>JAQSVV010000058.1:0-600000 GCA_036375495.1 Agrotis segetum | reverse complement strand
GCATGTCCTAACTACATATAGAAGGAATTAACGAGCTGAAGAAATTCCATCTGCAAGTCACCTCATACCCCAAACGCATCTGCTCATAGTCTTAGGACTGATTGCATGATAGCACCAGAAAAAAAAAATGTTGATCTAAGGGTGCTTGTACACGGCGCATATAACCCGCGCAAGTAAAGATGCGGGTTACCCGCGCGATTAACATGCGCAAGCTACTTGATCAAGTTACCCGCGGGGTGCTTGTACACGGCGCATGCAACTCGCGCTGGTAAAGGTGCGGGTTTGCGGTTTACCCGCGAAAGAAACATGCGCAAGGTACTTGATCAAGCTACCCGCGGGGTGCGTGTACACGGCACAACATGCATGAGCATGTTGAGGAACTCGCGCGGGTTACATGCGCCGTGTACAAGCACCCTAACTAAACAACTATCTAAGGGTGCGTCCACATCTGGCGAATGCGCCGCAAATGCGCAGCTCGCACGCCGTTTCCGAGCTGCGCGCGAGCCGCTCGCGCGCATTCTCAGCAATGAGAATGAGAATTTAGTATGCCAAAAGGCGGGCGAGAAGCGCGCGCGCGGCACGCGATCTGCACGCGTGCAGCTTGCAAACGGCGCGCGAGCTGCTAATTTGCGGCGCATTCGCCAGATGTGGACGCACCCTAATCTTTCGTTCCTGTTTTTGATGGATAGAGTCACAAGCAATAAAATGTTTCACTTACCAAAATTCAACCACGATATTCTCCTGAAATACTGGTTTCTACTTTGAAAATCGATTAAAACCTATTTCGTACAGCATAGCTTCCAAATAGAAGGTTCATGGAAATGCAAAGGTTAATCGATTTGGTATGAGAACATCACTTTTGAATTCTGCTGTTTACATTTAACCCTTTAGTTCGCAAGGATACAAAATCTGTATTTTTGTGTTTTTTTTTAGTTTATATGTATATAAATAGTGTATATATGTACAGAAAAATGTGTTAAAAAATCTAGTTTGTGTAGTATTTGGAAAAACATACGTTAAAAATACTCAACGTTGCGATGTATTGAAGAAATAAGGTGGTACAATGAACGTTGAGTATTTTCAACATCGCGATGTATGTAGGTTTTTATGAATTTAATAAAATAAACCCTTATTCACATTATCACGCATTTTATATAAAAAATACAATTGAAAAAGGCATAAAAAGAACAATCAGTCATGACAATTATAAAAATGAACGATAAATCACCTTAGGTATCTACTGTAACACATGATAGTTATAAGAACTGTTCCTTTTTGATACAAAAAAAAATCGTAAGAAAAGTTTCTGATTTTTTCGTACATTTTGACCGGCATGATATCTGCAATCGGAAGATATTTTAATTCACGACTCCAATAATCCTATATGATGATATTTCTACTACCCCCATCATAAGAGTTATGGCTTAAAAGTCCCGATAGAGATATTTGAAGAGATATTTGTCCCCATTAGAGATATTTGGCAGCATCAATTTGTACAGAATTTAAGTATGTATGTTGTATGATCTTTAATCAATTATTGCCAACATATTCCGAAAAAAAAAACCTGTAAAAGTAGTCTAAAGGAGACATCGCTCTTGAATCCTGCGGAACTTCAAGTACACTGTTGGTTCTAAATGTGCTGCATGTCTTAATTTTTCAACAGTTTTCCGTTTACCCGTTTTCCACGACAGTTTTATCGCTTACTTTTTGTTTTATATGCTTCAATTTTAAGTATTGTATTCGCTCGCCTTTTGGAGCGATATATTTGTAGAAACTTGTGGCGATAAGACAGATGAAACTTAGGTGACAAAATAGATGAAACTTGAGGTGATCAAATAGGCGAAACTGACTGGAGAACTGGAAAGTGATGTGAAGTTTTATATGGAGGGAACGTGGTATTCATGACGAGTCTTATCCGATGAAAAAACTGTTCTATCGACCAGTTTTTTCATCGTATAAGACAGGCGTGAGAGACTCATCTGTAGAACTATCAAGGTCCAAGTTATTTAGTGACTAAGGCTATGACCAGGGTTTGGAGCTAGAATAAGAGGTTTCACGTTCTTTCGTCCTGTCTTCAAATAACTTCATCGTCAGTACTAGTAGGTACTGCTACTTTCTGATGGAGCATTCTTTGGCGAAAATAGTGACATAACTTTCAGCGTTCTTTGCCATATCGGCTTAAGTCTGAAACTAGCAGAACAAAAAAACATGAAAACACATCCACAGCATGTCAATAAATAAAATATATTGGACAAAACACCAATATATATATATATTTTATATATATATTCATGCTAAGTAAATCATTAGCAAAGCCGCAATGTTGAACATGCTCAACATGCATATTACGAAGTACTTTTCCGGTTAAGGCGCAACGTTGAGAATATTCAACATATCACTTTATGAACTCTATGCTCGAAAGTTAGTCAATACAATGTAGTAATTTGTAATTATAATAATAAAATATCCTTCTAGAAATAAAATACCGGTGTCCACTATCAGAAAAAACCCTCAAAAATATTTTTATGCAATTAAATTATTTGTAATCCGCGGTGTCACAGCGACCGTGATGCCATTTTGATAAAAACTGACGTAAAATGTCTACAGAAATGTCAAACTATTTTCTTTTTACAATTGCTTTTAGTTATTAATTGTGGGCATCAATTAATAAAAACTTATAAAAAGTGTCTAATTATTGATCACTATTTTTTTAAAGTGAGCGTTGAGCCGGCTTGTCGTTGCGAGCTAAAGGGTAGCTTGTAGCTGTACACTCGGCTGTACACCTACGGAAATGTCGCGGTACCGCACTACATTTTTTTAATGCAAGCGTCTAAAGATCGTGAGCGGTGGACGCGGACGCTATATTGTTGAATCTGATATGTTTTTCTGTACCACACTAATGTGGTAAATTATTTAGTTCTTTCCTAAGCGGTTTCAACATAGAAGCCAAGCTTAGACCACTAAACTGACCATCCATATACATTGTCAGGTGTACAAAAACAGACATAGGGTATCTTTCATCTCGGAAACAATAACTAGTAGTAGATCGTAAGAATAAGGCCCTTCGTACACAAGGCGACTCAAGTTTCCGATACCTTACGACTTCGGTATCCAAGCGGCTATCGCAATACAAACCCATAGAGGTTCGAACACAAGCAAGCGTCAATGAATACCAAAATCGTAAGGTATCGGAGACTTGCGTCGCCTAGTGTACGAAGGGGCTTAATCCAACAGAAGAGAAATAACGTTCTTATGATGGCGCTAAGTACTTATCGCCGTATTGATTGCCGAAAGCCAGCTACAAATATTTGAGAGAAAAACAGATACATTTGAAAGCAGTGAAATGTATTACTTACACATTATCCAGTGGTTGCACAGTAGTATCGGCAGCGACTTACGTTTATAGGTCGCTGATTCGAACCCAGCCAGGAATTACTTACTTTGTGTGAAATTTCATCACCACTTCTCTCAAAACGGTCAAGGAAAACATTGGAGGAAACAGGCATATCCTAGAACCAAACATTCGAAGACATATGACATGTACCAGCCCAATATTTTATAAATATTATGTACGCATTAACGGATGCGTCGCAAATTTCAAAGATTTTCTACCAACCGGCACTGAACCCGCATATTGGATTATGGCACACTCCTTCTCACAAAGAGGAGGCCTGTATCCCAGCAGTGAGAACAATCATTATAAGGTCCACTCAAATTTGTGTGGTTCTTTCTTCAAAAGACCATTTCAGACATTGCCTGCATGGTCCCCGTATAATTATTGTCTGGACTTTAAAAGAGACTGTGACCTCTGTGTTTGTTTCGGATGTTTCTTCTCAGAGTAGTCAGGTACGAAACACCGGCCCCTCCTAGTTTTATGAAAAGACGTGTAAAAGTGTTGATATAACCTACCTACTTGCATAAATAAACATCATTTCATTTCATTTCATTTCATTTCATTATAAGGTGATGATGATTCATCATCCATACCATTGAAGTTAAACCACAGTCCGCTCAATACCTCCAATATAATGTCGTTTAAAATCCAGATAAATTACAATCTGGGACCGAAATAAACCATTGCAATCTCAAACTTTTCCACTTATGTATCTATGTAATATGTATATCCTTTAATCATCCCTGGGGAACCTAGATTATTCTGAATTACCTTTCATCTAGGTCTGTGAAACGTGAAATTGCTATCAAAAGATCTAGAAAATCGTCTGGCAAAATTGAGAACGGACATCGGCTAAACCTTTTTGGTGAAATGGCTGGATCAAAGTTTTATAGCCTAGTAACTAACCTTCGATACCTTTTATAATAATTATATCTTGTGAAACCGATTTCATTTTCTTAAGAGCTTGACCGCCGTATTTTTTAGACCTGTGTGCCTTGCTTACGTAAACAAAGTTTCATTAAAATTGATCAAGTCATTTCGAAAACTACGGACTTGAATACTTTATAAAAGAGCGTTCGGCGAACACTCTCATGAAGACTAAAAGGTTTTTAAACTGGCATGCCCACTTAGGGATAAAACACAGTGATCATGGCGCTAACAACACTTTCGAAATATCGAAAAATCTAAACAAATAAGCATGTTAAATATCCTGTTTTAACTTCTAATGTTATAATATTAATTATATTTTTCCTTCTTAAAGGAAATGTATACAAATACGAATATAAACACGAAAATGTAACTTATTAAAAGTCCAATCTCCTTGTGTCCACTTGTAATTTGTGTCTGTTCGTAACGAGGGAGAATTTCTGGAAAATATGATGGCGCTTATCTGTTTTACGTGCCGGTATTTTTCCTTGATAAGTTAAGGAATGGAGGGTCAATGTACGATTCGTAGACCATTCTCGCTATGATGCTGAAAAACTTGAGCATTTCCTTGTAAAGGTGTGCGTCCACAGGTCGACATCGCACGTATCGGACGTACGGACGGCTCATCAGCAATGACTTAATGCGATGGGTACCGATGACGTCATACGGAATCCCGATCAGTGGAAGCGATGAAGGTGGCATCGGTAATCCGATTGCTGATACTCGCGTCGGCAATCCGATCGCTGCCGACACAGAAATCCGTTTGATGCGATGCGTCCGATACGTACGATGTGGATCTGTGTAGAATGACATTTAATTAAAATCTATATATATAAAATTCAAAACTGACTGACTGATCTGACAACGCACAGCCCAAACCGCTGGGCCTAGAAATTTGAAATTTGGCATAAGCCCTCCTTATACCACGTAGGTGAGCACTAAGAACGGATTTTGCGAAATTCGGCCCCTAAGGGGTTATTTTTGGGGTTGATAGTTTGTATGAAACTTCGTTATTACAGGTGCTAGGAATTTCAAGGTTTGCATGAGGTTTCCTTTTAGGACGTAGATGGTCACCATGACGGGATTTTGTGAAATTCGACCCCTCAGGGGTTTGTTTTTGGGGTTGATAGTTTGTATGAAACTTTTTTAGTACAAGTGCTAGGCGCCTCAAATCTTGCATGGTGGTACTTTTTAAGATGTGAATGCTCACCGAGGTAGAAATTTTGAGAAATTCGATCCCTAAGGGGTTGTTTTTGGGGTTGATAGTTTTGATATTCAAATTTTTACATAGGGGTTCTTTTTTGGTAGTAGATGGTCACCATGACAGGATTTTGCGAAATTCAACCCCTAAGGGGTCTGTTTTCGGGGTTGATAGTTTGTATGAAACTTTTTTAGTACAAGTGCTAGGCGTCTCAAATCTTGCATGGTGGTAATTTTTAAGATGTTAATGCTCACCAATAGGAAATTTTGCGAAATACGATCCCTAAGAGGTTGTTTTTGGGGTTGACAGTTTGTATGAAACTCTGTTACTACAAGTGCGAGGAGTCTCAAATTATGCACCGGGTTCCTTTATAAGACTAAGATGCACACCATGGCGGGATTTTGCGAAATTCAACCCCTTAGGGGTTGTCTTTGGTGTTTGTAATTAGAGAACTCAGCATTGCAGAGGGGTTCTATTTAGGATACAGGTTCTCACTAAGAGAGGATGATACGAAATTCGACCCCTAAAAGTTTGTATTGGTGTTGATAGTTAGGAGTCTTTTTGCAATGGGATTATTTTTAAGACCTAGCTGTTACTTATGACGGGGTAATATTGCGGGTCGATAGAATTTTAGTTATAATATTGATTTAGTTTTTCCAACAGTATCTCATATAGAGGGTGGCCGGGACTAGAAATTCTCAAAGGCAACCCTCGAAAATCACGCGGACGAAGTCGCGGGCGTAGTGCTAGTAATTTATATTTTTGTATTTTGTCAATGGATGGTTGCACTAGTAATAAAAGTATCGGGCGTCATTATCCTTAACCGAAGTCTTAAAATTGAAGATTGACCCGGAAACTGATGCAACGTCTTCCTCTATTAAATCCTTTAAACTGGTGGTTGGTGCAGATGCCGTTGAGAGAGGCAAAAAAAGTTTCAAATTTTGTTTAATATTATTAATGTATTTATAATCAACCATAATGCTATTTCCCTGGAAATTCAGCCATGTTTACAACCTACGGAATAACTTATTTATCCGTGAGTCCGATGAGATGTCCCTTCGGCAAAGAAGTTTCTTACAAACTTTCATCCCCTGCGGTATCCCCTTAACGAATTTCAAATCTTCCCTTCATTTCATATCCATAAAGCCTCATTTAGACGATGCAAGAACTCGAACGCGAGTTGCGTTACATTGCGGAATTTATAGGTATAACAAATTCAGTTAATGAAACAAATACCGCAATGTATTGAAACTCGCATACGAGTTCTTGCTCCGTCTAAATGGCGCTTTATTTGTTCGCTCTGCGCGCACATTTGAATAGATCGACTCAAAATATAACTTTATTTACTACACTACAAGAAAAGAAACACATTTCCAGTATAGGTATACTTGAAGGTTGGTCGCAAGACTCACGAATTACCGTGACCCCGCAACGTAAAAGGCTGTTTAAGGACACCGTGGATTTTAGTCAGTACCGGTCTTACAGTCCCTCCCGCTCTGCCCTGGGTTGGGAGGACTTATTTGATGATATCACCACCCTAAAATATACTTTAAGTTTCCAGAATATCACATATGTAGGTGCACACGATACCCCCTTGTCTCAACATGCTCAAGCTACAATATGCGCCGTGTACACACACCCCGCGGGTAGCTTGATTAAGTAGCTTGCGCATGTTACTCGCGCGGGTAACCCGCATCTTTACTTACGCGAGTTATAAGCGCCGCGTACAAGCACCCCGCGGGTAACTTGATCAAGTAGCTTGCGCATGTTACTCGCGCGGGTAACCCGCATCTTTACTTGCGCGGGTTAGATACGCCGTGTACAAGCATCAATGCAAAAAATCAAGTGTAATGCAAGTCAATTACAGAATGTCAATTGAAATTAACGTAAATTAATTGGATAATCATCATCTGATATCCCCAGCGTAAGATCAAGAGGACATCGACCTCTGCGAAAACACGATATCGTCCGATTTATTGCAGAAAGTCTCAAGAGTATTTAGAAAACCACTTGATCAAAACTTGACACTACGATTAAGTTAACCCACGATCATAAGATTATAATTATAATTGTGTAGTTTTTGCTATGGGACTAAAGAATTACCGTGACCCCGGATCGTAAAGGGCTATTGAAGGACACCGTGGTGGATTTAAGTCAGTGCGAGTCTGACAGTCCGTCACTGCCCTGGGTGGGAGGACTCATTTGATGATTTTACCACGCTAAAAAAAATGTACTAACTCGGCGGTGAGGACTGTCAAATCTACATTAGCATCGCGTAATGTGTCGGCCGTATGTGACTCGGAGACTTTACTATAGGAAGTGACGTGTGTCAAGTATAATATAAATAAAACAAACTTATACTTAATACTTTTCGGCCCTGTATGGGCCTACCACACGCACAAGCTTCACCACAGTTTTGCCTGCGCAAGCTTCTCGCATGAAAAACAATAGACAGTCACCGGGTCGGCAACACTGAAAGGCGAACGCCCAACCACACACACAGGCAAGTTCATGCAGGCCGGGCTTGCGCAGGCAAAACTGTGGTGAACCTTGTGGGTGTGATGGGCCCATTAGGTTCCGAGGTTGCGGTGATTCGTAAGTCTCGATACGGCAGGTTTTGGCCGTCTAAAGTCATGTATATTGTTTGTTCTGTCCTGTGTGTTCCAATAAATCACTTTTATTTCTTTCTTTCTTTAAAGGGGGGCCTCGTCTATAACTTTTATAAAAAAATCTAGTTGCAAAGAATTTTATAGATTTTCAGTCCCGAAATAAGTGGTAACTAGGAAGTGACGTCAGCACACACAGCCAAACTAAAGCGACACCAAAAACTAAACATGGTACATATCCCATTTCAAGCTCTAATAAACCCATTTTTGAGTTATATGTAAAATTGTCCTTGAAAGGCCAATTTCTGCTGTAGAGTGTCGACATAGTAGGGTGTCAACTTTACCGACAAAAAGGCAGAATTCTCGCCTTACATAATAAACGGCACTTCCCTAATGGGGTGATTCAACAAAGTTATAATGCTTATAGAACCCAGCCCAGTTGGCCTTGAAGAATCAGGAATGTCGCACGCGGAATTATTAATAACGTCAATTGAATAGACTTCGTAATTCAAGACCGACAATGTCGCTTTTACGGTTTTTAAACGGGAAGACGAAGTGCCTCCATATTTTAAGTCAAATGATATTACATTTTTCATCATTTTATTTTTGACGTAAGAACTTTTGTCAAAAGTACTTTTTCCTAAGAAGTATTTTGTAAAGACCGAGGCGTTGACACGAGTGAGTGACATGATATTATTTGCTTCCCATAAAGTATTCCTTGCATCTCAAGCATTTTTTCTTCATTGTCAACTATATTTGACGGCACGTTTAGCGCAGTGGCTGAGCGATTGGACTCCTGCGCAGCGTGTGGTCATCATCAGGTTCGATTCCCGCACAGAACAAATCTTTGTATGACCTACAAGTATTTGTTTCGTGTCTGGGTGTTTGTGTGTGAGTTTGTATGTTTGTAAACGCCCACGACAAAGGTGAAATTCCTAGTGTGTATCAAAGTTTCTTTAAAAAAACAAGTGAGTCCTCCCGCCTAGGGCAAGACGGGAGGGACTGTCAGGCCCTTCGTACATAAGGCGACTCAACTTTCCGATACCTTACGACTTCGGTATCCAAGCGGCTATCGCAATAAAACCCATAGAGGTTCGAACACAAGCACGCGTCAATGAATACCAAAATCGTAAGGTATCAGACTTTTACTGACTAAAATACACAATTCTACGTCGTCCTTCAGTAGCCCTTTAAGATCACGACCACGGTTACCTGTTAAGTAAGACTAATAGAACTTTAAATTAAGAGTTGCTAGCACGACTTTTAGAACACACACGAAACTTAAAACTTCTTTAAACTGTTTCATGCAAGTACATGTGTTCATTCAGTATTTACAGTCTGTTTTACAGCGGTCCGTAAATTAAATTTTACTTTTTCATGTTCTATTTCTAGCTGAAAAGTCCACACAGTCCCTTTTTGCTCTTTCTGAGTTCAATGTACCGTTCCTAAACAAAAGTAAACTACTTAAATATTAAGTTTGTAAGAAATAGTACAAACTTCTAGCACTACCTACTTAATTTCAAGAATGTTAGCCTGTTTAAGAGCTACCTATAATTCAGCCTGTAAGTTCACAAGTTAAATTTCGAAGTAAATTCTTTATCAACCTACGAACAAAGAAAGTTTCAATTGTGTGTGCGTTCAAAGTATACCAATTTTGAACTTCTAAATGTATGTAGAACAAAAGAAAACCAAGAAATGTTTTTGACAACATAATTTTCCAACATCTGCGTAGGAATAGGAATTACAGAAGTAATTTCCGAACTTCAAAAAGTCGTTATAGTAATGTGATATTAAATCAAAATTCTCTAAGTACCTACTTGTATAACTTCATAAACCTTAGAAATTGTTAGCAGTATTTAATTACAGCTTTTATAATTCTATAACAGGAAAATTATCAAAACGTAATTATCAAATCCCTTTAAAACATTTGTTACCTTTTTCGACAGTACCTATGTATCTAATTTTACGACGCCTTTTTTTTTAGGTGGTAAAATCATCAAATCAAGACTGCTTCGCAGAAGGAGGCAAACGCTTCCTACTCCGTCTCGCCCCGCAGCATGGCCGCCGGGCGCGAGAGGTCTCCGCCTATCGCCGCGGAGAGGACACGTCGGTGCTCTGCCGCTGCCGGGGCTCTCAAGCGGGGCAGTCTTGCACCACATGCACTACTGTGTCCTCCGGGCGATCCTCGCAGTGGTGGCACCCAGGCGTTTCCTCCTTTCTCATCAGACACAGTACCTTCCGAAACTCCCGTGTCCGGTGAGGACCTGCGTCATCCGATAGGTCAGGCCGCTGTGACGTCTCTCCAGCCACTCCTCAAAGAGGGGTCTTACCGCCGCGATTGCGGCGTAAAATAGAGCCTCTAGCGTAAACAATTTTCCCATAAATTACCGTCAAACAAAGAGATTTAAAAGAACCTATAGAGCGGGCATTGGGAAAATTGTCATACAAACTTGTTGATGCCGTGCGTCAGTAGCACTATCTAAGCGTTGCATAGCAACGCGACTACAAGACTAAAGGGCCATTTAGACGGGGAGAGTTTCACGACTCGAACATACGATAATCGAAGGAATATTAAATATTGTCTTCGTCTAAAGGGCCATTTAGACGGGGAGAGTTTCACGACTCGAACATACGATAATCGAAAGAATATTAAATATTGTCTTCGTCTAAACATCGCCCGTTGACTTGGGCGATAATCGCCTCGAATAGGAAGATTTCTCGTGTCCATCTAAACAGAACGTCAAAGCAATAATCGCATTTCGAGTTTTTATGACAGACTGTCACTCATGTCACTCATGTTAGCAACTGTCATTGACAGTTGCTAACATGAGTGACATAAAAAAACAAAACGGTTCAAACTGATTTGTACGATAATCGTATGAACGAGAAGAAATGTCATACGAGAATGTGTTTAGACGAGTCGAGTTTCTCGTATGCGAGAATCTTCCTTCAATAATTTTGCCGTGTAAACAAACAAAGACATTATCGCCTACGATAATGTCATATGCGAATCTCGTATGATATAATCGTATACGAGATTTTAGTTCTTGCCTGTGTGTAAACAGTTTGATACGATTATGTTATGGCGATTATTGCTTGCGATTATTGCTTAGACATTATCGAACGGAAACGTTCGAGAAACTCTTCCCGTCTAAATGGCGCTTAAACATCGCCCGTTGACTTGGGCGATAATCGCCTCGAATAGGAAGATTTCTCGTGTCCATCTAAACAGAACGTCAAAGCAATAATCGCATTTCGAGTTTTTATGACAGACTGTCACTCATGTCACTCATGTTAGCAACTGTCATTGACAGTTGCTAACATGAGTGACATAACAAAACAAAACGGTTCAAACTGATTTGTACGATAATCGTATGAACGAGAAGAAATGTCATACGAGAATGTGTTTAGACGAGTCGAGTTTCTCGTATGCGAGAATCTTCCTTCAATAATTTTGCCGTGTAAACAAACAAAGACATTATCACCTACGATAATGTCATATGCGAATCTCGTATGATATAATCGTATACGAGATTTTAGTTCTTGCCTGTGTGTAAACAGTTTGATACGATTATGTTATGGCGATTATTGCTTGCGATTATTGCTTAGACATTATCGAACGGAAACGTTCGAGAAACTCTTCCCGTCTAAATGGCGCTTAAGGGACTTTTTACCTATTGGTAAAAAAATTTGGATCACAAATTTCTTCGTGATGTCCCGTCTACTGCTCGTATACAGTTTAATGTCTTTGCCGTCAAAGTTCCAGTTTACGTCACAAATACGGGAAAAGTCATGATTCCTGAGGCCCTATAGCAACAGAATCCTCAATCATCTTCACCCATATCAGTCTCATCACATCCAATAAAAGACGAATATCAAATAACATCCTTCAATCCGAACATGATCAGCAATCATTCTCTGTTTATGACAGCGAACATATTAGATCCTCCTTTGGTTCGGAATGTGCACAAAAAAGATCAATGTAACACAAGTACCTACATATGAACAGAGAATTCAGGAATCTCGTTAGATTGTCCGACACAGACAAATTACACTTATGTGGTAATAGTTGGGGAATTCTTTGTTCACGTGTATATGTCCCACTACTGGCGAGGAGCGGAGCGGCGCGAACTATCGTCTATTTTCTAGATTAAAAAACTGAGGTTCAATTCATACTAGCGCAGATTCGAAGCGCATCGAAGCGTTAATCTGAAACTATGAATAACTGACTCTGAGTGCACGTATGATAAGTTTCTAGGAAAATTCACCCCTTTGGCACATAAGTAGTGAGGCGTTCCAAATTGTAGCCGCGGGCGTTTTTATTTTAGTTTATAATAAAATTTTTCGTCGGTTCTTTTTTTATCTATACTTTATAGACAGGATTATTGCTCGTAGCATTCGGTTCAACAATGCCCACTGTGCTTACACGCATATGTTCGTACGAGCTCTGGTACCGGTTAGTAACTGGGTGCCAGTAATCTTTCATCGCACCCACGTATTCTTTCATATCCAGGCTACAAAATTATTCGAACTATGAACTCGGTTCTCATTAGTAGCAATAGTAGCCAACTCGTTTCTATCTCCAGTAACATTTCGCTATCCGTTGTCGGTGGGACCGGTCTCAGAACCGCCGCATAGAACGCCGTCTATGCTACTAAATGGAAAACTGATGTTTTTTTTCTAAGAAAAAGTTTGTGTGATGGATGAAATAGTTTTTTCAATATAATGTTCCTTAATGCCTTATTTTCGTATGATTCAGTATTATTCTGTGTAATGGCCAAGGTTATAAGGTGAACGTATTTTCTTTGGTGAAAGATAAGGGTTGTTGCTACCCAAAGTAATTGATCGAGAAATGATTTATTAGATTATATCTAATGAGTAATGAGCGTCTCTATGGCGAATTTGCGCAACATAACATGTTATCGTTATATTATTAGGGTGATTTTTTCAACTGGTGTGGATGGCTGTATTCGAAATTATGAGGAATATCGAAAAACGTTGAAAGGAGTCTCGAGGCCGATTTTGACGGAAACTAAAACTGCATCATTGGATTTTAGAAAAATCAATTATTGTGGTCAGGAATCGAAATCGCTGATTTTAGAAAGAAATTCTCAGCCTATATTATTATGCCATGGCAAACTATGTTTAAAGGAAATAGCAGATTTTTATGTAATGCTGTTTTTCTGTGTTACTTTACTTCCATAATTTAATAAGCCATCAACTAAACAGGATGATTTTTTTTTTTAATGAAATGAAAAACTAAAACTGTCTTAGTGATCGATTTTTTTCTGTAGGTACGGATGTTTTTTTTATGATTTTGACCCACATTAGGATTTACTCCGGTATCGTGGGTGCAATTATAATTACTCAGACTAACAACTACTTGTAAGATAATCCAAATTAATATTTGAACCCGCGACTCCCAGTGCTACAGTCAATCGCTTGGCTTCTGCGCCATTCGTTCAGTAGAATCTTCATTCATCTTCGGTAGTCATTCAATTAAACCATATATTATAAATGATTAACCTGTTTCACATCACTTGAAATCTTACAAAACCCAGACACACGATTGACAAGATACACTAGGTATGTATAGTATATCTACACTGGCCTTTCTCTTCAGTTGCTCATAATAAATAAGGGTTTACTAAGAATAGGGTTGCCATCTTTAAAATTTGGAAACCAGGATAAGACGCTTGAAAACCCGGGATTTTACAGTCCAGAAACCGGACATGAGTCGAAGAGCGCCCCGTGGCAACTGCGTCGGGAGGGGTGGGGGACGTGAAGTGTGTGTGCGTGTATCGCGGGTGAACCAAAATTATTTATTTCAAATAGGCCAGTTACAGGCATTTTTGAATTGTCATAGACAATTAAAAATAATTTAAACACTAAAAAGTTATGGTGCTACAATCCCAGTCACAAGACATGAAAACTGTGAAAGTATCGTAGATGCCCGTTCCAAGAAGTAGATCTCTATGGAGAAGGACGGGCAAGAAACTCCATGGACACTTTTTTTAGATCGCCAGAAGAACCTTTGTTAAATCATTCATTTTGAGGTGGTACATTATGTGAGAACGATGTAGCAAGTTTTTAATTAAAAGTGTAGTAACAATTAAAAAAACAAAATGATCGAGACTTTTAAGCCCGATGAAGCCCGACGAGTTACACAATCTCTATCAATTTAATGTATTTTGAAAGGTTACCTATATCAAGTGTTTGAAATTAGAGTTGAACTTATGCTACAATAAAGCTGTTTCCAGCAACTTCTCTCACGTGTAATTTCAAAATTGTATCACGGAAAAGTAAACTGGAATCACGGTATTATATTATGTCTTAATCTAGGTTTTAATAAACGTTTACCGTAGTAGTGACATCTACCAACCCGCTTTGGGCCGACGTGGCGGATTATGGCCTACTCCCTCTCACAGGGAAGAGGCCTGTGTCCCAGCAGTGGGAACATTATTGATGATAAGTATGTTGTTAAACTTGCATGCAATTCCTTCGCATCTAGTCTAAAAATCAGGGACCGAAACCGGTATGATCAATACGGGTATTTTTTCGGTAACAACCTTTTTTTCAATACAATACATAACCAGTATAAATATCGGTTACCGAAATAAAAATTACCGGGGTATCTTGCACACATCACACGTGCCGTCGGCAATAGTCACAGGGCGCGCATCGCGTGTGTGACAAAGAGTCGTCATCTTTAGGTAACGGGTATTAAAACGGTAACCTGAATAGAGGTTACATTTTTTTTCGATCAGGTTACCCAGATAGCGGTAACCTAAGTCTGAAAAATAACCAAAATTCTTCAATACCTGTACCGTAATTTATAAAGGTTTTCGGTCCCTGCTAAAAATAATTAGATTATAATTAAAGTATTAGTAAAAAAAGGAATACTAACAATGTGTACCTTATGTTATACCCCATTCTTGCGTATAAGCAGAGAATTAGGATGGCAGGAACGAAGAAGAAAAACATGCTGCTCAGTTCAACGAGTGGAGAAGGGACCATCAGCTCACAGAATGCAGAGTCCAGTGATATGTTCCCGGAATCTGCAACAATAATAAATAAATTATTTACAGCAACAATAATAAGTATACCTACTATAGATTCCGTCTGATAAAGGTGTGCGTCCACAGGTCGGCATCGCCCGTATCGTACGTAACGGATTTTAATTTTTTTTTTTTTTTTTTTTTTTATTTTTTTTTTTGGTATGCCTTGTATGAAGGGGTGCTATGACAGGAAACCTCCACGTGCGCCCGTGGACTGGAGTTCCCTCTCGGATACGTCCAGGGGGAAGACCAGTTTTTCGGGCCGGTGCACCCTGGGATGCGGGCAAAAACTCTTCCTTGGGCACTGTGTGCCCAAGTGGTCTCTTTGCCCGTATGCAAATAGCCTGTCGTGTGGATGCTCCAACGCGTGTCCCTCTGATCAGCAGAGGGCACAGCGGCGGAGCGGGCTTGCGGACGGTGAGTGATGGGTAGCTCGCCGTCCGACGAAGGACCAAGCCCGGGTCGGTGGCGCGTCGTGTTTCGCGCCAAATGCCTGCTGGGGTCGCGGGTTTTTTCTTAACCCAGGATACCGTGGCCCCGGAACATAAAGGGCATAGGAAGGAACACGGGTGGATTTTAGTCAGTAAGAGTCTGACAGTCCCTTCCGCCCCACCCAGGGCGGGAGGACTCATTTGATGATTTTACCACCTAAAAAAAAAAAAAAAAACAAAAAAATGCCTTGTATGAAAACTCATACAACTGCATCCACTGATCCGCATCGCACGGACGGCTCATCGGCAATGCCTTAATGCGATGCGTACCGATGACGTCATACGGAATGCCAATCAGTGAAAGCGATGAAGGTGGCATCGGCAATCCGATTGCTGATACTCGCGTCGGCAATCCGATCGCTGCCGACACAGAAATCCGTTTGATGCGATGCGTCCGATACGTACGATGTACGACGTACGGACCTATGGACGCTTACCATAAGAGTGTGGAATAAAATACGTTGGCCCCCAAGTACCAATACATTGCAATATTCCAAAACTATTCGAAAAAATGTAAAGAAAATGTCGCAGAACGACCACAAGCAACGTATCATGGTAAGAGGCGATCTTTACCTTAATTTTTTAACCGACTTCAAAAAAAGGAGGAGGTTACCTCATAACTTGCGACTGGGTGAACCGATTTTCATGATTATTTTTTTATTCGAAAGCTGGTGCTTCCCGTGTGGTCCCATTGTAACCATTTCAGGATCTGATGATTGGATCTTGGAGAAATCGAGCGCAACCCTCAAATTTTATTAGGTAGCTGACACATAGTTTTTCGCAAATCTTATGAAGTAATTCAAGTACTTGCGTATGGAAATCATCATCTCATGTAGCTGAGCTGATGATGGAAGGTACAACTCCTCAAGTAAGAAAATTATGTTTGTGTTCGCATATCTCCGGAACCACAAGTCCGATTTAAGTAATTCTTTTTTGTTGTACTAGGTATCGTTCAAGTTAGGGAATGCTCAAATTTCATCAAAAAAGGTTCTGCAGTTTTTGAGATAGGGAATGAATGAAAGAGATGTTAACGATGTTATTACCGGTGCTACGGATTACAAAATTCTAGTGCACATGTAAGAAAATTATGTTTTTGCCAAGAATTTTGGTTGAATATTTAAACTAAAAAGAGTAAAATAAAAACTTTTTCAAAAAAAATGTGACCGCATGCGCATGTGGAAAAAGAGACAGTGAAATTAATAAAAAAGTCACCGACTTCCGAAAGAAAAGTTTTGTAGGTTATTTTACTCTTTTTTGTGGTTGTTTTTGAAGGCGGTCACATTTTATTTTTATTTTGAAATTCGAACGATAGTGTTATGAAATTCGAACGACGCATTATTAGGATTAATGACCTTTATTTCAGACTTATTTGGCGGCGACTATAGTACCTAAAGAGCACGCGCTGGATGCGAGCCGCTACCAACCGATCCTATTGGAATTCTATGGTGGAAGCCTATGTTCAGCAGTGGACGTCCTACAGCTAATACAATGATGATGATGATACCTACTAGTTTAGGTTGTTGTTCGCGTGAAGGACGTAATTAACTCACGGGTTCGTCATATCGGGATGAAAGGACGTGTAAAAGTTTTTTGAAAAACCTTCTTGTGTAAATAAATATCATTTGTTTACGATAGGCTCTCGTTTGATTGTCTGATAGTAAGCAATAATGTGAACAACGGTGAAGCACGCTTGCCTCGTAACCTGTTCACTCTTGGCTTAAAGATCTCAAGGTTGTAGATATCAAGAGACACAGACTCCAGGCAAGCAGGCAGGCAGTTAATCCTTAGCTACACCGCACAATGAAAGTGTCTTCAAAACGCTTACATAAATAAAATACTTCTCCATCTCTCTATTCCTGAATTCGTATCCCCAAAATTGGCCAATACAAACGTCCCTAATTACCATTTTACTCTGCAGTTACTGGCTAAATCTGGCCGCATAAATTCTAATAAGTGTAGACTGTAGGTACACACTGCCGCCGGCATACCCACAGTTCGCCCGGTATGACTTGCCCGTCATGCCATATCATGCCCAGCAACTTAAGAATAAAGCGTAGACAATGAGACTGCATACTCGGGCGGTAAAATCTGCCGCCGTAGTGTATGTAAGTGAGCCAGGTGCTGATAAACTTGAGCATTCACTTGTAATGTATTCTTGCAAATATTACATTACCGTAAAGCAGAGAGAGCGTTTTATCGAGCATTCTAACGAACGTTCTGGCTAGCTTTTTGTCGAGTCGACTGTCAAGTCTGACACCTTCATAAAGAAAAATTTTGTCGACTATAGACTAGAGCAGCCATACTCAAAGTGTGTGATACCCTTTTATTAAAAGAATGCACGTAACTCTAAGCTTTTGGTTTTATTTAGGGGCTCCATCAAAAATTTTGCTTTTTAAAAGGTATCCGCCACCAAAAAAGTTTAAGAACCGCTGGACTAAAGCATTCGCTAGAAAGGTCGTGAAAATGTTCGTAGCGAGTTTGGTTCTATGCTCAGATCTGTTCGTTGTTCAGTTTGGTAAAATTAAAACGGCGAATGCTCGATGTTCTGTTACAAGTGAATACTCAAGTCTATCAGCATCTTTAAGCATGACACTATTTGTTTTTAAAAATTCGATCACCTCAAAGTTATTCATGTTAGTCAGCAAAAAAGGTTGATTTATAATACTAATACTGGCAGATAAATTTTATTTTTAAATATTTATAGACGTGCGCTGAGTAGGCAATGCTTCTAATGAAAATATTTTGTTTCGTCTGCATTCTAAACATTTTTGTTGACAATTCTCGTGGAAAACCAGAATTCAAGTCCAGATTTTGATGAAATTCTTTGTTGACACGAATAAAAAACGATTTTTAGTATTGTTTTATGAAGTAAAGTTGGGATGTTATCGAATTTATGGTCGAAATTCGACGAAAACATGTCTTTGATGACGCCAAAAGTTTGTGGTAACTCGTGTTAAACTTACTGATGTAATTACATCTAAGAAAGGAAAAGGAAAACTCGGTAGCATCTGGAGTGTCCTGGGACATCCTACGCAAATTGAAAGACGGCGAGTAAAGGCCTACACAGACCGGGACGGCATGGCAAGGGATTTTAATTTCTACTAATGGACATTCAACCGTACTGTTACAGAAATACGGCATAAATTGCTATGCTTTAAAATGATGCCGTGGCATTGAAAGGGATTTTATCGCAACGGCATTAAAAGACGCGCCACAGGCTCCCGTGGCGGGATGCCGTGGCATACTGCGGTAGGCAAAGCCAGCCGGGGTCGCGGGACTGTTTAATCAGGTAACCGTGTCCCTGGAAAGAAAATAGCTGAGAGAGAAAAAACACCGTGGATTTTAGACAAAACGAGTTTGACAGTCCCTCCCGTCACACCCTGGGGGGACTCATTTAGCGATTTTACCACGATAAAATAAAATGTAGAAAGTAAAGTACGAGTATATTACTTTCTTTCAAAGCATAGAAGGTGTAGTTGAAAAAAGAAAAACCCGACTCAAATGGGTTCTGTTCAAGTGAAATCATTTCCTCCATTTACTCTTTATAAAAGGGTCTAGAATTCAGTTCTTTCGAGCTTGAAATACGTACTCAGCTGTGTTCCTGTCTAAGTATTTTCCTGCTTCCAACTTGAAGTATTTATTTATTAAGGGTGAAACCACATCGCTAAGATCGTGCACTACTTTTTTTTTGTTTTCTTTTTTACGTTTGGTTTTTTTTTCACTCATGTTACTATAGAGAGTGTTGAGTATGAATGTTGATGGATGGAGAGGAAGAGGAAGGCCAAAGACAAGATGGATGGATTGTCTAAGCCCTAAGGAATGATATGAAAGGAAAAGGAGTAAATGAATGAAAAAAAAAATAGGGGTACGTGGAACGTATTGCATCGACCCCAAGTAAAATGGGTCAAAGGCAGGAAAATGATGACGGTTTTTTTTTATAATTTGTTCGACCTAATCCAGCCCAGAAGCAAAGATGAGAAATAAGATGGAGCGGGCTCACAAAAAGGAACGGCTGTTGGCGCAGTGATTGAGCAATTAACTACTTCGTAGTGTGTCGCGGGTTCGATCGAATGAATAGTTGTATGCAGCAAGTAGTTTTTCCAGGTTTGGACACGTGTTAGACAGTAATAAATAAAAATATATCTCAATTTTTTTCTGGGACAAACCCAGCACACTATTCCCAAACCACTGCAACTCCTGAAAGCCAGAATCAACAGTGGCAACCACCACAAAAGCGCCGAGACAATGAAGCTCGACGTGACCCGGAGAATGAATTTACCTGTCTTGGATATTGAAACGAAATTAATCAGAAAAGAATAGTGGAGTATTAGAAAAAAAATGTAATATATCACAAATATTGATAGTTCAAAATATCGTGGAATGTTCCCGTGGGGTTGTTTACCAAAAACTTTTTATGTCGCTCTTAACATCCTTGAACCCGAGCTCGAGGCATCTGCGAGCCACGCATTCATCTTAGCTTGAGAATTACGATGTAGCCTCGTGTTGAGAAAAGTTAGATAAATACGTAGTATGAAACACGTGCGACACTCCATATTAGATTTTCTTTTTTAAACGTTGCCATACTCAAGGAATTTCTCCTCTGTCGTGGGTGCGTTTTCAAATATTTAAGCTCACTTTATGCCTACAAGTTTGCGATCACTTTGAAAAATCGAAATCTGTTTTATTGCGGTTGACTATTTTATGTTTTTTTTTTCTTTTTACATTCTTTATTATAAAATATAGATTTAGAATTCACTTAAAACAATAAAACAGTTTAATTGTTGTAAACAATAAAACAGTTCTAGTGTTTTTCTATACTATTTTAAAGAGTAAAACTAAGAGTAAATTATCCGATTTTAAAAATTCTTTCACCAGTCGAAAGCTGCTTTGGTCCTGAGTGGCATAGACAATAAGCGAGCGAAGCCGCTGGAAGAAAAGTTAGTCCAATATAAAAACAGCTTATTATACATAATATATTATGCTAGTGATCACACACTTTTTTGATGTGACTACACAAACAACCAGACCCTTGTAGATCATCAAAATATTAGTTCCGAACCCGCATAGCACAGTGCAGCAGTTTATCGCACAGTTACTGCTCCAAAAACATGTACAACCTTTTTCACAAAATTTCCTTTAAAAAATTGGGCTCGTCCGGGATTTGAACCCGGGACCTCTCGCACCCTAAGCGAAAATCATACCCCTAGACCAACGAGCCAACTGAATTAATCTCTCAAATTGGCTATCACAAGGCGTTTCTTCACAGTCTAAAGAGAATAGTATACATAACATTTTATCATGTTGATACTTTCTATAATAAAACACGTTTGATGACGTCATGATCATTGTAGAATGCGTAGACGCACGTATGTAGGTCACCTTTCACTGCTCGACTTCGATTGTGGCCGTCAATTTGGAGTCAGCTGTCGGCTGGCTCGTTGGTCTAGAGGTATGATTTTCGCTTAGGGTGCGAGAGGTCCCGGGTTCAAATCCCGGACGAGCCCAAATTTTTTGAGATAGTATTTCAATAAATTGGTTTTTCAGAAAACTATATGCACTTTATAGGTATGTATGTTTTTTTAATATCCTTTTATTATTTTAAAAAATTTTGGTGTCTGTTTTTTTTGTGTTACAAAACATTTTTTATCGAAAAGCAATAAAGTTTAAAAGGTTTAGTATTTCATATCGGTAACATAATAAATCATAGCTTTCATAATACTCTCAATAAAGATTACGTGTGTTGATAAAAGATACAATAAAAAACTGTTATCTATCTTCGATAACAACAATTTATTGCACGCTTATTTAGTTACATCTAACCGTAGGTATTACAGCTGTAAGACCAGACCATAGTTAAAGATAGCATCGAAAACTGTAGCAAGCTGAAGTGGCAGTGGGCTGGTCATGTCCAGGGTTTCAATCGGTCCGGGTTGCTCCAGATTTGTCCTAGTCTAGAGGGCGTCCGGGGACCGTCGGTGGGGAGCTCCGTTTGTAGTCCGGGTTTAAAAATATACCGTCGTACCACAAAAACTTTTAAACGCCTGTTAAAAACTTGACTAAAAAATGATTATGACGTTGAAATAAGGTCCTTTTTGCAGTCACACTTTTTTTAGACAAGTGTTCAATAGATGTTTACGTTTTTTTTGTAGTAAGGTTGATAAAGTCTTGGGTCGTCCGTGACACACTTCACCGTCCTCCCACCCTTCCCAACGCAGTTGCCACGGTGCGCCTTTGACTCATGTCCGGGTTCTGGACTCTAAAATCCGGGGCTTTCACGCGTTTTGTCCGGGTGTCCAAATTTTAGAGATGGCAACCCTAGTCATGTCTGCCGCAGAACTGACGAAAGGTGGAGTGGAAAGCGGGAGACGCCCACGGCAACGATGATTTCCGGTCACCGTAGACGCGGGCATGTGGACGGAGAGTAATGGGTGACTCGCCGTCTGATTATGGACCATGGGTCGATGACGTTTAGCTTTCCACGCGCCTCAAAAAGAGCTGTCAGCAATCTGACAGGGCCTAAAGAGGGCCAAAACCTGCCGGGGTCGCGGGACTGTCTTATCAAGTAACCGTGGCCCTGGCACGTGAAAGGCTATTGAAGGATCACCGTGGATTTTAGTCAGTACGAGTATGACAGTAATGGGCGGGAGGACTCATATCATAAAAAAAATAAGGTGGAGTAGGAAGGTTCTCGAATGGAGACCGCGTGAAAGTGAACGTAGAGTAGGACACCCTCAGGCAAGATTAATCGAAGACCTGAAGATGGTAGCTGTCAGACACTGTATGAAAAAAGCGGAAGGTCGAGCGCTATGGCACTTCCTGGGGAGGTCTATGTCCAGCATTGGACTGCAAAAAGCCGACAGTATTTAAGTTATTTTTCAATTAAGTAGTTTATTATTGTGTAAATATTTTTCTTTGCAATAAAGCATGTTAAAGTGTGTTTTGGAAAAAAATCATATTATATTTTTATTTGTTTAAATTATTCACGATATAAGAGATACATTCAGAGCTTGTAAACTTATCTTTTTTATCGTTTTCCAGTTATCTTCGCCTACTCTGCCACTAGATAATTCAAAACGGTAAAGGAAAACATCGTGAGGAAACCGGCATGTCCTAGAACCAAAATTCGAAAACATGTGACATCTACCAACCCGCACTGGGCCCGCGTGGTGGATTATAGCCCACTCCCTCTCTCAGACAGGAGGCCTGTGTCCTAGCAGTGGGAACGTTATAGGCTGATGATGATGATGACTTGAATTGAAAATTAAGCTTGCGAAGGGATATAGAATCCTGAGCCTAGCGAAGCTTTCAAAGGTACGACACGCTAACCCGGAAAATAGAGTTGAGCGCTCAGATTTCGAATCACAAATAGAATCTTTCCAGGCGTGTGAGGTGAAAGCACCATTTCCAACTCTTCCAATACTATCAAACAGTATAACCACACAAATCCTTGAGTAGATTTCTAAAATCAAGCAAACTGCAGACTCACTGGCAAACACGGTAGTAATCTAATGCTGTCATTTCATCATTCTGAAAGAAACATTGTGGTGTTACGTTAAATATGATAATATGTTTTTCGTACCACTTGCTCAAAAAAGTGACATTCTATGCCACAAAAAGCGTTCATAACAATAGTCATTATTAATCTGTTAATAACAGCTTTCCCTAGGGAAAGAAAGTTGTACTGAATTTCATTCATCCTCTAGGGAGAGAATGTGATTTGAATTTCGAATACTCACCGATAGTGAACTACATCAGTCTGTCTTTACACCATTGAGTTTGTATGTAAAGCATTATACAACTTTTTGAAAAAGGAATACGCATTTATTATGCAGTTATGATTTAATAACATTACGAACACCGAAGAGGCCGTATGATCTTGATGCCTTTGCTTTTCCGAGAATACAATATAATCTAGGAATTTGCCGCGTTTTGTTTTCTTCAAATACATAAACGTTGAGTTTATTTTAATTTATTTTTTTAAATAAGTTATTGTTAAATTTAAATGTTTAATTAATGCTTATCTCATACATATTATTATAACGTTAATTTTTTCGCAAGTGGTACGAAAAGTAGAGTATTTTCCTCGGTGATAAAGCTGTCTTAGTCTTGCTCTTGGGTGAACTTAAATCCCTCGCTACACTCAGGACTCGTCTTAAATCCCTCGCTTCGCTCGTGATTTAAGTTTCTAACACCCTCGCTACGCTCGGGAGTAAGCCTCGAGTCCTTCGTTATGCTCGCGATTTAAATCGTCACCCGCGACAGAAGACACTGCTTTATCCCCTTGGTTAATAATCTACTATTCTGTTACGGAAGAAGTATGATAAAACTTTAGATTTTTTTTTTGTTTTCTGAAAAAATTATTAGTTCTAGTTGTTACCATCAGCGGCTTCCGCTGCAACTCGATAATTATCCACTTAAAATCAGGATAAAAATATCCGAAAGTTTACTCCAGATTATACATTGCATAATACTATCTATATTTTCCAATTTCATCCAAATCCATTCAGCAGTTTTATGTAGAAGAGTAAGAAATATCCATCCCTCCATCTTCGCAAACTTTCGCCCCTTTAATAATATGTATTACTAAAGACTTATTTAAGATGTTTTTATTTTCAAAACAGACTTTCATGGTCACGTACTACTAACACGTAATACTGTAACACCGAATGCGTATGAAACGTACTACGCCTGTCCTTGTTGCACTGTGCGGTCCTGGAACACGAAGGGTAACTGAAGGAACAGGTTGGTTTTTAGCGCCAAGTCCCTGACCATGCCCGGGTCGACGGCGCGTTGTGTTCCAGGCGCGCCTCTAAAAGTGTCAGCATGATGACGGGGCCCCCCTCTAGAGGGCCAAAGCCTTCTGAAGTCGCGGGGCGTATCGCATTACAGGTACCATGATGGAACGTAAGACCTTTTGAAGGACACCGTGGATTTTAGTCAGTACGAGTCTGACAGTCCCTCCCCGCCCTGCCCTGGGTTCCCGAGGACTCATTTGATGATTTTATCACGATAAGAGAAAGTCCCTTCCGCTTCACCCAAATTTTTGAAGGTATTTCGATTTTCAAGTCGTTTTTCATTTATTCCACAATGTCTAAAAACAACCCTGTTTTTGCCCATTAAAAGAAAACTTTTGTTCACCTCATGAAGATTTTGCCATCAAGGTAACAAGGTAATAAAAAAAGGCAAATTGTTCAATTTTAAGGCTTTCTATCAGTGTTGGGCAAATTTTAATTCAATTAACAATTAAAAACTAACAATTAATCAATTGTAATTGTGAAAAATACAATTAACAATTAATTAATTGTTAGTTGTGGTTTTTACAATTAACAATTAATTAATTGTTAGTTGTGGTTTTTACAATTAACAATTAATTAATTGTTAGTTGTGGTTTACTACAATTAACAATTAATTAATTTTCAATTGTTTTGGGAATTTTAATTAAAAACTAACAATTAAAAAATGCTGCTGTATAATATACAGCCAGTTTATATAAATATTTAATATACCCATGAGCAGTGTGAGACTGATAAACTTTCAGACTCTATCAGATTGACAGACTGATCTACACTGTCCGGCTGATAAACTGCCAAACTCGGTCTGACTGTCAGACTGATAAACTGTCAGACTCCGTCAGACTCTCGGACTGTCATAATCAGTCATCATAGTACCCCCCCACCCCCACCTATTCCTGTAGTAATACACATGTTGGCAACAAATAAAAGACAGATTAGACAAATTTCGTTTAGATACATAAAGTTAATTGTTAGTTTTAATTGTTTCAACAAAAAACTAAAAAAGTTAATTGCAATTATTTTAATTGCGAGTTACAATTGACATACTGTTACGTATAAGGATGGGTCGCTTAGAGGTACGGACAAGTGAAACACTAGCTGGCTCGCAACGCACTGTTTATTCAGTTCGACTAGCGCGGCGTGGCGCGCGGAGAGGGCGCGCGCGGGGAGGGCGCGCGCGGAGAGGGCACGCGGGGAGGGGCGCGGCACACAATACATAACATTCCTCCCTCTATTATAAAACTAGGGGACACAACAATCAAAAATCTTAAACCTAATTACTTAATTAACATTCCGATATAACAATATTTAAAAATACTTTTTAAAACAAATAGCAGGGCGTTTTCGTAAAGATCTCTTTGGTGTAGCCGTTATTGGTCTATCATTTTCTTGTCGTGACTCCTGGGTGTCGGCTTCTTGGGTCTCATCCTTAGAGTCCGAATGCCTCTCTATTGTTTCGACATCTGCATCACTCGAGATAGTCTGCGGCTCTTGCTCATGAACCCGAGGTGAGTCATTCTCGGACTTGTCCTCCCTCTGCGACGAGCTAACAGGAAAGTCGAGTTCGGGCTGGGGTACAGCCGTTCCTGGTGTAGCTGACGAAGACGACGACGGCGGCAGCGGTGTTGGAGGCAGCGGCGGTGGCGACGGAGGAGGGGATGGCGGCGATGATGATGGAAGCGGAGACGACCCAGGTAAGTTCAATAAAGCATTCTGTACATTATGTTCATTATTATTACGTGTTCCTTTATAAGGCATCAGCTGATTTATGTGTCTCTTGTAGCTTTCTGTACCATCGAGATCTTTTACTAGATACAAAACTTTACCTATTCTTTTCAATATGGTGCCCTTACACCATGTATAATTTGTTTTGTTAACAAACCTTTTGTATAATACAATATCGTTTATATCTAATTTTTTCGTTTTATTTTTCCTTTGTTGTTTAGTTTGTATACACTGTTGATTTTTTACGTGATCGGATACAGACGGTGACGAGGGTGCCGATGACTTTGGATTAATTAAATCCAAGCGCGACCTTAACTTGCGCCCAAAAACCAATTGAGCCGGGGATAACCCAGTGGCAGTGTGAACCGAATTACGATAATCCATAAGATATTTTAGTAATTTTACGGATGATTCTTTCGTGCTATGGCTCGACATTAAACATGATTTTATTCCTTTTTTAACTATTTTTACTAAACTTTCAGCTTGGCCGTTACTCGGTGGGTGATACACCGGTGACGTCATGTGAGATATTCCGTTAGTCGCGCAAAACTGTTCAAAATCTCGTGAACAAAAAGCTGTGCCATTATCACTTACTATACATTTCGGAACTCCGAATCGTGACATAAATTCACATAGTTTCCCAATAACTGCAGCCGTAGACGTAGCCGTATTCATGTTATATACTTCTACCCACTTGGTATGCGCGTCGACCGCTACTAAATAAACACAACCTTTAATCGGACCAAGAAAGTCTATGTGTATTCTGTAGAAGGGACGCGGTGGAAATTCCCAATGGGCCAGCGGGGCTCGTGGTGGTGAAGGGCGCAGCTGAATACACACATCGCATGAAGCTATCATTGTTTCTACCGCTTGATCGATTCCCGGAAACCAAAATCTTGATCGAGCTTCGGCCTTTGTTTTGACTATACCTAAATGCGAAGAATGTAATTCTCTCAGAACTATTTGGTATAAGGTTGTAGGTATAACCACCTTGTGACCTCTCATTACGCAACCATTCTCAAGAGATAATTGTGTTCTACACATGTGATACGGTTTTAACCTTATGTCGTTTACCTTCGGCGGCCAACCCTTCGAAATGAAGTCTATCACTTGCCTTAAAATTACGTCACTCCTTGTTTCCTCGCGTAATTTTTCTAACGTCACGGGCATGCTTCCATCCACAACAAAACAAACATAAGTCGCCCGGTCGTATGCCACTTCGCAATCGCAGCACTTACATTGCTCTGTGCACGCACACGCATGCATTACGCGCGGTAGGCTCGCGCGGGACAAGTAGTCCGCACTGTTATCAGTGCTGCGCACATATTCAATTTTATAGTTGTAACTACTTAAGAACAACGCGTAACGTTGTAGTCTATTTGCTGACATCTCTGGTATTCCCTTATCAGGCCCAAAAATGGATAATAGGGGCTTGTGATCCGTTCGTAAAATGAACGGATCGGATCTGCCATACAAGTATTGGTGAAATCGTCGCACGCCATAAATAATGGCGGTTGCCTCTTTTTGAATTTGTGCATATCGCTTTTCCGCCGTGTTTAAGGTACGCGACGCAAATGAAATAGGTCTTTCGACACCGTCTAACCCTACTTGTGAGAGGACTGCTCCTAGCCCACTCGGAGAAGCGTCTACAGTTAATATTATTTGAGCGTTCGGGTCAAAGTGTGCAAGGACTTGTTCCGATGTCAATAAAGTTTTTATTGATTTAAATGCCTTATCATGACTATCAGTCCAAATCCACTTAGCACTCTTTTTTAATAAGTCGTATAAGGGACTGAGAATAGTAGACGCGTTGGGTACGAAATTCCTGTAATAATTAATTAGTCCCAAGAACGACTGTAATTGATTGATATTTGTGGGAACTGGAGCATCTAACATCGCCTTAATTTTTTCTGGAGCTTTTTTTAGACCGTCCTTAGTAATAATATAACCTAAATAACTGATTTCATCTTGAAAAAAACTACATTTTTCTTTTTGTAACGTCAAACCAGCGTCCTCTAAGCGTTTTAAAACAGTGTTCAATTTTTGTAAATGCTCCTGCCTATCCTTTCCCGTTACTAAAATATCATCAAGCAGGCAGAGCACTCCATCTAAACCGGATAGCAAGCCCTCGATCGCGCGCTGGAAAATGGACGGCGCGCTGGCTAACCCAAACACTAAGCGCGTAAATCTATATAGGCCGCGGTTTGTATTTATGCACGTTAAGTTTTTAGACTCGTTATCTAAAACAAATTGGTTATATGCCATTGATAAATCGAGCTTGCTAAACTGCTGACCCCCGTGGATCCTCGAAAATAATTCGCTAGTAGTGGGTAGCGGATACTGTTCTACTAGTAATTGTTTGTTTATACTTATGGAGTAATCTGCACACAATCTCACTGTCCCATTCCGCTTCAAAACTGGAACTATCGGTGACGCGTAATCCGAATATTCTATAGGTTCAAGAATACCTAAATCGACCAATCTATCGATTTCTTTCTCGACCTTATCCCGTAACGCAAAAGCTACCGGGCGTGCTTTACAAAAAACCGGTTTTGCGCCTTCTTTCAGCAATAATTTGATTTTGTATTTGTTAAAAGTTCCTAATTTGTCTGAAAATAATTTTGGATATTGCAATTGTAAATCTTTGATGGATACTTCTGAATCTTTTAAGTAATTAACCGGCAACAAATGTAAGCTAAACTGCGATATAAAATCCCTGCCAAGAAGCGGGGGGCCTCCGTCGCGGACTACGTAAACGATTATTACGTGCGTTTGGTCCGCATAACGTATCGGTAACCGCATTGTACCTACACATTCTATTCTGCCCCCGTTGTACGTCCTCAGCTGTTTACCAGTATTTGATAATGGCACATTTTTAAAATGGGTTTTGTAAAAACATTCTGACACGACTGTCACCGCAGATCCGCTATCGACTTCGAATTTAAATGGAACATTGTTAATAAAAATAGTTTCTGCCATGGGTTCTCCCTTTAGTGAACGGATATAATAAAGCTTACCGTCATCGTCATCCTCACCCTTGTCACCGCCATCCACCTGTACGTAATTCACTTTCGTGCACATTCTACGCAAGTGGCCTTTTACGTGACACTTTTTACAAACGTAATTTGCGAATCTACAATCGGCCGACTTGTGATTCGTATAACCACACACACCACATTTCACTTTCGCTACACTACCACTTTTCTCATTGTTCGTTATTTTGAAAAGCTGGTCCGGCGTGCACGCCTGTGGCGGCGCGGCGGCGCTGGCCGCGGCGGCCGCGTTCGCGCAGCTCATGTTCTCTGCCATCTCCACGACCTTGGCCAACGTGAGGTCGGTGAGGTCCTTCGTGTACAGCTTCTCTTTTTCTCGCCCTGGCTGCAACCCCATGATAAATTTGTCACGGAGCGCCTCCTCCACGTTGAGAAAATTGCACTTTGCTGTAAGGCCCCGTAGTCTCGCCGCCCACTCAGAGTGAGTTTCCCCCGCTCGTTGAGTCGCCGCGTAAAAATTGTGACGCTCGCCAAACCCAACGCTCTTGGGGGTAAAATGGTTGTCCAATCGTGATAAAATGTCTTCATAGGGCACCTCTGTAACGTCTTTAGGCAGTACCAAATCCGTTACCAATTTGTAGGTTCCTTCCGTGAGTGCGCTGAGGAGGATCGCTTTCCTCTTCTCGCCTGCCGGGTCTGACTTTTCGTTGATATCGTTTGCCGCGAAATATTGGGCAATGCGACCCTTGTACGTTTTCCACGTCTGTGTGTTATGGTCGAAACTATGTAGAATTCCAAATAGTGCAGACATTTTGACAATTTGTTGATATAGTTTTACTGTGGGTAAACTCGTCGCCACTGTTACGTATAAGGATGGGTCGCTTAGAGGTACGGACAAGTGAAACACTAGCTGGCTCGCAACGCACTGTTTATTCAGTTCGACTAGCGCGGCGTGGCGCGCGGAGAGGGCGCGCGCGGGGAGGGCGCGCGCGGAGAGGGCACGCGGGGAGGGGCGCGGCACACAATACATAACACATACATTAATCAAATTAATTTAATTGAAAGGTGCAATTAAAGTTTAATTGCAATTAAATTTAATTGCAATTAATTTAATTGCAATTACTTTTTTAGTCAATTAACAAGACAATTGACAAATTAATTGATTAATGCCCAACACTGCTTTCTATAGGCTACGCACGGATGCTATTCAGATGATATAGGCAACACACGTTCTGAAAGTTGACTAAAGAGAAGGTTTCATGTTTTGTATGTAAATGATCAAGAAGCCCTTTTAACCTTTTGTATTATAAAAGCAGTCTTGTCTCCACGATATCTTACAATAGAGTAGATTCCAGTGTCAATATTGAAAATCAACTCAGTAAGGGTGCTTGTACACGGCGCATGTAACACGCGCAAGTGCCTCAACATGCTCAAGCTACATGCGCCGTGTACACGCACCCCGCGGGTAGCTTGATCAAGTAGCTTGCGCATATTACTCGCGCGGGTAACCCGCATCTTTACTTGCGCGGGTTACATGCGCCGTGTACAAGCACCCTTAGAGTCCTTTTATCAGTGGTAAAGTGGTATCAGCCCGGACTTACGAGTTGTCCTGGGTGCGAACCCAGCCTACTTTGTGTAGGTAATTTATTTTATCACCACTGCTCTCAAAACGGTGAAGGAAAACATCGTAAGGAAACCAGTATGTTCTAGAATCATCAAATTCTAATACATGTGACATCTACCAACCCGCACTGGGCCGCATGATGGGTTATGGCTCCCTCCCTCTCTGTGAGAGGAGGCCTGTGTCCCAGCTGTGGGAACATTATACGCTGATGCTGACGATGATTCTCACATATCTAAGTACCTACCTTTTCAAAATTGCAACAATCACTTTGTAAAACCAAACCATAAATTTTAAAAGAGTATGGAGTTTCTTGCCGGTTCTTCTCCATGGAATCGACCAACCCAAACGGAGCACCTGTTGTCGACGTTTTATTTTATAAATATAACGTCGACAATTAATTGGGCCTATGTGAATTTAAAAAAAAATGATTTTGACCATTTTTTATTTATTAATAAAAATAAACAATAAGTATCTAAACTCGACTGTCAATTCAGTCAATTCAAAATATCAGTACTTGAAATATAAAATGCTTTTCGGGGTACTCGAAGGATTTATAGCAGAATTTCGAGAAATCCTTTTATTAAATAAGTTATACATATTATATATTATTTCGTTATTTACTTTCAGTAGAAGCAACCTATTTGAATTCATTCAAATGAAACGGAAGTTCAATGAGCCGAATCTATTGCGTGTGTGTATTCACCAGAAACTGTCGATTAGCCTCACCGGAAGTAGGTATTTTTTGCGAAAGAGTTCCCAGTTCTATTTAAAAAGCCAAAACCGTCTGCACACACTTGATTAAATTCTAACAAAAAAAACATAGTGTTTGTTGTAAGTACAATCGACAAAGTGAAATTATGACCCATCATAAGCTCTACAGACATAATTATAAATACTTACAATTAGGTCCACATTTGCGTAAACATACATTATATCCATGGTACGAACTTTGATCTAATTGTCAATTTGACGAATTCAAACGATTTATTGTCAAAATGAGTCATGATTCCATTTGGTTGATTGTATAATCGGTGCCTATCATCAAACTCGTTTGATGATGTTACCATGATAAAAAACAGTCAGGTGGTTACTTCAATAAATTACATAACTGATGAAAAACTGTATTAGATTCTCGATCTAGACTGAGGCCAAAAGCAAGCCATTAATAAATAAATAATAAAAGTGTACCTAAACCTGTGATTGGATATAAAACATAATGAGAAACATTGACTTTAAATAAATATCCAATGAAAAATGTCACTGGACATAAACGTATTCCATATAAAAGTATATTATTATGCAAAATATCCGCCATTACAATAATAATAACTGAAAACTGGAGGCAATACCGTTTCCCAACTTTGAACCAATTTGTGTAGAGTGGCTTACTCTAATCGGGTTAGTACAGGCTTCAACTAGGGACTAGAACTAATGCTTAGGGCAATGAATTGTTTATGTTTATAGTCAACGATAAGATATTAAATGAATTTGAATACTAGAATAACTTAATCTTATTTGAAATATCATCTTTGGACGCGGACGGTGAGTAAGTAGTGTCTCGCCGTCCGATTATGGAGCATGCCTGGGACGACAGCAATCTGATGGAGAGGGCCAAAGCCTTCTAGAGTCACGTGACTGTTTTAACAGGTATCCATGATCTTGGGACGTAAGAGCTATTGAAGGAATACCTTGGATCTGTCAGTCTCATGTTGGGAAGGAGGACTCATTTGATGATTTTACCACGATAAAAACCCGGATGTCACCAAAGTAGGTGGAAGGATATGGGAACCTTTGTTCAGCAGTGGAATAACAATGAAAAAAAACATAATCATGTTTTTTGAACATATTGTCAAAAACAATAACATCATCATCATCATCATCCACAGCCCGTCTTCACCCACTGCTGGGTATAGGCCTCTCTTTGTTTGTGCCAAGCTCCACGGTCTTGCACCAGCCTCATCTAGGACACTCTCACAATGGCAACAATGTCGTCTGCCCATCTCGCCGCCGGACGACCAACACTTCTTTTCCCATTACTTGGACGCCACTCTGTCACAGCTTTACTCCAAAAACAATTACTTAGTTTGCATATTATAATTTTCTGGCTTACCGCTAAAGTCACTGATATTGCCCACCAGATTAGCAAGCTGAAGTGGCAATGGGCAGGCCATATTGCTCGCAGAGCAGATGGCCGATGGGGTCAAAAAGTACTAGAGTGGAGACCACGGACTAGCAAGCGCAGCGTTATAGGACATCCATCAGCAAGGTGGACAAACGACCTTATAAAGGTCGCTGGAAGACGCTGGATGCAGATCGCTTCCAACCGGTATAAGAGGAAATCAAAAGGGAAGGCCATGTTCAGCAGTGGATGTCCTACGGCTGAGATGATCATGATGAATTTTCTGGGAAGCTAAGCTTCCTAATAATAATCAAATGAAGCCCTAATCGGCCATTCTCCAAATAGGTGTTATTTGCCTAATTACCGTGCCGTTTTTGAATTTCACTGATATGACTTTTTTTTTTTTTTTTTTTTTTTTTTTATTAGAATAAGAATATATACAACATAACAGACGGAAGTCTAAAAAATTGTACATATAAAAAAGAAAATTATCACTAGGCCAGAAAACATCGAGAGAAAGAAAGAAGGAAAAATACTAATAATATTATTATGTAACAGTTGTCATTTTACATCCATCTTCTCACAAAAGCTCAAACATCCACGACATACTTCCATCCATCTTGACGCAAACAAATCCAACTCAGGTGTTGATGTCAGCATAGCATTTAGCATTGAAAGTGCGCGAAGCAGGGGAGAGTTCGCGTGTGAGACTGTTCGTGCAGGGGGAACGTCTAACAGACAGTGAACCCTCGGCCTAAGGTCGTATTTGGGCACAGAAGGAATAAACAGTCTCACAAGCTGAGCTACTAATTCCGGGCAATCAGAATCACCACGAAGGACACGACATGAAAACAAAAGTAAGAAAAAATTGCGCCTCACTTCAAGAGAATTGAATTTTAACATTCCAAGTAGATATTTGGTTGGGTAAAGGAATGGATAGTACCCAAATATTTTTTTAAATAAAAATCTCAGAAACGCTTTTTGAATTTTTTCAAGAAGCAAGGAATAAATTTTTTCGAAAGGATTCCAAATAATTGATGCTGATTCTAATTTACTTCTGACTAAAGCCATGTAAACTAATTTTATGGCCAGGGGATTGTTAAACTCGCGCATATTTCGGATGGTGTAACCAAGTCTTCTGTAGGAATCAGAGGCGAGGGAGCGCATATGTTCATGAAAAGTTAATCGCGAATCGAATAAAACTCCCAGATCTTTAACAGAATTAACACGGACAATCGGTTCAGTTCCTAAGAAGTACTGCACGTGTCGAGGGTTTTGAGCACGAGTGTAAGACATAACACTGCATTTGGTCGTGTTGAATAGAAGTTTGTTTTCAATACTCCATTGGAACACTGAATTAATGTCCTCTTGAAGAGTAATTGTGTCAGCCAAATTCTTAACACCATAAATTAACTTGAGATCGTCTGCATAAAGTAAGCACCTGGAGTGTTTGAGAACCTTCTCAAGATCGTTAACCATCAATCCAAAAAATTGTGGCCCTAGTATCGATCCTTGGCTTACGCCAGATCGCGTGTGATATGGCTCCGAAACAAAATAACCATGCCTAACATACTGCTGACGGTCTTGCATGTAACTCGCGAAGAATTTAAGCAGTTTAGGTGAGAAACCAATGAGACTAAATTTAGCCAATAATACGTCATTATCAATGCGATCAAAAGCTTTTTTGAAGTCGAAATAAACTACATCAACCTGTAAGCCTTTATCCAAATGTTGAGATATAAGATCCACTAGTGTCAAGAGATTTGTCGTAACAGAACGATTCAGTCGAAAACCATGCTGAGAGTCGCATAAAAATGGTTGAATTTGGTAACTAATTAATTTGTGTAATACCGATTCAAATAACTTTGGAAGTGATGATAGAATGGCAATGGGTCGATAGTTTTCTACATTAGAGGTATCTTTCGTTTTTGGTATTGGGTGAACACGTGAAACTTTCCAACGACGTGGATACTGACCAGTGGAAAGAGCTAGGTTGAAAATGTGATGTACGGGTATTTTAATATAATCTTTACATCCCTTTATGATATATGCAGGAATGCAGTCAGGACCTACTGCTGAATTTGGTTTAAGTTTCTTAATAGCATCTTCTATGTCTAGCATTTCTATTTGATTGATGTGCACAAAATTGGAACGGTTTTCCTGATTACAATGGTTTTGATTTTTGAAATCAAGTAGTGGTATGTCAGGTAAAAAAACGCTAGCAAAAAAATTTGAAAAAGCCTGCGCTGCATCTTTACCGACGTGTTCAACACCGTTATATTTTAATTTCGGTTCAAAACCACCTTTAACTTTAAAACTATTTATGTGCTGCCAAAAGGAACGAGGATCACGTCTGAGCTTTAATTGAATTTGTTTAAGGTGTTCTTCGTAGGACTTGGATACTCTACTTTTAATGCTGGATCTTAGCAAACTGAATTCATTGTAAAAGTTACGATTCCCGGAGATTTTCCATTTACGGTGCAGTTCAGCTTTACACTGAATGTCTTTGATTAAATCGACCGTGAACCAAACTGGATAGCGCCTGCTAGACTTTTGAGGCCTATTTTTTTTAGGTATACATTTATCAAATATCGCATACAAAATATGGTACAAACAATCGACAGCAGTGTCAGCATCAGGAGCTATTAACACATCATTCCATGAAGTTTCAGAGATTAGTTTGTAAAGAGTTTCAAAATCACCTTTGGAAAAGTTCCAGTCCTTTATGGAGTCAATGTTACTGGGGTCTACTTTTCCAGAACTACGTCGGCATGTAGAGTCAGTAGGAGTAGTAAATATTTCCAAAGCCGGGTGATAAGCGTCTGATTTCGGAACCAGACCTCCCCCATCTACCTCAACTACATTAACAAAGCTGATGCTATCCGACACCAACACAACGTCCAATTTACTTCCATACGCATTAAAAACCTCATTCCTCTCATTCAGTCCACAAATAGCTAGAAAATAACAATAGTAATTTAAGATATCGTTCGATGTGCGATTAGGGTTTAAATTTAAATCACCAACGATCATCACTGTACTTTTTAAGTTATCAACAATGGTTTCTACTTTTTGAAACCATTGCATATAAATTTCATCGGAAGCTCTAGGATGAATGTACACAACGCAAATATAAAATGTCACACAGTTAGTCGTGCAACGAGCCCATAGGTCTTCACCAGAAGGAGTCTCCATATTTGAGCAGCGAGTCATCGTGATGCCTGGCCGTGCGGCGAGCATCACACCACCTCCGACACCAGTATTTCGGTCACGACGTAATACGCTCCATCCGTGGATTGTTATCTCATTGTCGAGGACTGAGTTAGTGAGGAAAGTTTCAGTGACCGCAATGACGTCATTTGAAAGGGTCAAAAGATTATTTCTGAAGAAACAAAGTTTAGTGTTCAAACCTCTAACGTTTTGATACAAAACACTAATAACCGGGTGGTAGGGCAAAGATTTATGATTGCGCATGTGGAGTTCTGTTTGGTTGCCAACGAAAAAACCATTCCTTTACTCGTGCATTGGCGGGCCAAGTTTCAGCTGCAGTGGCTTTTTCAAAAAATTCTATAGGAACTCCAATTTTATAGGACTTATAGTCTCCTTTAGGTTTAAGTTCCTGAACAGTAAAATTACCCTCAGGACACAAACCTTTCAGGTAAGACAGAATTTCTGCGGCCCCAGACATCATATTCCACAAGTGAATAAATTTTCGAAGTTCCATAGCTTTAAGGGGGTTATCTTTAGGTCCAGCAGTACCAAAAACATAATTCTGTTTCGATTTGCGTTTCGGCACCTCGACCCATTCATTTTTTGTAGTATCTTCATTGTGGTCTCTTGGAGGAACTGAAGCAGGATTAGGAAGGCAGGGAGGGGAAGTTGTGGATGACAAAGTGGAGTTCGATTGATCTTCTTTAACATCAACGGAAATAGTATTCGTCGGCAAAATTGTCTTTGGTTTATATTTCCCATGTGAGCTTTGATTCTTGGCCTTCTCCTTTGAATTAACTATTTCAGAATACAGTTGTGGTGTCTGTATAGTAACAGGTTGGGTAAGCATAACATGGCAGGAACCGCAAACAGGAGATTGTTCCAATTTAACAAGCTTTTCATTGCACGCATCAATTTTCCGGGTGCATTCAGTGAGAGCGATGTGATACTGTCCGATAGTAGTAACGGCATCAGTAAGCTGTTCCGTAAGAATATTTATTTGCTCCCGTAGTTGTTGCATTTCTAAACTTATATGAAAGGGCAAATCTTCAAGAGAGAGCGGCGGAGGATGGCTTTTAATTCGAGCAGATACATGTTTCATAGTAACAGGTGTGTTTACTGAAATTAGCAGATCATTGGAACCAGTACTTTTTTTTGCTGCAAAACATTCAGGACATGTCCAAGTAGCTCTTTCTTCAAGCGTAAGTTGACGGTTATTACACGTGTAATGGTAAACTTTAGAGCATTCAGCTATCGCACATTCAAGAAACGCATCACCTGATAACAATTCAGTATTGCATGCAGGGCACATCATTTTGTTGCTTTTTAAGTTATGGAGGCACAACAAGCAAAATAGTAAAATTAAAATAAGAGAAAAAATAACTAAAAACATTAATTAATTCGACAAAAAAAAAAAAATAAGTTCTGAGTAACCAAAAAGAAAATTGTTATGCGGTATGGAACGCGCTAGGTGTATTAGAACTCGGTGGTGTAGCCTTTTCTTCGTTTCACTAATGGTAACTATGGTAAACAAACTGACAATTAAAAATGAATATTTCATCAAATTCATAAACTGTTGGAGCGGCTTTACAACACTGCCACCGATAAAAATGCACCTTTCAAAACACATGCACTTATTATCCGGTTATTCCAAAGTATTAGAGTATTTTAAAACATTTTTTTTCTTGAGAACACATCTGACAATCAACACACTATGTAGCGGCAAAGCGAAGCGTAGGAATGACGTTAAACACATTAGAATATGAAACACATTAAAGTTAGGAATTCAATAGTTATTTTGGCATTCTACTATTACTGATGGTTTTCTAGATATTGAGATTTAAAAAAAAGTTGGGTATGGTAATTAGACAAGTTGAATATTTGATGCTACGGTAATTAGAAAATATTTTGTATCTCCATACTTGTATCTTTATTTTCTTTCATTTGCTCAAAATTGCTTAATAATGACAAAGTACATGTAGAAGAAGATAAGAGAGCACTAGTTGGACGCGGAGTTGATGTTATTAAGGTAAGTATGGAAGTGTTGGCATCACCTCCGAACTCTTAAAAACTACGGGCCAACCTATGCTCGGCGAGCTTAAGAGGCTGTTCAACTTCGTCATAGCCAGTGGGATTACCCCGGAGGCGTGGAGCAGGGACGTGGTGACATTTTTTTTCAAGAAAGGAGACAAAAATCTCCTCAAAAACTATATAGACCAACCCCGTTCCTGTGTCACGTCTACAAGCTGTTTTCGAGGGTCGTCACAGATCGGCTTTCCGCTAGATTTGACGTTTTCCAGCCACCGGAGCAGGCTGGGTTTCGCAAAGGCTATAGCACCTTAGACCACATATATACAGTGCGGCAGGTTATACAGAAGACAGAGCAGTATAACCGGCCGCTCGCGCTGTGTCTAGCCTTTGTGGACTACAAAAAAGCCTTCGATTCCGAAACCTGGGCTGTTCTGGAATCCTTGCAGCGATGCCAAGTCAATTGGCGGTACATAAAGGTGCTCAGGAAACTATATTATAGCATGGCGTCGATGTCGGTCCAAGTACAAAACCACCATCCAGCTGCTAAGAGGTGTGAGACAGGGAGTTGTAATATCCCCTAACTAAACTGTTTACCAACGCGCTGGAGGATTTGTTCAAGAACGCACTGGAACGGACTGGGTATCAATGTCAACGGTGAATACCTAATGCACCTACGTTTTTTTACACATAGTTATACATAGTTATTATGGCGAAATCGATGCAAGACCTGCAAAAAATGCTGAACAGTCTCATGCTGTCTCGAGACGTGTGGGTCTTGGGATGAAAAAAGAGCAAGGTCGTGTTCAATGACCATGTCATCCCAGAACCAATTTCCGTCGAAGGTATAACACTCGAAGTTGTCCAAGAATACATCTACCTCGGGCAGGTATTACAGCTAAGCAGAGATAAATTCAAGCGGAAAATCGCCAGAAGAGTGCAGCTTGGCATTTGGAAAAATGCGTCATATCCTCACGTCGCCACTGCCACAGTGTCTGAAAAGCCGGGTGTTCAATTAGTGCGTCCTTCCAGTCCTAACCTACGGAGCCTAAACGTGGAACATGTCAGTCAAGCTGGCCCACCAACTTCATGTCACTCAGCGTGCTATGGAAAGGTCTATGTTTAGGGTTTCACTAAGGAATAAAATCCGGAATGAGGTACGGCACAAGACCAAAGTTATAGATATTTTCCAAATCTGTAGCAAGCTGAAGTAGCAGTGGGCTGGCCACGTCTGCCTCAGAACCGACGAAAGTTGGAGTAGGATGGTTCTTGAATGGAGACCGCGTGTAGGTAAGTGTAGGGTGGGACGCCCTACAGCAAGATGGACCGATGACCTGAAGAAGGTGGCTGGCAGTGGCTGGATAAAAAAGCAGAAGATCGTGCTCTGGGGCGCTCCCTGGGAGAGGCCTATGTCCAGCAGTGGACTGCAATAGGATGAGTTGATAAATGGTCTTGACAGAGTTTCAAGAGGATCTGATATGCTGTTATCAAGCACGTCTAGATCTATTACTACTTCTTCCTCGATTCTTTCCAGGTTTCCCTTTTCCTTTTGTCTTTTATTACTCTCTAGTCTGATTTTTTCTGTATAAGTTTTTCATACGACGGTAATTATTAACACATGGTAATTAGTATATGGTAATTAGAAAACGATAGACTTTCTTCAAAATTTCGAAAACCAACAATATCTGCAAATACTGGCTTATCATAACATACGTAAGCCAAAGTACTGTTTCATTTACATTATCAATTAGGGTCTAACTTCAAAAATCAAGTATTTAAATGAGTATAACGGTAATTAGAAAAGTTTTGAACCAAGGGCTACGGTAATTATACACTCAAGTGCTTCTTTGGCGCTACAGTAACGTTTGAAACGTACGACTGCTAATGGGCTGCAGCACACCCTAAGAACATTCGACGCGTGCGGTACTGATGTGCCAAATACCGATAGTTAGGCATGTGCACCCGAGAACAGATACTGTTACGGTAATTATAACTTTCTATCGGTCACGCGGTTATTTAATTATTATTATTTATAGGCTGGTTCTATTGAGTCCATATTTTAGTAGGTGATACACGTTGCTTAGTATTGTTTAAAACGTTGAATGGATCAAAGTAAATCTGCAGGTTTGAGAAATTACAAGCAAGTTTTGTCATCAAGTTGGAGTGCGGACAGGCTTCGGTAATTAGAAAAAAGAGCTTTTTCGAACAGAGATTCAATTAATTTAGGCTAACTAGTTAAGAACAGAACTCAATATTTTGTTTACGGCTAGATACGGTCGTAATCTAACATACAAAAAAAAACCACGCTTGAATATGATCATGTTACGGATTAAGTAAGCGCGGACAAATAAAAACTTGCAACCGGAGAATGGCCGTAATATTCTAGATAACAATCATACTTCCTGTTATGGAATTAAATTCTAGTCTAAACGACACCCTTCAAAAGGAAAGCGCTGCTTTAATCTGTATGAAAACTGAGTTTTAAATTATTCAGAAACTTTAACATACACACAGAGTTTTATTGGTTTCATCATACCGAGGCAGCGCGGCCAGGTCTTGGATTAAAATCTACGTATTTGGCCGTAGGTAGGAAACTTGAAATAGTCACGCTGTCAAATTTGACATTTTGAGCTGTCAAATTAAAAAAAAAAACCTGGCATTCTCAAACTACGCGGCTGTACTATTCTAAAATCAAAATTATCGTTGAAAAGCCGAACAAACACCAAATGAAAAAAAAAATTACAAAAGCTTGTTTAGCATTTGTAATTTTTTTATTTCTGTGTTATGAAGTATTTCTCTTGAAGCAAAAGCCCCCAGATGGCGTTGTACGATCTACTGCACGAATGAGAAACAAATTGTATGGATCCATTAAAATTAATGTCAAAGTTCCCGTTTACCTTACGTCACAAAAACGTGCTAACTCGTGATAAAGCCCGTTCGTTCTGAAATGTCGTAAATTTGCTCCTACCCTTTTTAAACGGTATTTTTTTGTAAACGACTGTCCAAAAACCGTTTTTGCAGAAACATTCAGTAATGAATAATGTCGTGGTCCAATTTTATGCGTAACACATACATCATTTGTGTTCCCGAGAATTTATGGGCTCAATTTTTTTTAAAAGGTTTCAAGGTATTTATTTATGGTCAAGCCGATGTAAATTCAAATTCAGAACGCTTTAATTTATTTTTCAATGGAACGTTGAAATGAGGAAAGGTGACCGTGAAATGAAATATTTAATTAACTATCAACATTAATTACTCTGAATTGAAAAAAAAAATACGAAAGACATTGAAGCTTATTACGTTATTATAAGAATCGAGACTTTTTCAGTTTAACCTAAATAAAAAAGTTTATTAGGGCAAGAAATAAAAGTAATTAAGAAAGGTTTTCCAAGAAAATTGAATCATTAACATGCTAAGAGCCTTGAGAATTGCTTTTAAAATAAAAAAAAACATTTAGTAGGATTTTTAAACTTTAACAAATTACGTAGATTCCAATCTAGATTCGTGAAGTCCATTTCTTTCGTTGAAATAACAGATTTTGTTAAATAACTGGCATTCATTTGACTTTGTAGGTTCAAAATATGGTAGGCGACGTTACCATAATAACTGTGTATATTTAACCGACTTCGTAAAACATCCCAAAAATGTGTAAAATAACTTTTCTTTCGGAAGTCGCTGGCTTAACTTCTTTTTTTTTTGCCACCTGCTTTGTCTTAGAAGTGTGTTACTTTTTTAACCGACTTCAAAAAGAAGGGTGTTATTAATTCGACGGTATGTTTTTTTTCTTGTGTGTTTTTACGCGATTACTCCGCCAATTGTGGACCGATTTTGAAAATTATTTTTTGTTCCAAAGGAGATACTTGTTGGTGAACTATTTGCATCATTTCCCATTACTGCATGCATAGGTAACGTTTTGAGAGACTTTTAAGACTCGAAACTGAGTTACCTGTCTCACCAAATAATTTCCCTTTATGTACCCTATTGAACATTTGAACACTGAGACCCTGAAATGCTGTTATCAGTAAGTATAAACTAAAACCATCCTGTCGATTACTGTGAAAAACTGTAAATAAAAGATAACCTTATCTTATTCATCTAGAACGCTTTTTCAATTCCCCTTAGGTAAGGTTTCCCACCATGAGCAGAGATTACCTGCCAATTACTTCTTTTACCTCGCAAGAAATTAAATTAGTTCCTAGGTCGTAGGTACAAAAAAGATGATTTTCCATTTTTTTTACAATTTGCGTCGTACATACTACAAGTAAATCCGGTCAAATACGTAGAATTCGTACTAGAACCTTCGATCCTGTAGCCCATTAGCAGTTAAGTTTTATAAATAATTTTATTTCTAAACTTCTTTTTTTATGTGAGATTGCTTTGCTCTTGACCTTAGTCTAGGTCAGGAATGACTAAGACAAGGTCGACGATGGAGCGAGCTTACCCAGAAGAAGCCTGTTCACTCTAACTTTGAAGAGATTAGGGTTGTATGCGTTCAGAAACACAGACGCAGGCAGAGAGTTCCACTCCTTCGCTGTCCGCATTAAAAAAGACGTTTGGAAACGCTGAGTGCGAATTGGTGGTATAGCAATAAGGTGAGGATGGTTATTTCAATTTTCGTTATTGAATAAAAAGAAAATACAGACTTTATCGGACATTGCCCCAGACTTGTGTGCATTCAGTAGTTGGCAACCTTTGTCACAACTAACAAAGCAGTAACGTAAAGCTGTTAATCGAATTTTCGATAAAACTTGAAGATTGAGCAATTAAAATGATCGGACACGAAGCTGAAAGTACTGGCAATGTCTGGTGAAATTTTATAAGTACTAACTTCGCTAGATTGATTGATTATAAACTTTGTTATTGACGTGAACAATAGAATTGTAGGTAGGTAGGTACAGCTTGTTTTGAAAGTCTTTTGTTCATGTCGAATCGAGAAAAAGATTAAACGGGATGCTTGTGAATAGTTTGAGATTTTGTGATACGATTTGTGTGGTTCTCTTTTCTTCGTTGCAGTATACTTGTCGTTTAAAATAAAACCATATTATTATATAAGTTTAGGATCAATGATAAATGGAATTCAGTAGCAGAAAGTCAATAAATAAGTAACGAAGTTATCGACTGCCAAAAGAAAAGTAACTAAATACTTTTTTGTGGTTGTTTTCGAAGTTGGTTACGTCGTGTATTTTGTTTTTTTGGTTCATTTTCATGATTTCTTATGAATCTACGCATATAACTTTAGTTCAAAATGTACAATAGGTTACTGGAAAGTAAACCAGGTGCATGAACCAGTAAATTATTATCAAAAAACTGGAGCTAATAAATTTCGCCCAATAAAGGTCCTATGTCCGAAACAGGGTACTATCACTTGATTTTCCTGAAAGTAGAACCATCAATTTGGCCTGTTGTTTATTAAAAGGGGAATTAGGTTATAAGGTTTTATTACGGCTGTCCAACCCGGTTCCCTGAACTTCACTGAACAAACGAGCACCCTAACTAAGACCCCCTCTTTGAGGAGTGGCTGGATAGGCGTCACGGCGCCCTTACCTTTCGCTTGACGCAGGTCCTTACCGGACATGGAAATTTTGGGAGGTTCCTGTGTCGGATAGGAAAGAAACGCCTGGGTGTCACCACCTGCAACGATCGCTCGGAGGATAGACTGAACCGCTTAGGTAGAGCACCGCCGTGTCCTCACGACGGCTATAGGTGGAGACCAGTCGCGCCCGGCATAGGTCGGAGCCATGCTGCGAAGCAGTCATGCTAGTGAAAGACGAGGCGGGACGCGTGAGGGAGACGACAGCGTCCACCTCACGACCAAGCCGCAGTGGGAGACGCCCACGGCAACGAACGTCGCAGGACGACCTCCGGCGACCGTAGGCGCGGGCGTGGCGCGTGTTCCACACTCGCCTCGAAGAGTTGTCAGCACATTGATGCGGCACCTACAGAGGGCCAAACTAACAAGCTACCGTGACCCCGGAACATAAAGAGCTATTGAAGGACACCGTGGATTAGTCAGTACAAGTCTGGCAGTCCTTCCTGCCCTGCTCTGGGACATCATTTGATGATATTACCACGCTAAAATAATCCTTGTTTAGGATTTTCAAAATTATTTTTAATTGTTTCCTTCAAAACATTCCTGTTTGTCAGCATTTCAAATCATCATCATCATCATCATCAGCCTATATTGTTCCCACTGCTGGGACACAGGCCTCCTCTCTGTGAGAGGGAGAGGGCCATAATCCACCACACGGGCCCAGTGTGGATTGGTGGATGTCACATGTCTTCGAATTTTTGGTTCTAGGACATGCCGGTTTCCTCACGATGTTTTCCTTCACCGTTTTGAGAGCAGTGGTGATGAAATAAATTACGCAAAGTAATGCGCCTGGCGGGGTTCAAACCCACGACGTAAGTCGGGACCGATACCACTGAGCCACCACTGCTCTTCAAATATTCACCACTTTTATCGTTCACAGTTAAACAACAAACGGCGCAGTTAATTAAATTGTGTTTAAAATAAAATCTTCATAGTTACCGAAACAACTTACTTTGAAGTTTGATAATGCCAAACTCCTTCTATTGTATGGTATATTTAGTATATTAACATCAAAGGAGTTGCTTACTGAGATTGTCAATTTTTGTAAGGTTTTACGAAATGTTGGTCAAATTACGTACCGTAGTACGTCCATTTACAAGGTGGACAGATAATCCGATAAACACCACAGGATCGCCGTGGATGCAAGACGCTTCCAACCAGTCCTATACTGGTACTCAATCTGGGGTCGCGGGACTAATGAATTACTGTGACCCCGGAACGTAAAGGGCTATTGAAGGACACCGTGGATTTTAGTCAGTACAAGTCTGACAGTGCGTCCTGCCCTGCCCTGGGTGGAAGAATTTATTATTTTGATGATAAGGGGAGGCCTTTATTCAGCAGTGGACATGATATAATGAGATTTAGATCAAGACAGGTGTTTCCAAGACTATTTTTTTTTGTATTCATTATGCTGCGCTGTGATATCGCGATTTCAAGGTCCATTAAGAATTTTAACATTACGCTATATGTACATAATAATTATTATGTTCATTGAACATTACACTATACATTTGTGAAAACGTCAGCATTTTAATTGCTAATGCGTTGTGCATTCAAATCATTTACCTAAACTTAAACTTTTTCTTCTCGACAGGAACGGGTATTCGATCGAGAATGAATATGATTTGAAAGTGCCATTTCACTCGTCATAAAAATGTAAATCTAGGATATATGTTTAAATCTATGAAATCAATTTTGCTTTTCAAACATGTGCAAAAATATACAAACTACGAATAAATATATCGCGTTTTAAAACATCTTCGTAAGCAACATTTATTTGGCGTTAAGTGATTACTTTCTATGTAATACTAGCACTACGCCCGCGACTTCGTCCGCGTGATTTTCGAACTTTGCCTCTGTGAATTTCTTGAATTTTCTGCTATAAACCTCACGGAGTCCGAGACCTTTCCAACGAATGCAAAACCGTGGAAATAGATTCGTGCGTTCTGGAGTTAAGCGTCAGGAAAGAAAACCCGACTTATTTTTATATAGTAAGATAACCTGCATTTCTCAAGCTTTTTCTAACATAATTTATAATTCAAGCAAATGTATTAGGACGTCACAAAGTTCGATTGGCAAATCAATTCAGCCGAGCAATCAAACTGATTTAGCTATAAATCAGAAACTTAGACAAGCGTTTAGACTCGAAATACCTATATGTCATTAATTTAGAACTATTCAGGCATAATATTATTAGCATAATAAGTGTACCAGGTGTATTTAATGCGGAGTTCGGAATATCAACAATTTTCTTCTCGGAATCAACATCGAACGAGTCGTGAATCTGCTGTCCCATACATTTTAGGGTTCCATAACTCAAAAGGAAAAAAGGAAATCCATAAAATAATGATCACACATTGTTGTCTGTCTATCAGTGTTTTAAGACCCTTTTTTTCAGGTACACGTGGAGGTATCAAGCTAAGCTGAAATGAATACTCAGGTCTACAATATCTCAGAATACCTATCTAAAAGTGAGTTATATACAGGGTGGAATTTTGTAATGCCACCTGGAGGGAAAGTACTCTAAATACTGCAGATAGACAATTTTACTCAAAGAAAACATTCCTTTATTTTTTATTAGAAAGCAAACTGCATTCAAAGATTTTAGAAAATTCTCTTCTCCCACCCGGGAATCGAATCGGCTAAAATCTGAAAAAATTATACCCTGTACTTTTATTGCACCGATCGTTAGGTTCAATTATAACGATGAAATCTCTCTAATAAACATGATAAATCAAATGAAAGGAAAACAAAGAAATCTTAAATTAAAGCTCTCGTAACATGTAAATGGTTTCTTGGTCCATATCGGTGGAATTTTGTAATGCCACCTGGAGGGAAAGTACCCTTAATATTGCAGATAGAAAATTTTTCTCAAAGGAAACATTCCTTTATTTTTGAATAGAAAGCAAACTGCATTCAAAGATTTTCGAAAATTCTCTTCTCCCACACCCGGGAATTGAACCAAGAAACCATATTACATGTTACGAGAGCTTTAATTTAAGATTTCCTGGTTTTCCTTTCATATAATTTATCATGTTTGTTAGAGAGATATCATCGTTATAATTGACCCTAACGATCGGTGCAATAAAAGTACGGGTATAATTTTTTCAGATTTTAGCCGGTTCGAATCCTGGGTGGGAGAAGAGAATTTTCGAAAATCTTTGAATGCAGTTTGCTTTCTATTCAAAAATAAAGGAATGTTTCCTTTGAGTAAAATTTTCTATCTGCAGTATTAAGGGTACTTTCCCCCCAGGTGGCATTACAAAATTCCACCCTGTATAAAAATCTTCCATGTCATCGCTATCAAAAGATACGAGCCAAGTACCTTATTTTAAGAAAAAGTTCAAAATAAGAAGCTTTTGACAAAACCCAATGCACTTGTTTTTATTTAATATCTTTTATACAATATAAAAGAAAGATAAGCCTCTCACATATTTCTTTGAGAAAAACACTTCTACAAAGTAGATAGCTCATATTTTTGCCTCAAGCGCATTCTTCTACAATTACTGATAAATAATCGTTCCCCTAAGACAAAGAACTAAAATAAAAAAGGTGTCTTGAGACTGAGACAAATTATCAGAAAGACCGCAGCTGCAGTGTCTTTAAAGCATTAACGTGCCATCTAAATGGATAATAGTAAGACACAATAACAAGGTCAGATGGTCAGATGGCCTACCCATGTCGTCTTAAGGTGATTGCTTCGATGTAGCCCGCGAAATTCATTTTTTTTTTACGTTTTTTGCAATTTGCAGGCCAATAGATAAGCTGCATCTAAGTTAGATTTCGGAGATTTTAACACGAAGCAACTTTTCTATGTGACAGCTGGTGGAGCGAGTGTTTTAATAATTTTTATATTTAACATTATACTTGTTATTACCGCAACTCATATATTTATAAAGTTACAACATGTCACTGGCCTGCAAATTGCAAAAATACGTAAAAATATTCGAATTTCACGGGCTACATCGACGCAATCACCTTAAAGCCAGTGTAGTTTCAGTGAGAGAACAAGGTGGCGCAAGACGGCATGTATGGCTCTGTGAACTTTTTTCTGTGAACTTGGAAGATATTGACGTAAAACAATTGAACAAAGCCATTGAATTTGATACAATAATAAGTAGAAACATTACGACAATCCGAATCGTTTTTTTTTTTTATCATAAAATTTAGTATGCTTTCATAATAATTATATCAAATGGCATTGAATGTAACAATAAGCAGTACAATTTTATTTTGACATGAAAAACTCTACTTTTCTAATTAAAATATAACGACATACTATATTTAAAACCTAAAATTTAGAGTAAAATATTTACAGAAATAACTAAAAAAAAAAACTAAAATTTAAAGGGCGTCAAAAAACTCATCCACATCATTGAATGTTCAATCATCAAAAAAATTGCTCGTAAAAATATCGTTCCTTTGACGAGATGACTCTTGCTCTTGAATAGTGGCCTCCTATTCACAGAGTACTTTTACTAATAGGGCATAGAGATCTAACTTCACGGGTTTTTCGGGCAATGGACAACAGCGACATCTAGTTTTCCCGAACGAAACAATTTCTGTATATAGTCATATATATATATATAGGTTATATATAGGTATATACAAAGCTTGCTCATTCCTTTCAGTGTTTTAATTGACTAATAATAATTATATGCCTACATTAGTAAAAAAATAAAACAAATTTGTTATGTAATTATATTTATTTCACCAACTATGAGGCCTTTTACAGTGTTTTTTACAGTTATTTCTAGCCACTTGATATTTATCGGTGTCACTGATAGTATCTCGCTTTCCAGTGAGAATTTTATTAGCATGGAAATAACACACGGATACACTACTTTAGAATAGGACCAAAAGCAGAAAATGCAGGAAAATAACGAGCCGCACCAAACGCGAATCCAATTTTTTCTGCTAAGTGCAATGTGACACTGACATTTTATTGACGTATTGAAAAGACATCGCACCTTCGGTGCACCAAAGTCACAAATAGCCAAAACTGCAAAATCCATGTATTCCCGTTCGTCCACTTGACTTCGTCCCCCTAGTGGGTCGAACGGGAATTCGTTATTTATTTTCTCGATGGTCCCACTACATTTTTTGAGTGGACGAATGGGAAAAATTTATTATTATTTTTTTGTAGTTTTATTGGTCCCACTAAATAATATAAGACCGGTGGTTAAATTGGTAAAAAAAAACAAAAATGGAATAAAAATCCGTCATTTTACCAACATTTTTTCAACTTTGCGATTTATAAAAATTAAAATAAATTTATAAGCAAAAATATTATAGCGCTTGTCGAGAACGAAGTGGAGTAAAGGACAAACAAAATACGAAACAACGAATAAACATAATTATTTCTGCACAAATCTTTTTGTGGGACGAATGGCACTAATCGAAGAACATATTCCCGTTCGTCCCCTCTCGAATTAGGAGTGGGACGATCGGGAACAAATTAAATATTATTTTTGTAAATTCCCGTTCGTCCCACTAGTGGGACGAAGTCAAGTGGACGAACGGGAATACACCGCAAAATCGACCTAAGTATGCCAAATTGTTTCTAAACCATGCCTTTACTTGGGGCAACAAAGACATCCGCGAAAGTATCTCGAAACTACACTAGATGGCAGAAGTGCCTTTGTGGTTATTGGCCGTTTTTCCATGCGTTTTGGGCCGACACCGTTTCATTGTAAGTAGTGCCCCCTCGCCCGCGACTTTATTGAGGTCTTTTTCGCTCAAAATCTTGCAGCAACAAAGGCATAAAACATAGCAGTCATAAAACTAAATAACTTCTAATCAATGGATAGATGGCACTGAACTTGATATGTTACTGCAATAAACGAACGTCACGTCATTTTTTGATTTTTTTCACTTGGATGTAATTTTGAGATCGTAAAACAAAAAGTACATGTCATGTCATTGTCAGTCACATCACATCACACAAATAGCATTTTAAAAATAAATAACAACAAGGAAAAAGAAAAAAATATTCATTTACCAGTCTTTTTAATTTATGAGTTTTCCACGCCAGAAAGAAAATGTCCCAAGAGAAAAAGAAGAGAAGTCTGTGCCTCGTGGATTTGTGCAAAAATGAAGGCATACATCTTTTTCCTAGAGTAACACCGTCAGTTCAACGCCATCTATAGAGTTCTTGGAAACTATTTTTTTTTTTAAGTGCGAAAAGAAAACCTCCCATTAAATACAAGATTTTTACGTATAAGTATAGCCAACTAAAAAACAAGGAAAAACATGCAAAAAAAAAGTCTTCTCCTGTAAAATTTAAAAATGAGCTGCTACGTCTTTGTTCCACCGAAGGTGCGAATGAGTGAAAATTAGAGTTACCAGTAGGTAGCCCAAATAATTATAGAATTCTATTAATAATTTGGGAAAATATCGAAATAGAAAAACATACTTATATAAATATTGAAAAACGACAGGGACATCATACTATAAACGTAATAAAATACATGATAAATAATAGTCTAAAGCTATAGTAGCGACATCTATTGTCAGCAGACCGCAACTCTCGTATTATAATACTACTAAATTAAAAAATACATCTCTAAGAAGATTTATAAGTTACATTTGGTACTCCACAATTTTTTAGTATAATGATCTAAGTCATGCCAGGCTTTTAGTTAGAAGATTGATGACCCTGCTCCTATTGATCAGCGAACTTCCGCGGATACGTGCCGAGGCCTTATCATGAGTTTTCAGTTATTCTGACGTAAAATAAACTGGAACTTTGACATATTTAATTGACAAACAAGAAAAGAACTAGTTCCTTCTTCGCACACCAGAGGCGCTGTTCCATTTTTCCATACAAGAAACGCTGCAAATACTGGAAAGACGCTGAAGTAAAATAGTGTAAGCTCGTGATATGGGTAGTGGATAGGTACTGTAATTATTCACATCTCTGTAAAATCACGCTACGACAAAAGGTTCCGAGCAGTAAGGTTGAAACCACGGGAAACTACTAGTTTATACTATAAGTAACAGATGTTTCTTTTAATTGAAAATTATGAATATAAGCTAAAAATAAAATCTTCTAATTTATTCAACTTAGTGTGAGCAGGTTTTTCAAATTCCAATTATTTACTCAAATACCAGTTTTAGGTCGAGAACAAAATCTAATTAGATTATTTCTAATAGAAAAGTTTTAGTAATTGGACAGAAGCCTGATAAATGAAATAAGGCTCGACTTCAGTTACGTAAATATTTAACGTTAACAAAGACTTGGATACAGAATTGTTTACACATTCAAGTAGTATTTTAATTATTTCTCTAGTTCTTTCAATGGTAGAAACCACTGAAAGTTAATTATGGAGCTTCGTGGCTTGATAATTACCGCACAGACCTATCTTCCGGGTTATGCCGCGCTTGCAGAGGTTGGTCTGTGGATGGGTGACCATCTGTCAAAGCGAGTTTCTTACAGAAAGCAGATAAAACACGTTGGTCCTAGTTGACATTTGTAGATCTTTGACAGTCGTTAATAACAGTCAGAAGCTAGATAATCTGACAACCAGTCTTATAATGGTATCGTATTACCCAGTTACTGAGTTGTGGAGGTCAAAATATGGGTATTCAGCTGCATCTGGTTCGACTGGAAGCCGACCCCAACAGAAATGGGAAAAGGCTAGGCAGATGATTCTTTCAGTGGTAGAAAATGTTAAGGCGTGATATTTTGATGATATAATAACTTACTAGAATTACAATCTCTAGGAAAGGGTTGCCTATCTGAAGTGAACACGAAAAGTGGTCATAACTTTTGAACCGTAAATAATAGCACTGGGTTTCAGAGGTAATTAAGATTGGAAATGACCTCTCTCATGCCCCTGTTCAATTTGGTTTACTCTTACTTATCCATAAGCGCAATGTATACTTAAGTGGTAGGTTAGATGGGCATGCGGACAGCGAATGGGTAACTCGCCGTCCGATCATGGACCATGCCCGGGTCGACGGCGCGTTCTGTTCCACGTGCGCCTCAAAGAGCTGTCAGCAATCTGACGGGGAAGAGGGCCAAAGCCTGCTGGGGTCGCGGGATTGTCTCATCAACCAACCGTGACCCTGGAACGTAAAGGGCTATTGAAGTATCTTCTTTATTATTAAACGTGGACTAAAGTTACAACCAGGATAATCCTCGGATTAATCATACATAGTGGACTAAAGTTACGCCAAGGTAGAACCTTGGCGTAACTTCAGTCCACGTTTATTAATAAAGGGGGAGTCTGACAGTCGCTCTCGTCCCGCCCTGGGCGGTAGGACTCATTTGATAATTTTACCACGATAAAAAAAGTGGTAGGTACCTACATAAGAAAATACGTTAGTTTTAGAGATTTTTGGGCCCTGTCGGGCACACTAAATAAAGATTTATGAAAAAAGAAAAGACAATAAATAACAGTTGAAAGCAATATCATAATATATTCTCATAACGTAATATAGTAAGCTCGATACAAGGGGAACATTTGGACACAAAGCCATAAGCCACTCAAGCCATTATCGCATTACGTTTCCTTGGCACAGTTCACCGGAATTGGGATATTGTCTCGCATGATAAGTGTTCCTTCCAAAATTCCATTATATTCCTTGTTATTTTTTTGCTGTTTCGAGTATTACTACGTGCTTTTAGCCATTAAACAATATATTTATTGGAGGACCTCGTGGATATTTTACATGCCGGAGGTCGTGGGTTCGATTCCCACCAGGACAAATGTTTGTGTGATGAGCACGATCATTTGTTCTGTGTCTGGGTGTAAATTATCTATAATAATTTTGTCTGTATTTAAAAATAGTATGTTTATCAGTTGTCTAGTACCCATAACACAAGCTCTGCTTAGCTTGGGACTAGATGGCATTGTGTGATAGTTGTGGAATATTATGATTATACTAGCTGACTCGGCCACGCGTTGCTGTGGCTAAAGTTTTTGTTATAGTAAACAATATTGCGACTATAATTTGAGATTTAAACTATCCTATCTCTCAAGTTGGATCAAACTGCACATGGTGTGCGAATTTTATTATAATCGGTTAAGTGGTTTAGGAGTCCATTGAGGACAAACATTGTGACACGAGATTTATATATATTAAGATATTATGCTGATGCATGTGTCATGTTATAAAACGGGCGCTATCAGTTGGGACTGGTCATCTCTTAGCTGCCACGGTTTATTTGAATAATTATTGATCATTTTGTTTTTGAATTAAGAATAAGAATAAGAATAGTTTATTTGCAAAAAATACAGGTAATACCAGGTGTTACATTGGTGGTTTAGGCACAATACCATATTTTGCCTGTTTAGGGCATGCAAATTTCTTGACATTATAATATAAAAAGTACATTATGTTTATAGAATTATGAGTTTAACATAAAATTTCTTATGCTAATGTTAATAATTAATTAATTTGTAATTCTTATAAAAGTAGGTACGTGCATTGTTAATAAATTTTGTGTTGTAAAAATTCCTGTACACTATAGAAACAATTTTCTATCAACCAGATGCGAAGTTTATTTTTAAAATATTTAAAAGGTAGTTCTCTGATGTTTTTGGGTAACTTATTAAAAATAGTAATGCACATATGATATACATTTTTTTTACTTAAAGTGGTATTACAAAATGATACTAAAATCTTAGTTGGATCTCTCGGCCTTTGCTTAGTGTAATTGTCACCTTTGAATCTAAAGAACTCACTATGTTTCCTTACAAACACCGATACTTCAAACAAATACATACCTGTTAGTGTTAATAATTTAAGTTTTTTGAATAAAGGCCGGCAAGATTCAAGTGGACCTACACCGCAAATAGCCCTAACACACTTTTTTTGAACAACAAATGCTCTATCGTAATCAGTTGAGTTGCCCCACATTATTAAACCGTATCTCAAGATAGATTCAACGTATCCACTATATGCAATGCGAGCAGTCTTTTCGTCTGATACTATACGAAGTTTTCTTAAGGCATACACAAATCTATTTAGTTTACTACATACGTTGTGAATATGTGGTTTCCAATTACAAAAATTGTCTAGAGTTATACCTAAAAACTTAATACTATCCGTTTCTTCTATAATATTATCTTTTATTTTAATGTTAATAATGTCACTGCTTTTACTTTTGTATGTACTAAATTTAATAAATTTTGTTTTGGATATATTTACACATAGGTTATTAGATTCAAGCCATTTTATGACAGACTGTACTGCTTCGCTTATTTTAGTTTCATGGGTTGAATTTTTAATTTTATTGGGTATTATGACGGAAATATCATCAGCGAATAAGATACAATCGTAGTTTATGGAATCGGGTAAATCATTAATATACAGCAAGAATAACAAGGGGCCCAAGACGCTCCCTTGTGGTACACCATAATTATTTAGTGAAGTAGAAGATCTAAAGATAGTGGATTCTAGATTTTCATTTAATTTTGTAACTTCAACACATTGTTGACGGCCTGTTAAAAAACTTTTTATCCAATCTAATGCGATACCCCGAATTCCATATTTTTCACATTTATTTAGTAGTATCTTATGATCCACAAAATCAAAAGCTTTACTCATATCGAAGAATACAACTGCTACCGGATTCTTTTCGTCTATGTATTCCGTTATCTTTTTAACTAAAGTGAATGCTTTTAAAGAAGTGGATTTGTTATGCTGAAATCCGTTTTGTTCTTGTTTTAGAATGTTATGTTTATTAAGAAAACCTATTAACCGACTGTGGAATATTTTTTCAAAGATTTTAGAAAGTACCGGAACTAGAGTAATGGGGCGATAATTATTTGGGTCTTTTCGATCTCCCTTTTTGAATAACGGTTTAACTATGGATTGCTTTAGATTCTCTGGAAATATTCCTTGTTCTAGTGAATTATTTATTAAATAATTGAGAACAGGGGCTATGATGACAGCACTAGCCTTTATAACACGTGTGGAGATAGAGTCATATCCTACTGCTTTGGTATCGTTTAAAGATTTTATTATCTTGATAATTTCTTGTTCTGTTGTTGGTGTCAGGAAAATTGATTCATCGTTACTACGGGTTTGAAATTGGCTTTGTGTACGTGGTAAAGTTTTATTTTGATCATTAGCAATATTTATGAAAAAATTATTAAATGTTGATGCAATTTTGTAAGGGTCTTGAATAGTTACCCCATTGTTTTGCAGCGAAGTTATACTATTTAATGTCCTAATACTATCATTTCTATCTTTTATTACGCTCCAAGTAGCTTTACCTTTGTTATTAGCTTGACTGATTATTTTTTTATTTATGTTTTTCTTTGACCATACTACGCATTTTTTAAGTATTTTTTCATAATTATTGTATTTATCGTGGGTCTCTTTAGTTTTATATTTATAATACGAAAATCTCAATTTCCTTCTAATATCACTAGATTTTCTCAATCCTTTCGTCATCCATTTCGGTGATTGTAGATTAGAACTCATTTTTATTTTGTTATAGGGAAAACATAGTTTGTAGAACAGTATTAGTTCTTGGTGAAAGTAATTAAAAGCTTTGTTTAAATCGGGCTCTGAGTAAACTTCTTGCCAAGATAGTTGTGATAGGTAATATGTAAATTTTTTTATGTTCTCACTACTTAGATCTTGTTTTTGGCAATACCAATATCGTTCAGTTCTCTTTAGTTTTCCAGGAAATTCTAGTATTTGAGCGGTATTATGATCCGATAAATATAAAGGATGAATTTTACCCGTAACATTGTCAGTGTTATAGTTGCTTGCTATAAGATCTATGCAGTTGTTTTGACGTGTTGGCTCTGTTATATGTAGTGTTAAGTTGTAGTTAGCTAAAATATTTTTTAAGTTTATCGTGTTATTGTTGTTTACTAATATGTTAATGTTAAAATCACCTGTAATGATAACTTTTTTATTTAGAATTTTGTATAATAATTTATGTAATAATATTTCTAATTTATTGAAAAAAGAATTTAAGCTTGATGATGGTATTCGGTATATACAAATAACAATAGTGTTCATACTAGGAATTTCAATTCCGCAACATTCAAAAATATTATCACATGAATATTCCTTACAAATTTCAATTTTTTTACACTCGATTCCACTATACGTTAAGATGCAAGTACCTCCACGTTTCTGTTTTTTTCTTGAATAATGACTTCCTAATTTATATCCTTTAATATTGATATTTGTTTCATCTCCTTCTTTGATAAAAGTCTCACTAAAGCATAAAATCAGAATTGGAGTCTTATCATTCGCAAGTGAATTTAGACATAATTCAATATTATCTATTTTATTTAATAAACCTGCAATGTTTTGGTGAAGAAGTCTTATTTTTATCGTTTCATCAATAAATTCATTTAATTGCGGCATAAAAAAGAATCCGTATTAGTTTTAGCGTGTGAAGTTTGGAAATAATAGGGGATAGTACCTTTTTTAGGGGTACTTGTACAGGTACTCGTCTTCCCATTTTGGTTTAGCCGAAATTGTGGCGTTTCGTTGTTGTGCCCTTGAGAAATGTATTTAGTCTTACATTGGTGGCCTGCATCTATGGTTGAGTTAATTATTCTGCAAGTATGATCCTGAAAGTAACGGTATTTATAATAGTATTCATATAAATTAGTTAAATCCAAAAAATGACAATTATGAAAAGAATGACACGTAAATTTTAGAAGACTATTTAACTTAGCTTCATTAAGATGTAAATGTCTATTAATACTTAATACTATTACATTATTGTTACGCAAATAGTTTAAAACTTTTAACAATTCGAATTGTATTTGGTTTGGGTTTTGGTCATTTTGACCAATACATATAATTAACCAATCATTTTCTTTGAGATCTATACTGTAGCAAGGTTTAAGCGATTCATTACATTTGGCATACGGTTTAATAAATGAAAATATGTTGCTATGCCTATTTATGCTTTCCTCTCTTGAAGAAATTAATTTTCGCGCAAGTCCTATGCATTGTTGTTCTCCTATAACGAATATTCTGTTTTCATTATTTTTCTGAACTCCATTATTGACTTCATTAACATATTCTGTTGTTCCTGTTGAACATCTTGTGTTTTTATTTATAGCGCCCTCTGTTGTTTTATTTTCGTACTTCTGTGATAAACTCCATTTCTTATTTGAATCTTTATTTTCTAGAGTTTCATAGAGTTCAACGCCATCTATGGTTGCGTTGCTAAACTCTTTAGAGACCGTCTTTTTAGTACAATCTTGTTTGTCAATAATTTCTCCCAGGTTTTGAGAAAAAAATCCTTCTTTGAATCCCGTTCCAGTTGTGTTACTCAGTTTTGACCATATTTCTTTTAAGTGATCAATTTCTGATTGCTGTTCGTCTTTTTCTTTTTTCAGTGATATTGTTTCGCAAGTAAGTTTTTCAACTCTAGTGAGAGCAATTTCAAGCTGCTGTTTCAGAGAATTAATTTCTTCTTGTAATTCGGATATATACATGTTATGTTCAGTAGATAAATCTGGTAAACTTCTGGCAAATATTTCTGAACTAGTTGAAGTAAATGTTTGGTTCAGAGATTCCATTGACTTTGTTTTTTGTTTTTTATGGGCCATTTTCGTAGAACTTCGAGTTTCCATTATGCTGATTAAAAAATATTTGCAGAAAAAAAAAAAAAAAAGGCAGAATCAATAAGGCTTATAGTTGTCAGGAACTGTTAAGAATAATCAAAACTTATGGTTTGAAAACAATTTCAATCTTACAAAAAGAAACTCAGTTCTTCGGGATCGAACTCGGATCACAGATTTCACCTGAGACTGTTTAACAAAACAAGCCAACGGCACTGATAGTTTTGAGGTGAAATTTAGCTTCACTTTCTAATACACAAATAAGAAGTTCGTTAGGACGCTTAGTTTAAAAAAAAAAATGTTTTGATGCGCGCGCACTATTTGAAAGCGTTTTTGCACTTTGTTTACACTTTGATAATCTTCTGAAACACTTGTTATTTAGGTTTTCTCGTATTTTATAGATGTATGGGCTTTAATATTTTAAAGAGTTCGTTTTGAATTCAGTGTTTATTTAAATGTATTTAGTTTAAAGCACTTGGTTAACATTCACTTAGCACTTAATTGTTTTGGTTGAAAAGTATAGGTAGTAAACAGTAGAAACAGTTGTTGCCCACATTTGTACTTGGTCACTGCTTCTAGTTAATAACATTAATGATGATAAATTCGCAAAAAGTAGCTAAAATACTATTTTTTATAATTTTTTACGCGGAGCCGATGTTTGCGTGACGGCAGCGCCATCTCTCCCATTTTGTTGTCTTTGTTTTAATTGTTACTATCGACACTTTTAATTAAAAAAACTTGCTACATCGTTCTCACGTAATGTACCATCTCAAAATGAATTATGTAACCAAAGGTTCTGTAATAATTCTGGCGATCTAAAAAGAGTGTCCATGGAGTTTCTGGCACGTTCTTCTCCATAGAAATCTACTTCTTAGAACGAGAATCTACGGTACTTTCACAGTTTTTATGACTTGTGACTGGGACTGTAGCACCATAACGTTTTAGTGTTTAATAATATTCTTTTATTTGTCTATGACAATTCAAAAGTGCCTGTAACTGGCCTACTTGAAATAAATGCTTTGATTTTGATAACTTAACGACATAGTTGGCACAGTGACTGAGCGATTGACTGCTGTGTGCAGTGTGTAGCGGGTTCGATCCCCGCATGGAACAAATATTTGTACAATTTGCAAGTAGTTGTTCCGGGTCTGGGTGTTTGTGTATGTGAGGAGTTTCTATGTTTGCAAACGCATGTATAGTCTCTACATATAATAATCAAGAGTATTCTATTTTATTCTTAGCACAAGATTTTCGTATTTTATTAACGGCGTACTTGGAGTAAGGAAAACATAAAAGCCTTAAATAAATGCCTTATATGTTAAAGCCTTATCACGAGTTTTCACTTGTTGTAACGTTAAGTAAAACGCGTACTTTGACTTTAAATTGATAGAAGAAAACAACTTCTTCGTTCGCACTGTACTCTAGAGGCGCTTTTTTATTTTCTATAGAATTTATGTCGATTACGACTAGTGATCATCATCATCATCATCTATCTAAACTTTTCTGAACTACATTGGGGTCGGCTTCCAGTCGAACCAGATGCTGCTGAAAATCAATATCTAACTAAAAATATTCATGACCAAGAACGCAGGTTCTAGGTCTGTTCTTGGTCTTCTATCATATTGTCTAGACGCAGAAATAGACACTATAAAACCATTTGTCTTTGTTAGACATTAATTAATTTTGTCTACGATATCTTATCACGGGACCTTGTAAACCAATTCAGCCATTGTTCGTGTCTATAAAAGATTTAAGAGGATCAGAGGACAAGACTTTTAGGAATTGACAATGAAGTTTGTAGGACAAAGTCGAAAAGCTTCTTTGAATTTTCGACTTCGAAATATTAATAAATCAGTTTGATAAGTCTCAATTAAGGTCGAATTACTGAATTAAGGAAGCAAGACAACGTTTGAAGAAGCCATATGTGTCTTTTGATTGATATTTTGGTTAATTAGACTTGCCTCAAAAGGTCGTGTGACGACGTAACCTTTTTCTAGCGCGCTATATAGCCAGGATGTTTACAAGATGTCCCGGAAAGTTGATGAAAATGAACAGAGGTTTTGGGGAGATCATTCCCATCCTTAATTTTTACTTCTGAGACATACTGTACCCTGAGCACGAGTTTTCAGTATTTGAGACGTAAAGTAAACTGGAACTTTGCTTTGACAATTATATATTGAAAATTTTCAAGGAAAATATTAGTTCCTTCTTCGCACACCAGAGGCGTCATACAAGAAACGCTGTAAATACTGGAAAGACGCTGTAAAGTAAAAGAGTGAAAACTCATGCTAAGGGTACTGTTTTATTTTTTACGCTTCAAAATATACGTATAATATTATGTGCACCACTTTTCGTGAGCGGACAGTGAGTCCGGAACAATATCGTGTTGTGAGTGAGACGAGTCACAATGGTAGTGGTGTCTAACCAAAAAAACGAACGAGAAGAAGGATAGACCGATTTGTCTGCTCATAAACATCCACCCGCAATAACATCAGTTCATCCGTGATCATGGCGCTTGCAACAGTGCCGAAATATCTGAAACTCCGCTTTTCGTGTTCAGATAGGCAACAAATGCCTAAAGATTGCAAATCAATTAAGTTGTCTTTAGATGTATATCCAAATGACTATACCCGCAATGAATCTCTATGTCCTCTTATATAGGTACTTTGACAACTTTCGCTAGTTTAACTTTTTCCCAGGAAATCCTGTATCCAATACCTAGACTTTTTTTAATTTGCACACAAGCGTTGGACATTCCTGTCGCAACACTATAAAGCAGCAGAAAACATTATTTAATAAGAAAAAAAATACTAATAGAATTTTCGATCAAAACAGGTTTTAGGTTAGTAGGTACCTACTCGTTTTACAACCGATTTTTTGGGAGAAAGTTGACCACGAATAAAAGAAGACTTTTCCAAGGAATAGAGATTCTATGGAGGTATTAATCACTGGTATATTCTTAGTAGTTTTGAAGTTAGAGAATTTAATTAATTTGAAATTCCTACCTATTCGTAAGTGGCCAATTGGAACACGAGAAGTGGTCATAACTGAAATTCCTAAAAGTTCGTAGAAAAGCGACGGAGTAAACAATTTATAGAACAAGATAAGCAATGATGATGAAAATTGATTTTATATTAAAGTTCGGCCGTTCAGAGAATGCGTTCCTGACACCTATCAGTTAGTAAATGTATTTGTCATAAAATTATAAAATTCATTGATTATTGATATAATAATGTTGTTTTAAAACTCATCAATTGTTAAAACGGTAAACAACTAGCAAAAATATTGGTATCGTAACTGCCACGCCATTACAAAGTTACGTCGTCAGTTCAATCGCGACGTGTCAGAAACGCATTCTCTGAACGGCCGAACTTTAGCAACAGTGCTGAAGTGACTATTTAAGAAAGTTAACTATTTAAATTCAATAGAATACTTAACTCATAAATTATAAGATATCTGGATCTACAAAAGAAAGTCAACTATTAAAATTCAATTCATAGTTTTATTAAGGAAATTTCGTTGCATCCAAGGATACTGTTATCTTAGATCCTAGTCATACGTACGTGTTTGAAACTTGAATTGGAGCTTATTTTTAAGTGGAACTTAGATAAGGGACCAAGGGCAGCGTAAGGTTTGCTAGGAGGATTTTGTACTATATTTTTCCAACTCTCATTTATTACAATATTACTTGTCTTCTAAGGATAAACCCAACTACGTGACAAACTGTGGGATATATCTGGCAATTGAACTAAACATCTTGTTTTGGCCGAAGTGGACACATCATCATTAGCTGAATCTTTATACAACGTGTAACGCCAAAAGCACAAAACCTCTCGTGGGGTAACTCACAACCTTCGGCAAGATTGGTCTTCAGATTTCCGGTTACTCAGTGTCTGTTACGAATGCCAGAAAACAAATGAGAGGCATGGAATAGTCTCAATTATAAAGGGAAATGCCGTTAAAAATCACGATAATTGGATGTATGGATCTGCAATTATTTATTAAAACGTCGATAATTAAGGACATGTACCACCGCTGTATAACTTTTGGCTTTATGATAAAACTCGAGCTCCTTCACAACTTACGATAAAACATGGTAACTAATACGCCCTAGATAACAAAATCAAATCAAATCAAAATCAAATCAAATATTTCTATTCTAGAACTTCAAACATAATGCTCGGAACCACACGCGAGTGTGGCCGCTGTTGGCGTACAACATGGACGAGCACCCGAGCAGCCACTCTTGCGTGTTTGGGCATTTCTTCAACTAGGACGGATTACCAGCTTAACTCTTATTCTGAAAATCAAAATCCCTTTGTTAGAAACTTACTCAAGCCGATAGTAAACTTCATGCAAACTTTCTCCAACTGGGATCCGTCCGTAGCGTGTCAACAGAAACTTTTCAGAAGCTGGTGAGAGGCAATATCACTTTGACGTAACCTCAACATCGTTGTAATTAATGAGGACTATTTAACGAAGAGAGTGTTAATTAAATATAATTCGTGCTTCGTTAAATCCGTGAGTCACTCAACGAATTTTCTTTTGAGATAGTTGAATATTACCTTTATTTTCAACAATGTGGATGAGTTTTATACGCCCTTTAAATTTTAGTATTTGTTTAGTTATTTCTGTAAATATTTTACTCTTAATTTTAGTTTTTATATATAGTATGTATATATAGGTATTTTTATGTAATAATTTTGTTATAGTTGTATATGTAATATAATTAATTATGTTAGGGTAGTTAGTTGTTATCGAAAACTTACGAATTTTTCTGAGATAGTTCGCCGTTTTTAACTAGTCCGTAAGACTTTCAAAAAATATACGAGGCAAAGGGAGATTATTTGGTGAGACAGGCAACTCAGTGATAGAGTCTCTTGAAAGTCTCTCAAAGTCAAAACGACGTGACCTATGTATGCTGTAATGTGAAATGATGTGTCACTACATCTTGTCCACTTTAGTGGTGAACTAGTTGCATCGTTTCACTTTACTGCATGCATAGGTAACGTTTTAAGAGACTTTTAAGACTCTATCACTGAGTTGCCTGTCTCACTAAATAATCTTCCTTTACCCTATAAGTAATCTGGGTTTTATTTCGGTGAATCGACGCTTTTAAAATTCGTCCTCCTTACCGATTTCGGCCTCAGCGGCCAATCTCAGCGGAGATTAGCCATCTGCGTGAGACATATATTACAGTGCACAAGTGCGTGTCTCATAGGCTGATGAAACGGCAATCCGACACGAGAGGAGAAAGAACGGGCGTAGGACCGCCACGGGGGTGTAATACCGCCAACTTTCGAACTCGGGGCTGCTACTGAGAAATTCTAATAGAAAAACCCAATAGCACTTTTTGCCGGGAATCGACCCAGGAGCCCACGCTAAGCAGTCGCGCTTACGACCACGATACAACAAATATTATAGCATGTACCTATATGTATATACAACGAGTAACACCAAATGCGCAAAACTTCTCATGCGGTAACTCAGTCCATATGTTTTGAACACTTTTTGTTTTAAGATTTGGAAATTAGCATTAAAAAAAAATGGTATTTATATTTCATACAAAATAAGAAATGGATTGGCCCATCTGTATAAATAATCTTTTTTTTTGCGAATTTCCTAAAGTCTTAAAACAAAAATCGTTCAGTAACATGGGCTGAGTTACTCCACGAGAGGTTTTGCGCTTTTGGCGTTACACATTGTATCTAGCATGTATGCATATAGGGACTACACTGCCTCAATTACCGTAAAGTGGCTTCCGCAATACAAATTCCAATTACTCGTATTATCCTGAATTTGTTTTGCAGTAGTAGTCTAGACAAAAAAAAAAATATCGGACTCTTGCCAAAGAACATGAGTTTTACTTTAGTGGGTGATTTCAATATTTTATTGTTGTTATTATAGTACAAAAGGGCACGTATAAACTATGAAAAGTTTTGACATTGATAAGGCTACAGAATAATAATATATAATTCTTAGTAGGGATCATTATTGTGAATCAATGAGAAATGAATTGTTAGAACTTCGTCGTAGAATTTAGTTTTAAGAATTTTTTCTTTGAAAAAATTGTTTGGCTCAAATTTCTATATATTACTACGAAATATATCGGCTGACTGACTTTGGCAACCATTAAATTGATACGTGATACCCTCCCAAAAGGTCACACTAGATTTCGTAGTAATACTGATGGCTTGGCTATGGCTTTGGCTGGCTGGCTGGCTATGGGTGACTATAGCTGGCTGGCTATGCCTGACTATAGCTGGATGGCTATAGCTGACAATTGCTGGCTGGCTATGGCTGACAATAGCTGGCTGGCTATGGCTGGCTATGCCTGACTATAGCGGGCTGGCTATGGCTGACTATAGCTGGCTGGCTATGACTGACTACAGCTGGCTGGCTATGGCTACCTATGACTGGCTGGCTATGAATATGGCTGCCCTACCGTTACGATACCTCTGCTAGGCGTTACAATTATAATTATGTATGTACATCACAACCGCAACTAGAAATTGAACTGACCACAAACGTTAACAACACATTAAACTTCCAAACCAAACAAACAGATAACGCTTATTATTGTTGCTCAATGAACACAATATGTAGAATTTGTGTGTTGCTGCCCAAGTAGGTAGCAATGTTGATTATTATTACGCTCCAATTTTCTCGTTTCATAAAATTGAGTTTGATTTGTTTCCATGGACACGGAGGAAGTTGCTCAGGGACGGACATTATCCGTTGCGGAAGTGGACTAAGTATCAGATGGTCAATAAGGTCAACTATATGCAGCTCTTTCACGCAAACAACTCCAATTACCTTTTTTGTGCACGTCCAGATGGTTCCACAGCTAATGTTCTTTATAAACAAGCACTAGCATAAATAAATACAATATATTTTGTATCGGTATCCTCCAACAGTGCTTAGCACTAAAAAATACCTACATTGTTAAGTTCCAACATCCACGAGAACGAAGTCGCGGGTACAGCTAGTTTCTCATAAGTTTGTAAAGCTTACTTAGCCGTGATACTTTAACTTTCTTGTTAAAACCGTCTTATAACATAGAATACTTTATAGAATACTTATAACTACATTATGTCACAAAGGCATGCTTACAAAAGCCGATGCTGGGTCTTTGAATTTTTGTAACATTTTTGACAAAAAGGTGTACCTAAGTACAAAAAGCCGTCGCCTATCGCTTTCGTGAGGACACGGTGGTGCTCTGCCCAAGTAGCTCATATCTTCACCGTATAGGTATAGGTTCTCCACCGTGTCCTTTATGCGATCCGCACAGTGGTGACAGTCGGGCAGATCTTCCGGTCCAATCCGTCTCCCAAACCATTTGTGTCCAGTGAGGAAACCCTGCGTCAGGCGGAAGGTGTGGATACCGTGGGGTCTCTACAACCACTCCTCAAAGGAGGGTCATACCATGCGGGCATGCGGCATGCCCGTTCAATTGTACCTACATTTTAAATCCAACACTATTTCAGAGGGTTAAAGTACAATTTATCGTTGTCAAAACTTTTCACAACTTATTGTTATTGTAAACACTATTCATCTTAGATTTAATTTAATAAAGTTGATGGCTGAAACCTCTTCTGTTATTTGAATAATCTAAATAGCTTTAACAACGAGTTGTTTTATTGGAACGAAGTTCCTTATCGCGCGTTGTGAAAGGGGGCTAGACGGAAAAAAATCTTACGAAAAGTTGTCACGACACTTTTTGGAACGAAGTTCCTTATCGCGCGTTGCGAAAGGGTGCTAGAGCTCAAAGAGTGAAGTGGAGTGGAGTGGAGTGGAGCGGAGCGGAGCTGAGTGGATGGAGCGGAGCGGAGCGGAGTGGAGTGGAGTGGAGTCGTGACGATTATTTTTGTTGATTGCATACAGTAACTTCGTTCCATCCGGATGTTTGACACCTCTCAAGTTTTTTTACGTCACTTTATAACGGAGACTTGAATAAATCATTTTCTTCTGTGAGATGGGATTGATTGAAAGGGTGTTATCACGCAACGTGGGCCTACTGAAAATTGTTGACTAAAATTTTCAATTCTAGGGATTATGATCCATCACTCACTTTGCCTATTTTTCCTAGGAATAAACTCAAGTTTTTTCACATTTCTTTGGGCCGGACGCAGGATTTATGAATTACCGTGACGCCGGAACGTAAAGGGCTATTGAAGTACACCGTTAATTTTAGTCAGTACGAAGGGCTATTGAAAGACGCCGTGAATTTTGGTTATTACGAGTTTGACAGTCCCTTCCCGCTCTGCCCCGTGTGGGAGGACTTACTTGATGATGTTTCGATAAAAAAAAATGTCACGAGGTGGTTTCACTAATTACAAAACTGATGGAAAACTGTAGGAAGTTCTCGATCTAGACTTCTACCCTAGAGGGGAGGGGAGCATGGGATCTCGAGAACCCATTTGGTGATTTTACGACGATAAAAAAAAAGTTCTTTGGGCCGTTTCCATACCCAAAAGTTGTTTGACTATCGGGCTTCTTAATTTTCGTCTCAGCGGACCAGCTCTATAAAAACTAATAGTGATCTTTTTTCGGGAGTTTCGGACTCATACTGACTAAAACTCACCCTTTCTTTGTGTTTCAGGGCCGCGATATCCCTTGCTAATACTCCCGCAGTCCTGGCAGCAGACCCATCATCTTTAATGAACGGATTGTTCCCAAAGGGTATTGAATGTATTGTTCCAAATACATCCTTTAATTACTGGTTTATAATTAAATGTCAAGCCCACACTAAATCAGAATTCTGTAATTAAGTTTGGGACATATCTAACGCGGAAATCCGAAACGATTTACCTTAGGGAAATTGAGATTGAATTGAAGATTTGCAACCCTCGACTCAGCGGAGAAAGCAAAATATACTAGATTTGAAATAGACTAAATTTGAAATATCTAGAGTCGAACGGAAAATGCCGTTTATTTTCACGAAGTCTTTAAATGTTCATTTAAACGTCCATCATCGTTAATGATCTTTAGTGTGGCTTTAGGTAGTATCAGAACCCTCCCAACCACTGATGTTGGAGTGAAATCTATTTACTTGCTCCAAAAAGTTGAGGTTCAATCATTCATCATCTTCAATCGTAGTGGAAAAAAAATATCTTATAAGCACTATCGTCTCATTATACAACATGACGTAACGTAATTAACGCACACCCTCGATACCCCAATTAGAATATTATGATAAAATCATAATACATATATTTAATTTTTAATTTAACATGTAAATGCATTGTTATTAACTAAATTAGATATTTTGCAGTAAGGTTTATTTTTCTTTACTTTGTATTGAATGACGAAACAAATAAAATTGCACATATAAGTCTTGCTGCCTTGATTTACGGTCTATCTTAGTTTGTTTTGACTGTACAGGGGTAAGGCTCTAGACAGACGGACTGCATTTCAACTGCAATCCAACTGCAAATTGCAGTTCGGATGCAGTTTGAATGCAGTTGACAAGACTGCAATAGAACTGCAAACCAAACGTGCAGTCCGATTGCAGTTCAATTGCAGTCGGAGTGCAGTCGTGTGAACTGCACACCGACTGCAATCGAACTGCACGGTTGGTTTGCAGTTCTATTGCAGTCGTGCCAACTGATTCGATTGCAGTCGGTGTGCAGTTCACACGACTGCACGCCGACTGCAATTGAACTGCAATCGGACTGCACGTTTGGTTTGCAGTTCTATTGTAGTCGTGTCAACTGCATTCAAACAGCATCCGAACTGCAATTTGCAGTTGGATTGCAGTTGAAATGCAGTCCGTCTGTCTAGAGCCTAATGTGGCTATAATTTTCGTAATTTTAAATATTTTTGAAAAAAAAAAGTTACCTATATTAAAAATGATATAAATCGATTCTGTAAACTATTCTGAACAAACTAATTTCAAGATGTGCGTTTATTACAGCAAAATTTAGTTCGACTGGAAGCTGACCCCGAAATGTTAGTCAGTTATAGAAATGCTTGACATTCTATCATATACTGATAGAATATTCCGGATACAATGTTTGCAATAAAATTTCATTTCAACGCATCGTTTCTGCATATAGAACGGATATCGCGTTTTCAGATCATTCATCGATCATCAGTTCACATGTTGAAACGTTTTAACTATAAAACATTATTTTGATCACAATTTTATTGCAAGGTTTACTCCATTTTATGACGTGTTACCGATATCGAAGGCATGCGTTGGGAAGGGAGAGCATGTGGAAATGGTGAAAAATAAAAGCTATATGTTTTTGCTTTTAGCACTATTTGTGAGGCAAAAATAGCAATCTTTAAATGAAACCAAGGTGAACTTGGTAATACGACCTAGTTGATAAAACGCTTCATCATTCTAGTATTCAAACTTTCTGTTCAGAACCACACGCGAGCGCCATTTTGGGTATTGGCAGCTGTTGGCACACACCACGGCCCTCGGCCTCTGCTGGCGTTTTGTCAACAAGGGCGTATTACCAAGTGTTACCCTAAGGCCCTTCGTATACTCACAAGGCGACTTAAGTTTTCGACACCTTACTACTTCGGTATCCAAGCGGCTATCGCAATACAAACCCAAAGCGGTTCAAACACAAGCACGCGTCAATGAATACAAAAATCGTAAGGTATCGGAGACTTGCGTCGCCTAGTGTACGAAGGGGCTAAGGCCGCTATCCCACTGGCGTTTTACGAGTGTTGGCGTCGTCGCGTCGTGGCGAGTCGCCGGGCAAGCGTTAACGTCCACTTAACGCAACGATAACGTCGCGCACTTGATACTAGTTGAGTACCCGCTCGTATACACAGGGACAAAGCAGTGTTGACGTTCATCATCAGCCGGAAGACGTCCACTGCTGAACATAGGCCTCTGCTCCTCTACTAGGTCCTCATAGTGTTGACGTTGCGAGGTCGCTTGCCACCAGACACTCGCGATACCAACGTCGCGTATTCGCAGCGTTGACGCTGCGCACACGTTGGAGAAACGCCAACAGCAACGCTCGTAAAACGCCAGTGGTAATGGTTTGGTAAAAAGAACATAGTCATTTTGAGAACTGACCCTAAGTGAAAAATTTCTATTATCACCACGCATTTGTAATAAGTACAGCAAATAAACAAAGTACTTGACTGTTGATTAATTTTACTGATATTTATTCATTACCAAGCCTAAATACTCATTGTTAAATCAAAACACTTCACTGTTCACAAGCACGATAAATTAAATTCCAACACAAATTCGCTGTTGAAATTAATCCCAAAAATATTTAATTTCATTACCTGCTATGGGCTCAAAACTTCAAAGAAACTCAAACAAGGTACCGTATCTAATTACTTTTATCAATATTTTAACAGGAGCTTCAAAACCCCAGTCGATATTTCTATTTGACTGGGCACAACACATGTAACCCTCATAATGCTAATAGCCACATCAATTTTAGAGTTATTTTTTTATCTAAAATGGATGTGGCTATTAGCATTATGATAACTTTTATGAGCCTAATAACTCGAGATGTATGGTGTAACCGGATCCGGCCATATTAATTTGTTGGTTTATGGTTGGTTGACTAATCGAATCTTTAAAACATATTAATAATTTATCAACCTGTGAAAGGCCCGCGTGTTAGGCCCACTCCTTCTCACAGAGAGGAGGCCTGTGTCCCAGCTGTGGGAACATTAAAGACTGATGATGATACATTATTATTATCTAGTTTACAGTACGGGAGGAGGTCTGTGTTTCTTGATAGCTATTGTTATTGTTAAGGGCTCCCTTTTCCGCATTTGGACTCGTAGGTGGTCCGTTATGCGTGAGGTGGGACGGGTGGCTATATGAGCCAACCCAGCTCCTTCCAGAAGCTCAGAAGTCTCCTGGGACGTTCACAGGCTTCTTGGAGTGCCAAGGTTTTGTGCCCGTTGGTTAGCAACGCCCTCACATTCCAGGATTACTTGGGATGCTGTTTCATCCGCGTTCAGGCAGCCCCTGTACAGCGGGCTATCTGTCGCGTTGATGATAAACAGATGTTTGTTGAGTGGGCAGAGACCGGTGAGCATACCCACCACAACTCGTAAGTCTGTTCGTTGGAGTCTGAGAAGTCTGCTGGTCAGTCGCGATGCCCTGATAGCTATAACCTTGGAGACTAAGTCAAGAGTGAATATCTACTTCTAGACAAGCGTGCTTCACCATCGACCACATCTTCGCTTACCAGCAGGCGACATTAACAGTTTCGGCCCATATGGAAAGACAGCAAAGACAGCAGAACCATCAGAGATTGGTTGTTTAGTCAGCCGATTAACCAGCCCCTTTAACAACCAAGTAGTCGGCCTGTCGGTAAGCCCCTCACTTATAAAACCTTTTGACTATGTAGCATTGTATAAGCTAGAGAAAGTTAGTGTTCAATATTTTAAGCCGTAAAGTACAATTTGTTGTCCTATTTGTTTAGTACAATAGGTCGCACGACAGTGGTATACCAAACAGTTCAAAATAAGGTGTCAACTGACTTGTTATATTGTCTGGGTCGCTTTCAACTTGTAACACCAACAGTTTACGTAAAAACTAAAAACTTTTCGAGGAAAAGAGAAATGAGACGGTGTAATTTAAAACAAAGTGGTTTGGCTTTATTTCTAAGCTTTTTGCACAAACGCCAGCACATTACCCTCCGGAATATCTGTAAAATTTTAGAAAATCGTGACCCTTCTTGTTTTATTATAAAGTTGACAATCTATTACAGAAATACAGATTGTGGTTGCTTGATGTACTCCAGTGGCGTGCCCTGGTTCCTGGTTCCTGAGCCAGGCTAGGCAGACAAAGATAAAAAAAAACGAACTACATTACTCGATACTGACAATGCGAATAGAAGAAAGTTTCAGCCCACTTCAAAACATTTAATTTAAAACACTTACCACTGCTTCACATTATCACGTAAGATTAATAATCACGATATTCTGACGATTCAAATAGAAGATTCGGCCACCACAAATAGTTACTGCTCCATTATTGTAACAAAACACATCACTAAGAATAAGTTCTGTCGAAGAATTAAATGACGAGTATGAGATGAATTATCATGTTGTACTCGCATCTGTACACATACAAGAACCACTTCTTGGCCATTAAATAATTTTAAACGGTTAAAATCCGTTATGAAAAAACTTAAATATTATAATGAAAGAATAAAAGTTATTGAATCATTAAAAAAAAACTTAGTGCATCAACCCAGAGACGCACGAATGGAGTTTTAACTCTGCGTTGTCAATTTATATGATTAAACACGTATACCCAAGTCATTAATTTTCGCTTACAATTTCGACTTTATAGATGACTTTGACTATGATTCAAACTTATATTAGGTAACTTTGCCACAGCGTGCGCTCATTCTGCGCTGTCAATTTCTTTTCTATTTCTTTTTACAAAATAATTTTTAGTTAAGCGAAACCCGATACACTTGTCTAGTATTTTTGTGTAAAGAATCTTAAAGTTAAAGTTTCAAAACTTTATCATGAAAAATCACTAAATAAGGATTGTTTAATGGTTTTAACCGTGCACGCATAACCGACCGCACGCATCACCGACAGGTACATACATGCACCGATAACTGTAGAGTTTTAACACATACACGCTAGGGGCTTGCCCGTCAGTTATGCACGCAAGGTTATAACCATCATGCAAACCCTAACGTGTGTGGCCTCCTTTAGCCCTAGATGCCTGTAGCGTCAAAGCAACATTAAAGCCACTATGAACACTGAACACCCGACGCGACGACACGCGCTCTCTGCAAATCGGGTGTTGACACGTTGCGTCGCGTGGCGTGTTAAATAATGTGTTTCTGGCTTAATCCGCCTCCCAAAATAATATATGTTTGGTAGTATTGTATTCTGTGCTATAAGTAAATGTCATTATTTGTTCTCTACGTAAATAAAACCATGAAAGATTTCTTTTATTACCATCTTAATTCAACAATATTAGTTGTTTAGTAACCAATAAAAACAAACAATAACAATATATTGAAATCAACAAAAAGGAAATTGAATTAACTATTGTCTACTGAAAAAATAAATCTCTTTTGAAATAAAATAACTATTCAGTCCTACGTTATGTACACTAGACAATAAAGTAATATTTTCTTTGTGATTTGGAAGAAGTCCCACCTTAATATACCTATATGTATTGATATTGCCAACAAAAGGTGACAAGAATCCTTAGAAAATACATACCAAATATAGAAAAAGACAAATGAAGGTTGCCATATTTTGACCCTTGAAACGCGAGTTCATCGTGCGAAGCTCTTTAGGTCGGCCACACATAGACTGCTTGAGGTACCCACGCTGAGGAGCTAAGTACGAACTGAGCACAAGTCGAGTCGCTCAACTCATGATAAGCGCAAAAGTGCACGTATAACAAGCCTATAACAATCACTCCACTCGAACGTCTTTTTGTTCGTCAAAAAATCGACAATAGACGGAGCACAGTCGAGCAGTGGTGGCCCAGTGATATCGGCCCCGACTTACGAGTTGTAGGTCATTAGAACCCAGCCAAGCACATTACTTTGTATAGGTACTTAATTTATAACACCACCACTGCTGTTAAACGTTAAAAAAACAACCGGCATGTCTTAGAACCAAACGTTCAAAGACATGTGACACCTATTAACTGGGCCTAGTGGTGGATTATGAACCACTCCCTCTCACGGAGAGGAGGCCTGTGTCCCAGTAGGAACATTTGTAAGCTGAGTATGAGTCAATCACAAACCGAATGCTCGAAGCGCGCTCGTTCGAGGTTTGTAAGATCCTCCATAATACACGAGCTCGCACAGCACAGCACAAAGCTCGGCTCGTGCTCCACTCATGCTCAGCTCCAAAGCGTACACCAAAATTTTTTTTTAATATTCCACAACTATCACACAACGCCATCTATTCCCAAGCTAAGCGGAGCTTGTGTATTGGGTACTAGACAACTGATAAACATATAATTTCTAAATATATAAATATTATAGATAAATTACACCCAGACACAGAACAAATGATCATGCTCATCACACAAACAGTTATCCTGGGTGGGAATCGAACCCACGACCCCCGGCATAGCAGTCAAGGTCACTAACCACAAGACCAAAACGAATTTATAGCACAAATGTCGACATTGTGAACTTAGAGTATCAACAAACTGAGTTGTTTACCTTTGTATGTTCTGCACACATTATTCATAGCGGCTTTTCCATCTGTTCTAACAAACAGAAATCCTACTTAATCGTAATAGGTAAATATTGCATTATATCTTTGTTGATGAATTTCTGGAAGGCCGCCAGATGAATTGCGTGTGGTATTAAATTTAACCGGGCAATCCTTTGTTGCGAACACAGGGGTTTTGAGATTCATCCTACTACTATTATAAAGGCGAAAGTTTGTAAGTATGGATGTATGGATGTTTGTTACTCTTTCACGCAAAAACCACCGAACGGATTTGGCTAAAATTTGGTACACAGATAGTTTATAACCTGGATTAACATTTAACTGTTTTTATCCCGATTTTATGTTCCCGTGGGATAATTTTCGAGTTGTAGCGGGTGAAGCCGCTGGCAACAGCTAGTACTGTAATATGTCTGGATTATGAACTGTACTTGTTAATTATTGTGTTGATAGGAATATTCCTTTTCAGAGATTTATTATCAGCTCACCGCGTCAGATATACTCTGAAAATATTTTTGAAGAAACGAAAATTTTTTTGTTGCGAGCAGGGTTCGATCCTGCGTCTTCTGGATAGGTACTCCAGACGCCTTAACCACTAGGCCATCGCAACCACTACTCACAACGCTGAATTTCATTTTACAAGGGAACGAGAAATTCAGCGTTGTGAGTAGTGGTTGCGATGGCCTAGTGGTTAAGGCGTCTGGAGAACCTATCCAGAAGACGCAGGATCGAACCCTGCTCGCAACAAAAACTTTTTCGTTTCTTTAAAAATATCTTTGAGAAAACGCGACGCAGGCGTTATTGCGTTTAAAAATATAACTTTACTCTGAAAATGTTCCATTCAACTAGATTTCGATTAATCTACGCAGAACAATCGCTGTTCAACGATTTGGGGCCAGTTATGTAATCAATAGTTAAAACTAGGTAACTATTGTTAAAAAGTCCGTACATTGCTCTGAGCTCTTTGGTTTAATTTTGAATAATGATTCTTCTCCTTTTGTCCGACAACCATGTGTCAGAAAAAAGAGTGTGGACAAAATGGGGTCGCTACTAGTCGTTTCGTTCATTATGAATAAACAATTACGCACTGATATTTGCTAAATAATGTAGAAAATAGTGAACTAACGCGATAAGCTACTCGTAGATGCCTTTTTTATTAGTGTTTTCACAAATAACGTTTCGTAGTTTCAACTGTCACCGCATCAGACTCTTTCTTGCCAAGCTGTACTTCTTTTATTTTATTGAACTATATAAGTAAATAAAATAATATCTAAATAATGTATTTTCAGTCCATTTCTTGTTTTTTAGCGTGGTAAAATCATCAAATGAGTCCTCGCACCCCGAGCAGGGCGGGAGGGACTGTCAGACTTTTACTGACTAAAATCCATGGTGTCCTTCAATAGCCCTTTATATTCCGGGGTCACAGTAAGGATATAATCCCGCCACCCCGGCAGGCTTTGGCCCTCTGAGAGAGGGCCCCGTCATTATGCTGACGCTCTTTGAGGCGCGCGTGGGACACAACGCGCCGTCGACCCATGTATTTTCAGTCCATAGTGAAATTTTCTAAATTAACGCACACACAAAAGCAGCACGAAATTTCCAAAGGAAATCTTTCGAAATGAACGCAGACGAAACCGATATCAACAGTTGAAATTGAAAATCATATTCATAACCTTCATCTCGCTATACATCCCTTTTTACCCTTTCACATCGTCTGGTTCTTCATCGATATCAAAGAATAGGGCGGAAAATACGCTGTGACAAGATTTTTTACGTTCATTCTAACAGAATCCTTAAGAGGATCGTCTACCGAGCGCTCGTCCATATTAAAAGAGAAAACGTTTTCCTGCCCGTAAATGTTATCCTATCTCAATGATTTTTAGAATGCTTCTGACACAGTAAAAAACTAGGTTAATAGGTTTTCTTTTTTTCAAAATTCATATTTTTTTAAAAGTTACAGGCGCCGAAGAGTTACTATTTTTAAGACAAAATCTTCATTGAAGTAAAACATACTCCTCCTTGGACAACGGACGACGGCAAGTCATACATTACTTACCGTCCGCATGCATACCCGTGCCTACGATGGCGGAAATCGCCTCGCGATGTCCATTACCGTGGGTGACTCCTGCGGCGGGTGGGTCGTGAGGTGGAGGCTGTCCTCTCCCAAACACGTCCCGCCTCCGTTTACTCCGCCAACATTGCTCGGGGTTTACCACTAGGTAAACATTGTAAGATAAACGATCTTTCCGACCTCTATATCCAGTTATAATAAATCGGCAAAATTAATTGGACTGAACTTGAATAAAAGTTTTTTGAATAACTGATTATTATTAACAAAGTTTCACCTGTTCAACTAGTTAAAAACTTTCTAACATAACAGGTTGTTAAAACTTTGACCCGATCTTTGCAAAATAAACAAATTAATCTTAACACAACTATGCTCTTCAAACCAAATAAAATAAAAAGCGCAACTCTTTAGATTTTCTGTTCAAATAAAGAAAAAAGAAGAAAAAAATTGGTACAACCATTCTCAGATCAAAGAAATAGGCAAATCGAATTACATTCCATAATGTTTTCATTGTTTTTGAGACCAAATTTTACGATGGTTATAGACACGACATATTTTGGCAAAAAACAATAACGACGCGCCAACGACGCGCAGCTTGGTACGACGCGTAGCTTGGTACTGTCGCGACTTTGTATTCGATTTTGATTTTGAATTAACTTTGGTGGACCCACTCGCGTGTTCTGAGCGCTCTATCTGCCTATTTCTTTGATGTGAGCTACCAACAAAATTTTTTATGTTTGGGGAGAACAAAAAGTGCTGACCAAAAATTCATAGCTAAATAAGAAAAAATGCCTAGGTATTACATTAGCCAGCTTGAAAAATCTAGATAATAGTAATAACGAATAATGTTTGCCAACTAGCCAACCCTTTTCTTGTCTCTGAGGCAATGTTTAAATTATTCTGATGGAGTACTTTATAATCTGCTGACTTTCATTATTTTAAATAGACTAGACTTATACTAGGTAGTTTTTATCAATAAAAATGAATTTCTGACCTCTTTTTCTTCTCAAAGTATACTTAGTATTATAGTATACTTATTGTGATAAAACTTTGGTGAGCTTAAAAATACACACAACTTTGATGTTGAACAGTTTGTGGAGGTTACTTACAAAACAATCAACCCATGGCCTTTATCATTTAAGACAAAGATACAAATCAACTATACAAGTACCTAAATCAAAAACTAAGTTGGGAATACAAAATTTCTGCAAATTATGAAAAAAATTAAAAACACATCTACTATATAAAAATAAGTCGGGTTTTCCTTCCTGAAGATATAACTCCAGAACGAGATTTTCACGGTTTTGCATTCGTTGGAAAAGTCTCGGGCTCCGTGAGGTTTATAGCAAAGAAAACGAAGCCATCTGGTGGCGAAACGGAGTTCGTCGGGTTTGCTAGTTAATTAATAAATATTATAGTTTTACAGTAACACGCCTGCTTACTGCTTACATTAAACAACTATACCGCTGTAGCAATTGTACTTTGAAAAGTATAACACGCTCCTTGTCACTCGCTAATAATAAAATTGGTGATAGAATTTCCAGTACCTACTTTTGTGTTTATCCATAGATGCACACGAATAAATCGAATCGTTTTCAATATTTGGAATGTACAGTCAGCATCAAAAGTTGCTGACCAGATCCAGATTTTCAAAATCGCTGTATACCATATTAATACGTAATAATATGGTATACAGTGATTTTGAAAATCTTCGTTGACAGTTCCATAATTTTACTCCACCCAGCGCGGGAGAATTCAATTAATTATTTTTTTCACCGAAAAACGTATTCACATTTAGCTTATTTCTTGCTCCAAAATAGAATAAATCCCTAATCATTCCTAAACAAATAAAGGTAAAACCAAAATCAGTGTAATGGCGCGAAAATGAAGACAAGAAAATTGTCGTCAAAATTTTTTTTCTCTCATTATTCTGAATCGTTTACATTGAATATGAAACACAGATTCTGCCTAAAAAATCGATGCCTACGATGAATTATATGCAAAGACGAATAACCACTTAATTTAGTTAAAAATAGAGTCTAATTTTCATGCGTAGATGAAGTTTTTAGCGTTGCTAACGCTAGTTTAAATTGAACTATGAAACTGGAATATTAAAGTGAGGAATATATTCAAATTAAGTTTTAACATGACTTGAATTTCGTTGCAAATAAATTACATAAAGTGCGTCTCGTAAATTTTACTGAACGCTACAAATGCAGCGTTTTGACTTTAAATTACTTCCAAAAGTTTATTAAGTAGGTCTCAGATGAAGGAATAGGCAGATAGAACGTGCGCGAACAACAAAACGACCACAGTTTTTATTTATGTGTGCGCGGCAGATAAGTGGCGCCGTGTACGGACACGTGCATCTGTGTGCGTTTACGGTTGCCAGATATTGAGAAATACTCCCACATTTTTGTTCAGTTACATTGCTCTCAAATACTGTACTACATTTTTTTTAAAATTGGGAACGCTATTTTGCTTTATGGTTATCCTAGAGAGCATAAGCGTGTAGTATTTATTATTTATCAGAATAATAATAAGGAATAAAAGTTAATATGCGTAATTACCTACTACCTATTTAATTACTCCTTACCTATTTAATTCTCACAATAATGTACCATGTACCATCACAAGTTGAATTATGACCCACCATAAGCTTATTTTCCCAGAGACATTCAAATACAATTAGGTCCACATTCGCGTAAACATACATATCCATGGTAACAACTTTGATCTTTGTCAATTTGACAGATTCAAACGATTTATTGTCAAAATGGGTCATGATTCCACTTTGTCGACTGTACATGGATTCTTTACATAAAAATACTAGATACGTGTTTCAGGTTTCGCATAACCAAAACCTAATGTTGTATAGGTACTATAGATTACGACTGTGCAGTTGTTTAGACGAATTTGATCGATATTTTTAATGCACAATACACATTCCTCTAATTCAGGGTAATTTACCCGTCATAAACTAGCAACACAGACGATTTACTGTTAAGGTTTTGTGTTTCAAGTGAGCCGAAAATATTTTATGGAAAATAAATACCAAAACAATAAAAATAACAAGAGTTACCTGTGGAAAGATATTCCATCTTGTTTTCTTTCTTTTTGTGAACAACTTTTGAAGTGTTTAAACACACAAGACGGCATGTTTTGACATAAAATTGCAAATCACTAGTGACGTGTGAGCGAGACGATGCGTAGCTTGGTACTGTCGCGAGTTCGTAGCAACTTTTGATTTTGTATTAACTTTGGTGGAACCACTCGCGTGTTCTGAGCGCTCTATCTGCCTATTTGTTTTATCTGAGAAGTAGGTATTATAAGTAGCCGTTCCCCAAGAGCAGAGGTGGCCCATTGGTATTGGCCCCGACTTTAGTTGTAGGTCGTGGGTTCGAATCCAGGCAGGCGCATTACTTTGTGTAATTTATTTCATCGCTACTGCTCTCAAAACGGTGAAGGAAAACATCGTGAGGAAACCGGCATGTCCTAGAACCAAAAATTCGAAGACATGTGAGTGACATCCACCAACCCGCACTGGGTACGCGTGGTGGATTATGGCCCACTCCCTCTCACAGAGAGGAGGCCTGTGTCCCAGCAGTGGGAAGATTAATAGGCTGATGATGTTCCCCGCGATTTCACCCGCTGTTTGGCTTCTATTATTCATAAAGTGATGTTATAATAACCCTATTAGCCTTCCTCGATAAAGCCATCCAATACAAAAATATTATTTCAGCATTCTCAATTTTCTAGCTCCCTTCAAAATCATCTTAATGGCATGATGCCAATAGCATTAGTTATACGAGTCAGGATGTTATTTTTTTTATTCTGCAAAACTGTACACTTAGGTAGAGGGCCCCAAACAAGTTGATTTTGGGGCCCGTTTGATACGGGGTTTCATACCTGGCTGGTTTATGAAATGGACTCAGTTGTCTTTCGCATTTTCTACACAAAATTATCTTTGACTACTACGAGTATTTACTAATGTGAAAGTTGTATGGATGGAATAATGTTTATGATTTTACTTCACAAAAAAACTACTTAGTCATTTTAATTATGATTTGTTCAAGGCTGAAGCACTCTGCGCTGTAGCCCCCGTCCACGGTGCGACCGCGTATGCTTGTATTATGAAACTGCTAGCACACGCGGGCGCACCGTTGACGGGTTTCACAGTCACCCGCCGCCCGTTTCGCACACGGTAGACACATAGTTCCTACAAAGTCCGACCCTATGTCTTACCACGTAGGGTATTTTTTATCCCAGTATGACGAGACGTGCCTATGGGATTACCAAACTTCACTTAAGCCGCTAGAGCAAGCTATTATTAAGTAATATTAATGTTGGTGTAATGTAATTGTATAATGCAGTACTTAAGAAATGGAGATAATAATCCATCTTGGATTAAACTATTTCAGTCAGCTGATTCTGTTACTTTCACATATTTAGCTAAGTCACTGGAAAATTTATAATGTAATTTATGTGAGTAATATTGCATCGTAACTTAATTCCTTAGGCAACATTAATTATTAGACTTACTAATTATTATTTTACCTAATATTATCTCTGTATTACCTTCTGTTAAGTTTACAAACATTTGTATGAAAAACTTGTGATAATAGAAAGCTTCAGGTTAATCAAATGCGTGTTTTTTATAAAATATCAATTAATGAGCCTTACCACCCAGCAGGGACTGTCAAACTCGTACTGACTAAAATCCACGGTATCCTTCAATAGCCCATTACGTTCCAGGATCACGGGTATGAACCTTGATCGTACGACGAGTCCCCCATTACTCGCCGTCAACATGTCCGCGCAAATTGAATGACGTGTCTAGGGTAAAACTTAACATAAGTAGATTTTATGCCGCAAAAAGTACAATAAAACCGAAATATATGGGACGTATTCTATAAAAGAAAAGCATAAAAAGCTTCCGGCTCAGCGAAATATTTAAGGAAAATTCTGTTACATCCGGCTAAGGGTCACTACACATACATCAACTCGGAAAGGGATCGTCACCGTAACGACTTTTGGCTTGCCAATAAATAGGCGTCAACCTAAAGTAAGCACGTAACAATATGAAGATCTAGGAATCCGATACGTCGACTTGGCACCAGATCAGACCAATGCAATGGTTGAATTCAAGTGCGGGGACCACTGGTGGACCACGCAACAAATCGCGAGTCGTCGTATTTTTTCCGAGACTAATCGTTTACGTCAAGCCGAATCCAGACTGGTGTAAGCTACGAGCATTACATGCATGCTCGTATTGCTGTCCACACGTAGAATTCGTGTTACATTACACGTTACACTAGTCTACGGTAGAGATAGTGTGCTTTTCAGTACGAACTTTTATTAAGAAAAAGCTCGTGTTGACACTTGATACGGTTAGATGTATAGTTAATATGTGCGTTGTGACCCTTACCCGACAAATTCCGGTCTGATAATGAAATCTGACATTTTAGGCGCACATCGAGACATGGGTCCAACATGAAAGGAATATGGGACTTTAATTAAATAGGACATCGACCAGAAACTTTATGTAAATAAGTAAATAAAGGAGAGGGCCCATAGATATGGCCGCGTTTTCATTATACTAGTAACTTTATCATCATCATCATCAGCCTATAATGTTCCCACTGCTAGGACTCCTCTCTTTGTGAGAGGGAGTGGGCCATAATCCACCACGCGGGCCCAGTGCCAGTGCCCAGGGTTGGCAGATGTCACATGTCTTCGAATTTTTTGTTTCTAGGACATGCCGGTTTCCTCACGATGTTTTCCTTTACCGTTTTGAGAGCAGTGGTGATGAAATAAATTACACAAAGTAATGCGCCTGGCGGCGTTCGAACCCACGACCTACAACTCATAAGTCGGGACCGATACCAATGGACCACCACTGCTTATGCTTATGTTAGTTACTTGTATACACGTTGCAAATTGTATGCAACTTTACGATTACACAGGTATTTTCTGAAGTTGTAGATTTTCGTACCCAAATCCGTTCTTATTTTTTTCTCCGTACACACAATCAGTACCGAAAATAAGGGCACCTACAACAACTGCGTCTTAACACAGGGCGCAGAAATGGTAAACCCAAGACCTCAATTGACCAGAACAGGCCGGGTATTACAACGTCTCCGTGGTATTACAAGGTTCTCGAATGGAGACCACGCACCGGCAAGCGCAGCGTAGTACGTCCACCCACTAGGTGGGCAGACGATGTTATGAAGGCCACAGGATCACGCTGGATGCAGGCCGCTTACAACCGATCCTACTGGAAGTCTAAAGGGGCGGCCTATGTTCAGCAGTGGACGTCTTACGGCTGATATGATGATGATGATTACAACGTCTTAAAACCAGGCTTATTCCGGCGAGTGAATGTGACAGAGCTATACAAGTCGTCTAGCGCCACCTCGTTCACTCGCCGGAACATGCCTGGTTTTAAGACATTGTAATACCCCCCCAGGACACAGTCAAAGAAGCTCGCACTGGACGCCCAAAATGTTAGTTATGGCACTGTACGTACACGCACACACGAATGTTCTAATGATTATTTATCTGCTTATAAATATCTTTTTTAAAGGCTTCTTCTTTCTCCTGGATATTACCCTAATTTATTTAGGTCAATCTTTGTAATACTTCTGTGCGTAACATTGTAGGGTTGAGGGCAAAGACATTAAACTATGTACGAGCAGTAGACGGGACATCACGAAGAAAGGGATCCAAATTTTTTTACCAATGGGTAAAAAGTCCCTCAGTCTAGTAGTCGCGTTGCTATGCAACGCTTCGATAGTGCTACTGACGCACGGCATCAACAATTTTGTATGACAATTTTCCTAATGCCCGCTCTATAGGTTTTTTTAAATCTCTTTGGTTGAGGGTAATAACTTTAAATTGTGTAGCTCGCTATCACGTCAATATTTTATTCGTAGCCAGTTTAAACATAACAACAAAGGATTGAAAAACTTCTCAAAGCTGTTAGAGAGAATAACGAGGCAATGCCGCCAGTCTCTTGGGCACATTACGAACTTAAGAACCGATGTTAAGAGATTCTCGATGCTTTGTAACAGTTTAGTTTTATTATTACACACTTTATTCTGTTGCAGAATATCTGGCACAGCGCTGGATTTTAAAGTAGAATCCTGAGCGCAGCGAGGTATTACAACAGGAACAACATGCTCGTTTAAAAAGGACTTACAATCAGACAGGACAGGATAGAAAAATTTAGGTAAAAATCAAAGTGTTTCCTTAATCAAAAAATCATAGTACATTGTACGATTTATAACTGTATTTAACGGCTCGCCTGCACATAAATGAACCCTTAAAAGATTTCTGTTATGTGGCTACATTTATAAAAAAAAGTGTTTAATGCCGCGTACTCACCGAGCCAATGAACGCCTTCGCTGACCGTCCACATCGAGTTCTATCGAATGCTTTTCCTTTGATGTTACCGCCAAGCTTCGGATCGCCTGCCAACGCTAACGAACAATTGTTGGCGTTCAATGAGACGTCCATAGACTAGGACCAACGCAAGCTAGCAAGACCTTGGCTTTCATTGGCCGAATGTGTACGCGACATTCATCATCTGCCTAGCCTTTTCCCCACTAAATTGGGGTCGGCTTCCAATCAAACCAGATTCAGCTGAATATTAGTATTTTACATGGAGCGACTGCCTGTCAGACCTCCACAACCCACTAACTGGATAATACGATACCCCATAGTAAGACTGGTTGTCAGACTTTAGAGCTTCTGACTAACATTACCGATTGTTAAAGATCTACAAATGACAGCCGGGACCAACGGTTTTACGTGCTTTCCGAGGCACGGAGGAAACTCGCTGTGACAGATGGTCACCCGTCCACAGACCAACCTTGGCATGCGCGGCTTAATCCGGAAGATCGCCCTGTGCGGCTGTAATTATTTAGCCACGAGCTCCTCAAGTGTGTACGCGACATTATAAAAAAAACAGATTATTAATTATAAACTTACTTGGCGGATAATCCTTGTAGTTGATTTCACTGTACACAGCAAAAGGTGAAGCGCACACTATGGATATGATCCACAGTATAAGAATAATTCTTGAAGCTCTGGTCAGTCCCGCCATAGTATACAGATGAAGTGGATGACAAATAGCCAGATATCTCTCGAGGGAGAAGGCGGATATCGTCAAGACAGAGACGTAGGTAGCCCTGAAACAAAGCAGAAAATAAATTGTTAATTTCGGAAACTTAACCTTTTTATGGTAAGCGTCCACAGTTCCGCATCGTACGTATCGGACGCATCGCATCAAACGGATTTCTGTGTCGGCGGCGATCGGATTGCCGACGCGAGTATCAGCAATCGGATTGCTGATGCCACCTTCATCGCTTCCACTGATCGGCATTCCGTATGACGTCATCGGTACGCATCGCATTAAGGCATTGCCTATGAGCCGTCCGTACGACGGACGGTCAGTGGACGCAGTTGTATGAGTTTTCATACAAGGCAAACTAAAATCCGTTACGTACGATACGTCCGATACGTGCGATGCCGAACTGTGGACGCACACCTTTACAAGATTGATTTCGTGTTCTTCTAAAGTAGAAATGGACTGGAATACAAGATTAGTAAGAGGTTGGGGACGTTACGAAAAAGTAACAAATGAACTTGATAATGGACCTTTAATTGATTTTTTTAAAGTGTACTTAATTGTAAGTACTTTTTAAAGACTGGAAAAAACTGGAGACTGTCTTGAAATGATTCTTAAAAATTAATTGGATACTTCTAATAATATCTCGCTCCAAATTCAGATTTTCTAACTTGTCAAATTAATTTTGGCAGAATTGCCTAAAGTTTTCGATGATTTTTAAAGTATCTGACAAGATATCAAAGTCAAATTCTAATTTAAGAAACCGACATTGTCAGCGCAAACACATTGGGCATTTTTAAATGCGAGTTTACTATGATAAAAAAATCAGGCGTCACGTGTGTATGGCAACACACGTTTTAGCCAGAATCCAGACCGGACTGACGGTCTGAACGGTGAATCGCCATCCGATTATGGATCATGATCTACGGCGCGTCGTCTCCCACGCGACCCTCCTGATGGGGCCCCATAGAGAGGACAATTAACGTCTGATACGTAAATTATCCTAACTAATACGGTATCAATTGAGTACGTAGGCACGAGCCCACTGCGAACCGCTCGCTCTAAGCTCGCAGTGACCCGCCTAGTAGCTCTATCTCTGCGAGCACAAAGGCGGCTCGCAGTGTAACTCGGACGCGCCGTATCCACTTGCATGTTGATACAGTATCTGATACGTTACATGCAACACTGCTAATTGAGTACCCAGCTTAACAAACCTCAAGTACGAATTACGGTAAATAAGTAGAATACATACTAGAGCCTCTGTACTCAAATAAAAACAAATGAAAAAGATTCATACAGCAAATCGCAAAGGATATTATGCCCAGACATCTCCACCACAAATAATAAAAAAAACAGCAGATCTCTTGTAAAATCACCAGAAATTACGTTTCAAATAACACGTATGATCAGACACAAAGCTTTTACTGATTTTCTATGATCAAAGTACGCGAAACAATGAGAATAATATAAAAAGAATGTGGAATTCTTTGTTCTTTTTTAATATCACGCTGGCGTTGAAAACTCTTTTACACGAAGAGATTTTCACACTGAAAATCGAATTTTGTGACGAGAAAAAAAGTCGGGAAACTCTTTTAGCGTTGTGATTGCATTCTGCCAAATCTCGTCCTACCCCCGTGACCAATGTATTGCAATATTTCAAAATCATTCGAAAAAAATGTAAAGAAAATGTCGTAGAACGACCGAAAGCAATAATAATAATAATAATTTATTTTATTTCAGACACTTAGTTCATATTACATAAAATCAAATTGATATATTCTAAAATAATATTAAAAACAAAACCAAATAAATAGAAAATTGTGAATTAAAATTTGTGAAATAATTACTAACATGTCAGACTCATATTAAAATAAAAATTAAATAAAATGTCAACTAATAAATAAACCATTTCGAATTAACATTAAAATTTGTGAAATAATTATTACCATGTCAGAATCTAAATAAAATAAAATGTCAAGTAATAAATTGAAAATTGCGAATTAAAATAATCATTAAATTTTTTTTTTTTTTTTCATTTTCGGAAACTACGCAATTTCCGTCCAAATATTGGCTTGTATAACTCGTATATATATAATAGTATTATTATTTTGTCTGTTCCGATAATCCTTACTAGAAACTCAAGCCTTGTAAACAAACCTATGACTAACGTGGCAGTTTTAATTATTCGTCGCGTATCGTAAGGCTGCTTGTATACGTCCGTTTTTTGCACCGGACAACGGACCGTTTTTTTCGCCGGATTCGCGGTGGTGTATGGTTTATAATGAAAGTGTGTACATGCACCGGAGATCTGTCCGGCGTAAATTTGTTCGAGTTGTTGAAAAAACGGTCCGTTGTCCGGTGAAAAAAACGGACGTATACAAGCGGCCTAAGGCCTTTTGTATACGTCCGGTTTTTTCACCGGACAACGGACCGTCAATAAACCGATATCCTTATCCTTCGCCCGACAGGATGTCCGGTGCATGTACTCACTTTTATTATAAACCAAGGAACAATATTTTACTTGTTTGCTTTTAGCTTGTGAATATGAGAACAAATGGGTTACATTTTATTCTACTTTTTTATTATTTTCTTGCGGTTAATTGTCTGACAGTTTGAGTTGTTTATGCGGCCTACCCAAAAGTCCTTTCTTTGGTATTGTTCGTCGTTTCGTTGAGCTCCTTATGTTATGAGTTGAGCTACACGGTAACTGACACATGCTTGCACTGACTGGACAGGTCCACTCAAATGTGTGTGGTTGTTTCTTCTAAAGACCGCCTCAGACACCTGCATGGTTCTCATATAACTTGATCAATGCAAAATTGTCTGGACTTTAACCTCCAATGGCATAATTTTGTGCCACCGAACCCCGACCGATTTTAAACTGTGTTTTGGAAAAATAAGTTTTAAAATCGGTCTGGATTTGGGCAATTCAATTTGGGCCACGGGGCTCTAGAGGTTAAAAGAGACTGTGACCTCTGAATTTGTTTCGGATGTTTCTTCTCAGAGTAGTCAGGTACGAAACACCGGCCTCATCTAGTGTAAAAATAGTGTCTTTCTGACGTGTAAAAGAGTTTGCCAAACCCAATTTGCTGAATAAAATATCATTTACCGCGAATCCGGATAAAATAAACGGTCCGTTGTCCGGTGAGAAAAACGGTGTGAAATACAAGCTGCCTAAAGTTTTTTTGAGGAAAAACAAATCAGCTGCGAGACCGAGTGGGCCTAGAACCCGTGTCTTCTTGATAAGTACTTCAGACGTCTTACCAATTAGGCTATCACAACTCCAGTCGTCGAAACCAAATCTTTCAATGCCTTGTTTGAACGTTACATGTAAACGTTGCCGCTGCTGAATTTTTCTTTCCTCACTAAATCTTTAGTGACCATTATATATGTTATAGGCAATGTATATAATGCAGGCATTCTATACAATACCTAGGAAATGTATAGAACGCCGGGGTCGTTCAGGCAATGTACGAAAAGATGTTCAATGTTTATACTATTTTACACTTTACCTAGGAAATATATTAAATACCTAGGCATTGTATAGAATGCCAGTTGAAGCACAGGCCATGTATGTAATCGATTTTTCTTCTCTATGATTTAGTTAGATAGGTACCTACTGATCTTTTGAGAGCTAATACTAATTTCAACTTCCGAGTAGAGCTAATCCTAATTTCAACTTCCGGGATCCTTGTCGAGTAGAGGCTCATTAGCTACATGAGTAATCTTACCTCGGAATTTAACTTTCCTTAAACTTTATAGTAAGTACTTGAATATCGTAAATACGACTGTGGGCACCCCGACTCGGACAGGTTAGGTTAGAAGGGTATGGCGGGGTCTTTCAGTCCCCGCCATCCTCTTCGTGGTTCTTTTTTTTTATACCACCCAGTAGTAGGAGCACCGCGAAGCGAATAGGTCAGTGTACGTCTTCCTATGACATCACCACCAATCCCAAGTGACCAATCTTCTTACATTTTTTTGTACATGTCTCTAGATTGCCAAATCACTGTCGCTCCATATTAGAAGGGACACAAATATACGCTTTTGGTAGACATTCAATGATAAATGATTACTGAAGAACCTTAAACCTAGGACTTTTTTCCTCTGGTTACAACTGATTAGTAGTCGAGATTATAATAAAGTTTTTATAATAAAGGAAATATTACAAACCAGCTATGAGGGTCTATACGTAAATAAAACAAAGCTTACAATAACATATTCGCTTATTACACATTCCTTAGATACAGCCAGACACAATATTCTACCTTATTTGTATCTTATTGTATTTTTTGTTTATATTTGCTCAGCAGTTTTTTTTGTGTTTGATTTTACTGGAACGTATTATATTGCTTTTTCTTTAAACAGAAAGAAGAAAGAAAGAAAAAAGTTTATTGGCACATGCCACACGTGCACATAGTATCACAGAGAAACAAACATTTCCATTATGCAAGTGCTTGCATACATGTATGACGTCAGACATAAATGTGCAAGTGATTTGAATTGGAAACACGATTTTGTTCAACTTGCAGCTTGCATACAAGATTTTAGTGGTATACAAGTTAGTTCTAGTTGAGAAACAATTTTTAAAAAGTAAAACATCAAAGTCTGACAGTCTTATAAAAAAAAGGTACTGACAGCGACACTACCCATTCGTGAGGTGCGAACGATGAGTGCAACGCATCGTAAAGTCCAGCGATGTGATATCTTGTAGAGAATACCATAGTTGGACTTGATTCAGCAGTCACTAGCGACAAAAAACACATTTACCATTACGGAAAAAAAACGCAAAATGTTTACCTAGTTCAAAAAACAGAAAGTTACGAAAGCAATTATTCAACAAATAAAACTGGCAACATTATCTAAATAAACCTGAATTATTCGTGAAATATGAACCATGTAAAAACTCACGAGCTTTTCATAAAGTTTCGAACAAATTACTGTTAGATTTATGAGTTTCTGGATAACATTTGTGTTATAAGGCAGTGGTCCGACCGGCGGCGAGAAAACGAGAACCATCGGCTATTTTCTCTCTCAAGAAACGCACAATAAATGTACATTCCGTGTAAATGAAAGAGATGCATATACTTATTAATAGTTGCTCACCGACTGTTCACACTGCTGACGATGACTCGCTTTACTTGTTTTGTCGCTGAGCGACGAGCTTTCAAAAATAAACTCGCTCAGCGATACTCGTTCAGCGATGCTCGCTCGGCTCGCTTGATAAAGTTTGCATAGGACTGAGCGACCGCGGGCGAGTGGCGCGAGTAATCTCTCGTCGCACTTGCAACCTCGCTTATAGCCCGGCAACAAAACTATCGAAACTACATTCGCTTCCCGCTGATCGCCAACTCTTTTATAGTTACTTTCTAGTTCTACTGGTTACTCGTTCATCGTCGGCGGTATGACCACTTCCTAAAGAAGCTCGATTTTATTTTTGTTATGACAATCCTTTTAAAAATATTCTTTCATATTTTATGTAAACTATATTGACCAATGTTCTCTGAAATGTTTTATCTGGGAGATGTCAAATAAAACGTTGAGGATCAAATCAATATCCAATAATTTTATTTATATTTTTGCTGCCCCCAATACATATTTGTATTCGATTTGAGATTACTAACCAAACTAGACAGTTATAGATTGCTTTTATTCTATAGAGGATCAATTGGCAGACTGGTTTTTGAATTATTTTGTTTTATTGTGTTTCTACCAGAAATTTTGTCCCCATGTGTGTGTTTGTCCAATAGTGTACTTTATTACCAGTGAGAGATATTTCTTGGATAGATCTACAGACATTACCTTTCACAAACATGTGAACATCTTAACTTCTCTTTAATGTTTAGCAAAGATTAATGATACCCATCTAAACATTTATGTATAAGTATCATTTCTTTTAGTTTGACTCGGCTTAGATTAATCTAAAGAACTTTCTTTCAAAACAAATTAATCATGTTTTTGTTTATTTTTCATGTTAAACGAAAAACAAAGAAGGATGGCAAAAAGATAAAAAGTTTTCCATCAAAATGTTACACAGGTTTTTTGACTGACTTGTAACTTTATAACCAAAAAAGAATACAATAGAATATTTCTTTATTTGCACAGAAAGTAGGTACAGGTTTCAGATGAGTTTAAGATTCAATCCATACACTAACTACCTTAAATCCTTATTTAAAGTTTTCCATGCAAACAGTTTTCAAGCTACAGTAAAAACTGGCTCAATAAATATACATATATTACTAACACAAATTAAATCGAATCAATACAAGTTTACCATGTCAAGATGAAATTCAGTAAATAATTTGAAGTAAGCAATATAATGCATATTTTCTCATAAGAATGTATGTAATTGTGACGACAGTTATAAAGAGATTGAAGGGGCTCCCTTAGATGGCCAAAGCCTGCCGAGGTCGCGGGAATAAAAAATACAGTGACCCCGGAACGCAAAGGGCTATTGAAAAACACCGTGGATTTTAGTCAGTACAAGTCTGACAGTCCCTCCTGCCCTGCCCTGGGTATGAGGATTGATTTGATAAATTACCACGATAAAAAAGTAATAAAGAGATAGTATTTTAATATTATTTATCTACTATCATGCTATTAATCCTCTATAGAAGAACCTATAACTATTAGCTTTTTGCCAACATTAAAACACTCAATGATATTATGATCATCATCCAAACGCGTGATATTATGAATTTCAAAAAAAGAACATTCTCATGCAATGACATTTTCACCACCGGATCGCTAAAATTTTGAAAAAAGAACAATAATTCTTTTACTTACAGGTTTGTTTACTTTTCTTGAAATTACATAGTTCTTACAACACTGTACAACACCCTATGGTGTGAGAATCTTTTACAGAGGATTCACGTCATGATTAATGTAGTTAAAGTCTTGTATAAAACTGTTTTATTTAGGTATTAAAACACTCATGTGATACTATTATCACACGAGGCGTAGCCGAGTGTGATAAACCCACTTCCGGTTTTTTATACCCCTGATTATACAACAGTTGCATAAATAACTATTATCTAACGCAAACTCAAAGACGTTTCTCGGCGAAATTGTTACAAATTTCCAGAGTAATTTGTAAGTAATTATTCTCGTTGTTTGATTAAGTTTTGGTTTTCTATCAGTAAAGATATAACTTTTAGACAATTTTGTTGGAAGCCAATTATAATGGTAGAAAATTGCTATCCTGATAGCAAAAATAGATAGTCAAATACTACTATTTTATGAGTTTTATTTTTCTTTGCTTTAAAACATTATTCATAGAAGTTTGTTATTCTTCACGAATGAACGATTGAATGAGTTCGATGATAGCCTCGTAGATAAGTTCTGTATAAATATATATATTTTTACGAATAAAAAAGCTAGAGAGATATTCCATCTAGATAGATAGATACTATTTTTAATCATTTTGAGGGATCCGTACGTCCAAATGAAAAAACGGAACGCTTATAAGATCACCCGTGTGTCCGTCTGTCCGTCTTTCATAGTATTTTTTTCATGAAGCCATAGTTTTGGAAATCATGAAATGTGTCCTACAGTTAGGGTTGCCAGACGGTCGGGAATTGGCGGGATTCTCCCGAATTTTTGTATGTCCCCCGACTCCCGACAAAGCAAATAATCTCCCGACAAACAAGTTCGATAATTTTAAGTTCACATTTTCGTCAAAGGAAACTTGCAAAACACTTGGGCGCTTGGCGCAGAGCGAAAAAACATTGCAATGCACTCCGTCTGAGTCGAGTCGAGCCGGCCGGACCGCGCATCTTGGACTGCGTTCCAAACCGCGGCTAGATCTGTACAGTTTGGACTGAGGATCAAACTGTTGTACTAAATACGATTAAAAATGGATTCACGGTTTGGACTGCGGACGAACCTTTCATATCTAGACAAACGTTCCGAACTGTGCGTGTAAATGTGATTTCAAGAGTTTGGACTGCAATTTGGACTGGCGCGTGGAACGTTATAAATTACAAAGGTCTACGCAGTAGTAAGAAAAATGGACGATAGTTTTGGTCATCGCGTTAGCTGGCTTTGTAGTTACTTTTAACTTAACATCGCGTTAGCTGGCTTTGTAGTTACCTTTAACTACTACTACTACTTACCTCTTACTACTGTTAAATTCTGTATATTTTTGGTGACAAAATCGCGATCAGCTGACACAAAACCTACTGACTTGCAAAAATCAAAGATTATTTGATATTTTTAATTCTCCCGACCAAAGCCCTAAAATCCCGAAAAATCGGCTATTAATCCCGATAACAGGAAGAATCGATCTGGCAACCCTACCTACAGTAGAGCTCTGGGTGGATTGAAAGGTTCTGACAGACTTGTCTAACTAAAAACCTCCCTAATGTTTTAATTGAGTTTTGCATTCCCGTGCCGCGGTCACCTCATATATTCCCGCAAACAAGGCAGATATCTCTTATATCTATAGATATATCTTTATTAAAAAAACATGCCAGATTAACCGGTGAAAGTAAAAAAAGAAAATTACCATCAAGAAATAAAATGTATTTATTCAAAGTTTAAAATAAAGTATAATAATAAAAACTAAACAAAAAACAGAGCATCAATAAACGCCTGTACACTGTCAACAGGTAATAAGAAACAAATCCTTTGGAAAATACTTTATAAAATGTATCACTTTTCTCCCTAGAGAAATATAGCATTCTGAAGCGTCTCACTTGCGGTTAAGACATGGGGATAAAGTGTCAGAGTGAAGACGGTTCGAAAAGCTGCCAATATATAAATTGTGTGCATTTATTACTTTTTCCCAACAATTTTAGAACCTGTTATTGTTGGATTTTCGTGACCAAGAACCGGGAGATATCTTTAGCTACAGCTTGGCCAGAACGGATTGAAACGGAACTAATCTTTTTGTTTCTGACAACGTTTTAAAATCTTTGATGTTTGATGTAAACAAAGACCGCAGGTTTGTTAGATTTATTATTGTGCCATAAAACTAACGTAATAAGTGAAAAAAAAAACATTCATAGTGCTGGTAGCGCGAAGACAGTGGCGACTTCCGGTTTTCTACAGTTTTTTGTCAAGCTGTATCTGCTTTCTTTTGTGTGTCGAATTCTTTCGATGAAGGAAATTAAAATATTTTTCAATTTTCCGTTTGTTTTTATTATAATTTTGATTACATGAAATTATAAATTGGTTTTAATTTCAGGCTTCGGTAAAGAAAAACGTATAAATTGTATGAGAGAATTTGAAAAAGAAATGTTTTGATAATATTTTATATCGTAAAACATTTCATTATAAAACATTTTTTTTTAATGAAAGCTTTTTTTTAAAGATCTATCTACCGGCAACCACCGAACCGCTTTGAAAGGAAACGACCAATTGACATTTGCATTCGGAATACCCATTCAGTTCAACGCCTGAAACGAAAACGAATTTAAACTAAATAGAGTTGTAATAGCTTTATAGCAAAGAAGACGGTTTCTGAACGGAGTCTTTAAGCTCTTTAGCTTTATAGCAGTTCTGTTATTATATGACTGTCAATTGCACTTTCAAAACACAAGTTATTTTTCCGACGCTTTTCCCTAATACATATTTGGCCACCACAGGTTTGTCCTACAAGAGGCCACGTTTTTTCCCACGTTTTTATACACTCACTTTTCTTGTTTGTTTGTTTGTCATTCCAGTTGGATTTTTGGATCTCAATTTTGAGGCACTTCCCGATAAGCTAGCAGGCTGAAATTTTCAGGGTAGCTTCAAATCCGATGACATGAAAAAATAAATATGAAAAGATTGTAAGTAGATTTTCAACAAAAAAGATGAAAATAATAAAATAATTTATAGATTTAAAAAAAACCTACAAACCCACGTACGGGGCTGAGAGATCGGTCACTCAAAACGTGGGGGCGTATATTATTTAATTTAAGGGATTATTTATGGGATATATTTACATGACGTGTATAGCCGCTTTACGTGCTTTCGGAGACACGGAGGAATCTCGCTATGACAGATGGTCGGTCACCCTTCCACAGACCAAGCTCGGCAAGCGCAGCTTAACCCGGAAGATCACGCCTGTATCGATTAACAACACAAGAAACACAAAATTATTAGATGAAATCTGAAAATACAATATTTTCAAACTGCGTTGTCTAAAATCGGATGGAAGGGCTTGTGAGGATCTCATTTTATTTTAAATTTTATTATAAACATTTAGTTAAAACAATTTGTTTTTAAACCTGATAATTTAATCTTATAATAAGGTAATCCGCGCTGTTTTTTTACCACATTCGGTCTTCCATAACACTCATTCAAAACCGTTACGGTACCAATTTTCCCGAATCAGACTTATTTGGTATTCATGAAGCCAAAATTTGCATATTGTTTATAATACCGCATATTTACGTATCGCCTGTGTCAATTTGACTTCGTTTCATGTAATTAAAAACGTGCCGATTATGTACATTTCGTTATTAGGTCATTGGGGAACGATTTAAGTAGGTCATTAAAATGGGTCTGTCCATTTTTGTGACATTGTAGCTCTTTGCAGAGAAAAAATACTTTAGTCCCATCATCATCATCTGCCTAGTCTTTTCCCAACTATATTAGGGTCGGCTTCCAGTCGAATCAGATGCAGCTGAATATCAGTATTTTACGTGGAGCGACTGCCTATCGGACCTCCACAACCGAGTAACTGGGTAATACGATGGTAAGACTGGTTGTCAGACTTTAGAGCTTCTGACTCACAGTAACGACTGTCAAAGATCTACAAATGACAGCCGGGACCAACTTTGAGTGCTTTCCGAGGCACGGAGGAAACTCGCTATGACAGATGGTCACCCATCCACAGACCAACCTCGGCAAACGCGGCTTAACCCGGAAGATCGGCCTGTGTGGCTGTAATTATTTAGCCACGAGCTCCACTTTAGTCCCATCTGTTTGCATTTATACCTACGCTATAGCAGAATTAGGCGAATCACACACGACGCGGATCGTCCGCGCGGACGGACGGAGCTGGTGATTTTGTGGAAATATGACGCATGGTTGGACGCCATGCAGTCTAACCCGTTTTAACGTAGTAAAATCATCAAATGAGACCTACCGCCCAGGGTGGGACGTACTGACTTAATTTTCATCATCATCATCTTTCTGCCCTTCCAATTTTACTTGTGGTCGGCACAACGCTTATTCTTGCATTGTCTCCTGTCAGACGCCAAAGCAGAATTTACTCCTTCTACATCCATATTATTCCTCACATAATCCATCCATCTTTACTTGGCCTTCTTCTTCCTCTCCATATATCAACATTCATACCCATGCACTCTCTCAGTCACATGAGTGTCATTCCTCCTGATCAAATCTGTGTGGTTCTTTCTTCAAAAGACCGCCTCAGGCACCTGCATGGTTCTCATACATTTGATCAATAAAAGTTGTCTGAACTTTCAAAGAGACTGTGACCTCTGAGTTTGTTTCGGATGTTTCTTCTCAGAGTAGTAAGGTACGAAACACCATCTAGTGTAAAATGTGTCTTTTGACGTGTAAAAGAGTTTGCAAACCAATTTACTGAATGAAGATCATTTATCATTTTAAAAAAATGTTCGTCTTTTCTTCTCATCACGGTTTTCAACCTACAACTCGTAAATCGCGGCCCATACCAATGTTCCAAGTTATTATTAAAAAAAAAACTCATCAAGACACGGAGTGTTTTCAATTAAAACCCCGTCACTGGTTCACTCTTCCAATTTCGATGAAACACACAGATTAAAACGTATCGGTAAACGTAAACGAATCTTTCAGCGTCATACGTCACTCCTTTATGAAATCGATCATTTTTCATTGAAACTTTATCGAGTTCAGTGAACTTTTTCGTGAGAGACTATCGGAACAATAAGGTATTTGACTGAAAAATATAGTTAGGGTGCTTGTACACTGCGCATGTAACCCGCGCAAGTGCCTCATCATGCTCAAGCTAGGTACATGCGCCGTGTACAAGCACCCCGCGGGTAACTTGATCAAGTAGCTTGCACATGTTACTCGCGCGGGTAACCCGCACGTTTACTTGCACGAGTTACATGCGCCGTGTACAAGTACCCTTAGATTATCAAAAAATAAACAAACGACTTGAGAGATATGACACATTTAAAATTGTCAATACGTCACAATACACATAAGCAATCACAGTTTTTACTTGTCTCTGACATTACGAGCCTCCACTCGAATGTTGAATGTTGATACATAATAATATTTGTGATATGTGCATTGATTTAAAAAAGAAAAACACCTGTCTATTATTTTTCTAAACTCTAGCTGGTGGACTAATTCGATTTGCAGTTTAGTGATGCTGGCAACATGTCTATTACCTTCTTAGTCTTTTCTTCTGTATAGGCTGTAGTACGGAATAACACATAACCGTTACGGGTACCGTTTCTCCCTATATAATTTTCAAGTTACCTAACCTATATGCGGGAGGAGCCTAGTGTGCTAGTACAGTTTATATTATGTTAATAGTAATCAGCTGTAAAATAAAAACAAAGCTCGAATTAAAAAAAAAAATTGCGAAAACATTATTGGACTTGGAAATAATTTTTCATAAAAACTCTTTTGTACTAAACTGTCCAGATATTTTCATATTATGTCCACTAATTTAAAAGAAACAAACAGTTTAATAAAATGAATGCAAATATTATTGAAAGTAAATTCATGAATCCTTAGATCCGTGAATCGAATTTCAATCAATCTTTCGTTGAGTTGAAGTTGACAACACTTCTTTTTTCATTGAAAACGGATGTTATTGGCTAGAAGCTACTAATGGCAAGCATATTTTTTAGTTGGCTCGGCGATATCCAGTACTACAGAAGATAATAAAAAAACTTCCTTTGCATGAAAGCAATCTTATTCTTACGGATAATGCGTCATCATTTATCAACGCTAATTGACGTCTTTATGTGAGATCGTTTGGCATCTCAATATGATAAAAAAACTGTCTAAAATTTTCTTCTTAAGTGGCTGATAGACTTGAGTATTCACTTTATGTAACAGAACATCGAGCATTCACCTTTTTAGGGTTCCGTAATCAACAAGGAACCCTATAGTTTCGCCATGTCCGTCCGTCCGTCTGTCCGCAGTTTAGCTCAGAGACGCACAGTACTAGAGAGCTGTAATTTGGTGTAAACATGCGGATTTGTTGTGCCGAAAAAGTGGTTAAATCTCGTAAAATATTTTTTTTTAGAGTACCTCCTGTACTTACACGTAAAGTGAGGATTTTCGATCGCCACTGATTTTAGGGCCGATACGGTTGCGATTTGACTACACACCGATCTAGGGCGCTCCCCACTACTAAGTACCCCGATATCGCCTCTGATTTTAGGGCTGTGTATGGGCCACTTATTAGCTTGTGGCTACGTTGACGTAACTTGAGGCTACGTCAAGCACCGATTTGCGATGCGAATGCGACCTAAGTTGTTTAAATACTTGTCCACTGGCAACTTTACGAGGCGCTCCCTCACCATTTACCTAACCGCGTTAATGCAACCACACAGAGGTCAAACTTTAATGGCGTAGTGTGTACTTATTGACCTAGTTCAAGTGTTACAAGGTAGGAAAGGTTATTTCCAGAAATCAACAGCTTTTGATTTACGCAATTTATCAGCATTATTTTATTGCACTTCTATTTTTTTTCCCTGACTAGAGAGGACTTTACTGTCAGACTCGTACTGACTAAAATTACGCGCTTTTTGAGGGTGTGAAGAAAATATGTATGAGTAGGTGTGAGCATTGGTGGCCCAGTGGTATAGGCCCCGACTTACGAGTCATGGGTTCGAACCCAGCCAGGCGCATTAGTTTGTGTATTTTATTTCATCACCACGGCAATGCTATTCTATAAACATAGCCTTCTGACCGCCCCACCGGCAGCGTTTACGCAACGCTGGCTGAAACTAAAGTTTGCTGTGCACTAAGCTAACAGCGACAATATCCAATCGTGCGGCGCGAACGTTGAGCGCTCGCGCTGTGCGATTGGATTATTATCTCTAAGCCGTCGCGTCGAAGAGCACATCGTTGAGTCAAGCGAAGAGATTTCTAATTAGGTGTGTCCACACAGAGCGAGCAGTCTCGCGAGGCATTTGCCGCGCGGAGCAGCTCGGTCAGTGAGGACGTGTTTCGGTCGAGGCAGGCGCGCGCGCTGCCACAGGCGAGCGACCGACCGCCCGAGCCATCCAGTGTCGGCTTTTTGTTTTACTTGAGTGTATTGTTTCCTGCCCCGGTCGAGAAACAAATGGCGCATCTACACAGACTCAGTCTCTGTGTGGACGCACCTAATAGATAATGTTAGCATTATGTAGCTGACGAGGTGCATCAAAGAAAAGAAAAATAGATAAAACACTTACGCTTCAGATATCAAGGCTCTCAGCTTGCAGAAGACGATACCTAAGCTGTACGGATATGAATGCCAATACACCGTCAAGTCGTTGGGGAGACCTGGAACAAAAGACAGAATATACTTTAATAGCTGTTGTCACAAGAAATGTATCACTGGGATAATAAATATCTTAAGCCGCGTACAGACATCGCGAGGCGTGCGACACGAATGGTTCGTCTCGCATGCCTCGGGCTGTGTGGACGTGTGTGCTCACAGTGAGCATTCGCGCCATACGATCGTTGCGTACGCCGCCTCAGTACGAGCCGTGCGCTCCGGACAGGTGTTGTTTGCTTGCTCAGCTTGAGCATGTTTCGTTCGGGACGCAATGTACCATCGTATGCCTCAGGTTGAGGCATGCGAGACGAACCATTCGTGTCGCACGCCTCGCGATGTCTGTACGCGGCTCTATGTATTAATCCAGGCTCTAAACTATCTGTGTACCAAATTTTATCCAGATCCGTTGAGTGGTTTTAGTGTGAAAGAGTAACAAATCCGTCTATCCATCAAACACTTTTGCTTTTATAAATATTAGTCAGAATATTTCAATAATTTTGTTTTGTTTTTTAAAGAAACGATGTTTATAAACCACGACGACAATATAAAAATCATTTTTGTATAAAAATTATTCTTGTTTATAAATCATTTTTGTATAAAAATCATGTTTGTATAAAAACATTTTTGTATAAAAAATATTTTGCATAGTAATCATTTTTGTATTAAAAAAAAATTGTATAAAAATCATTTTTCTATAAAAATATACAGAGATGTAATATCTAGGAACTACTAGACCAGAACTAAAAGACTTCTTAGAAAATATATTTTCTCGAACAAACAATACTTCAATTACTCATTGCCAACATATACAGACATAACAAGCACTTTTATTTATCCTGTGTTTGTAGAAAACATTTCAATAATATTGAAACATGATATATTATTGTACAATAAGAAAACTCCAACGTACTTCAGTGTTCTTCAGTAACGAAGTAAACACTAGCACGGTCGAACGATATACGCGACTATGTACAGGATGATTTTTTAATTTCGGTGTGGTACAGAAACTACAGGGTGAAATTGAAGTCGTGGGCATTATTTCAATCTAAGGCACTATTCATAATACTAACTGCATTAGGCCTAATAATAAGCAAATCAAAAATTTTATTAATTTAAGTATGGAAAACTCTAAAAGTGTATTAAGAGCGTTATCACAAAATTGAGTAACTCGAAAAGTTGCGGCGACTGGCGGTGAGTGCGCCTGTGTGCGTGGTGCACACTTCTTGATACACACACGTGCAGAGGCAGGGGCGCGTAACACGGCTCACTAAGGTTTACTTATAATTTTATTGAGAAAAAAATACAAGATATGGAACGTGTTAATATGATAAAGAAATACAAATATTATAAGACAGTGAAACTTGTAGGTTATAGGTAATATATTTATACCTCTCCTTACTTATTATAAATGCGAAAGGGATTTTGTTTATTTATTATACTTTTACGTTAAAACAGCTGAACGGTTTTTTTTTTGCTTGTTAAAATCATCAAATGAGTCCTCCCACCCCGGGCAGGGCGGGAGGGACTATCAGACTTCTACTAACTAAAATCCACGGTGTCCTTCAATAGCCCTTAATGTTCCGGGGTCGCGGTAAGGAAATAATCCCGCGACCCCTGCAGGCTTAGCTGAACGGGTTTGGATAAAATTTGGCACGTAGGTATATATACAAATTTTATCCAGATTCTAATCCTGGAAAAGGACATAGGATACCTTTTCTCTCGATATTCCCACGAGATCATGATATGCGGGTGACACCGCGGGGCGCAGCTATTCTTTACTAATATTATAAAGAGAAAGGATTAGTATGTTCGTATATTTGTATGTTTGTAATGGATAAACTCAAAAATGATATGACCGATTTTAAAAATTCTTACACCTGCATAAAGTTACAGTATCAGCGGATAAAATGGTCTATAACTTTATCGACATCCACGCGGGCCAAACCGCGGGCGGAAGCTAGTATTTTATATAAATAATATTTTAATTCCAGACCATTTTTAGCTCAAAAACGGCTGGACCGATTTTCATAATCTTTGATTTGTTGGATTTTTCTCCGTCCCGAGAAGCAGATACCTATCGGAAATATTGACGATAAAAAAGTTTCTCATACGCACATTTTATATGAAACGGATTTTTAATGATATCTCGAAAACGGATTGTGTAATTTCGATGATTTTTTTGTGGGGTATGTAGGTACGGTAGATAAGTAGGGTAGGTAGGGAAGATAATCTCGATAGGGTGGGTAGTAGGGTAAAGTATATAGGCAGGTAGGTAGTTATAGTACACTAGTCGGATAGGTAGAATAAGTTGGATAGGTGGGCACGTAGATTTATTCGCCGGGTTAGGTGTATTTAAGAAAAACATGAAATATATTGTTAGTAATATATTTTGTAAAAACATAAAATAGCAATAATTTTATAATACAATTTCCCTTAAGGGCATCGATTTGGACTGTCTGGAATCAACAATTTCGGGAATTCTCCTCATTTGATTTGATTCATTTGATTCATTGCAAGCAGTATAATATATTTTTTTCCAACGAATTGGGATTTTCCTTTTCATGTCCTCTGCGAAGGAAAATAAAAAACACTGATGAAAATAAAACAAGATAAATGCCATCAAGACGAAAATTTTTTAACTATATGTAGGTAACTAACTATACCTTCTATCAACTTTTTGACCAAGCGATGATGATGATTCGATAATTCGCTGTAAACCTAAAATATACTTTTTGTAATGACCGCCAAAACTCAGATCAACGAACTTTATATACATTTACCGTAGAACTGCTCTCGCCTTTTGTAGGTATTCTTTTTTGCTAGCTGTCCTCTTCTTCTTTGGGTATGAATTACTCCTACGACCCATTATTTCTAAAAGAAAGATTTTTGTTAACCGTAATTAGTCAATAACGTACTAAAATTTATTATCTATTATTAAGTAACATATATTATTTTATCTACTATCATGCTATTAATCCTCTCTAAAAGAACCTATAACAATTAGCTTATTGCCAACATTAAAACACCAATGATATTATGATCATTATAATCATCCAACCCGTGATATTATGAATTCCAAAAAAAGAACATTTTCACCACCAGTTCGCTAAAATTTTGAAAAAAGGACAATAATTATTTTACTTAATAAGGTTTGTTTATTTTACATGCTTCGCAATTAGACTTTTCTTGAATTTACATAGTTCTTACAACACTGTACAACACCCTTTGGTATGAGAATCTTTTATAGAGGATTCTACTCTTCTATTCTGGATACACATCATGATTATAGATAAAGTCTTGTATGCAACTGTTATAATTAGGTGTTTTAATACCTGATTACTAACTCATAAACAAAAGTTGCATAAATAACTATTACGAATAAACTCTATTATTATATTGTACATAACTTACCTTTAAAACATAGAACATGACTACAATTATATCATAAGTTCAAAGAATACTTACATTAAAACTGCTGACGACCTCTGGATTATCTGTTAAAACTACGTTACGCACACTAAGGCGCGCGTGGCCGCGAGCAACATAGGTCCGTCCTCTAGAAGCCCTCGGGCGCTACTGGCCGTACGCGCGACGTACATCAACTAATAAAGCATTATTTTAGATTTTTTTAATAAAAAAATGTGAAGGTAAAAAAAATTAAAAAAATATATTTAGTGAAGGTAAAGTTTTATACTATAGTGTGCTTTACTTTTTTTGTTCTTTTCTTTCTGATTTTGTCATTAAAACAATGTTTAAAATGCATACATTTTAGATCAATATTGCTTTTGAATATTGTTTTTTTTTGCGTCAATTAAATTTTAATTTCAATATTCTAATCAATCTACAACCTTGAGGACAATATGACCAGTACATACATATTTTTTTTAGATTTTTTCGTGTTACCAGTTTGATACAAATGGCAGGAGAAAACCTAATGTTTAACGTGTGCTTGAAATTGGCTGTCGGAAAATTGCTATTTCTTCTAATATTAACTATAATCACAAAATTCTAATCAATCTACGAACTAAAACAAAGTCTGATTTATGATACTTCATTGAAATATTATGCGATAACCTTTTTAAAACAAATATCGAGGACTTGGAAAAGTACGTATTTTTGGTCAAACGCCCAAAATATGTGAGCATCCTCTTAAGTCATATTACATACATATCAATAGGCTTATTAATGCAAATAAACACTAAAAGCAATAAAAAATATATCATAAACTCCAATAAGTTTTCAAGTATCAAAATCTCGAGCGCAGTACAGCCCGTTACGAAAAGTAAACAAACATCAAGTAATGTACTAACATGCAATATAACATTTTTGATTTGCGTATTGCAATTAGTATCATGAGTAGTGTCTTGGTTTAAAATAATGCCCATGAATTCAATTGCACCCTGTATAAATATGAATAACAAGAAATAAAAAAAGGTCTCAATTCCTGGTTAAAAAGTCACCTATTTATTACACGGTTCAATAAAGATAAAATTATTAAATATTAAATATGTTTTATTTCACCTATTAAGAGGAAAGAATAGCTGCTGCCATTTCAAAAAATAGGTATTTAGAAAAACTTGTACTGATCTCACGCGTTGAAAAAACCCCGATCGTGCGATAGAGAGCGTTGCAACTCGCGACTGAAAGTAAGTATTTTTATATGAAATTTGTCTCTCGGGAGAAAACGTTTTTCACATACTAAATCACGACCAATCTCTTAGATTCTGGTGTCAATCGTTTCAGCATATTATATTCTAGGTTTGTAGGTTTTGTTTTTTTTCTTAAACTTCTTTGTTTTTTATATGCAAAGGTTTTACTTCAATGAAGATTTTGTCATAAAAATAGTAACTATTAGGCGCCTGTAACTTTCAAACTATTATAAATTTTGAAAAAAAGAAAACCTATAAACCTAGTTTTTTACTGTGTCAGATGCATTGTAAAAAATCATTGAGATAGGATAACATTTAGGGGGAGGAAAACGTTTACTCTTTTTGTATGGACGAAAGCTCGGTAGACGATAGTCTTAAGTACGAAATTCTGTAGACGTACAAGCAAATGGCAACCTTTTGGTAGGATAGGAACACAAAGCGGCAAAATCAAGTTACGGAGGATCGCAATATTTTTATTAAAAACAGAAGTGTTTTAGGTTTTTTCCCTATTATCTCCTTATTAATAAAAGAAAGTAGTAAAGAAATGGAGATAGCGGGCCGTGCGTTGCCCACCGTTGCTTTAGAGTATTTTTCGCTATTATACATAGCTTCGTATTCCGCAAACTAAACCCACTTGAAAAATTCACTCTGTATTACCTACATTTCTGGACGATACATTTACCCACAGTTGTTGGTATCGCATTCCGTTCCTTCACAATCTATATTTTAGCGTCTAGGTGTTCAGAAAACGTTATGGCCATCGCAAATAGTTCTGTTCGTACGGTTTTATTACTCCATTTGTGAACCATTTCTGAACGGCCGAACCAGGAGGGCTACTCTCTTAATCCGTCGACGAAAATACGGGCCCAAGAAACTTTGGAGTGAACCCCTTTCTATTAGTTCTGAATTCAACATAATGTCAAGAGTCGAGACAGCAGTCACCAATTTTTAGTTCGTATCACTAACTAATCTTATAACCGTAAGTTATAAAGACTGTGAATCCCTCGAAATTTCGGCCGAAGCTACGAGTTTCGTGCTTAGATAGTAGAACCCCAGAGTAATAAATACGGAACTAGGGCGCGAAAAGTCTTTGTGGCATACGATGTTACTCGATGCGAAAATGCGAATATCTACCAGCATGGGCTGCGTGGGCTGAGCGTTGATTATGCCTCGAGGCTGTGAGCTATAATATTTCAACTCTAATAAAGTGGTAAGAATTTTTAGTACTTTTTATAATTTATGTTTCAATAGGGTAGTTTCCAGGGTCAAAATAATTACATTCTATTTAGCCCGTATTTTAGATTATAAAAAAATATTGGACACGTATATTTTCTTTTTTCAATTAAACAAAAACGAACAAAGATAATAGCCTATTTAAGTTACCTGTGACGTCACTCTGCGCGAAAAATGCCACGCATCGTGACGTCACACGCAACTTTAATAGGCTATATCTTTGTAATTTTTGGTCTTATTTACAAAAAAAAATACGTGTCCCTTATTTTTGAATAATCTAAAAGACGGACTAATTACATTTTTTTAGGCAACTAGCCTATTTTCTCAATATTTTTGCGAGTGTTAGGGTAGGGTTCAAATCTAAGTATGTGTATTGTTTGTAAGTAGATCATATTTCATTAATCTACCACTAGACTATCTGACCTTCACGTGGATAATTTAATATTTAACATTTCATCCATTTTTGCGAGAGTTAGAGTAAAGGAATCAAAGCCACATAAATTCATTGTGGAACTTCGTCAAGTTTCTTTGTCACAGTGCTTTTCTGGTGGTCCTTCGCAGTTACTTCTGGTTTTCAGTAAGTTCAGATTTAGTGTCATAGAATTGTGTCTGTGGCGGTTTCTTCCAGGTTCCCATTTTTTTTTTCGTTTTGTTGCCCCACTCACACTAGGAATTTCTTCTGTGTCGTAAGTGCGTTTACAAACATATAAACTCACATACACAAACGCCCACACCCGAAACAACTACTTGTAGATCTTACAAATATTTGCTTCGTGCGGGAATCGAACCTGCGACACGCAATGCAGCAGTCCAATCGCTTGGCCACAGCGCTAACCGTGCCTTTCTGTACCATAAATCGGTTCAGCAATTAAGACATGAGTGCAAAAACAGATTAACAAATAAAATCGTTTAACAATAAAATCCTTAACAACCAGACTATTGATAAATCACTTAATGAAAGGGTTGAGTATAACACCAGCTTTTCAAAAAAGGGAAATATTAGGGTAGTTCTTCGAAATTTGATTCTTTGACTGATTCAAATGGTCAAATTTTAATTTCACTTTCAGCTCAGTAACACATGTTCATATGAAAATAGATATTCCAAATAACATTTATTTGTTTGAGGGACTTCTTTTTACAAAGTAGTTTTTAAGATATCGACGTTTAAAAATTTTGTGCCCAGATGAATCAGAATTTTTTACAGATGTAAATAAAAATGGGCTTTGTAATAAGAAAATAATCATAATATTATAACAACAACATTATTTTTTCATAAAACAATTAATTTATTAACAGTGATCATATTATCAAGGAAAAAATCTGGTCAATTCAACAATAAAATTCTTGTTTTTAAACTAACAATTACAGAAATAAATACTTACAGAAAAGCGAGAATTTTGTTATAAATAGGTACTAGATAGTTATTTTAATGATACGTTATAATATTCTCTCTGTTTCCTTTTGTTTTTCTCTCTATTTTTTCAAATATAATTCTTTCATTTCTAATTTCCACGCAGCATACTTGCCTGGAACTTTTCTTATTTTCCATCTTAGAAGGATGAAAAATTCGTACGTTCTGTGAGTCTCTTTTTCTCATAGATATATTTTTTTCCATCTTTTCTACTATTGATAGTGGCATTGTTGTAAACAGCAATATAAAATAAAATAGACAGAGTTTGACATATAAATGAATAAAAACCGAAGAATAACGTCAAAATTATGTCACACACATTCTACTGACATGAAAAAGTAAAATAACGTAACAAAAGTGCTCCTTTCTGGCTGGAAAAGAGGAAAACTAATTTATTTTCAGATTCATATGGGTTTTTGAACATATGAATCAGGCACAGATGAATCATGATTTTGCCTAAAATCATGCTTAACTCATCATTCATACAGACTTCAGTATTATCATTTTTCTACACGAATCTGTAACCCAAAAGCATCACACGAAACTCAGATTAAAGTCTTAAAACAGCAAAATAAAATTAATAAATTAGGCATTGTAATCAGCAAGGTACCTAAACCAAGCACAGATGAATCAGACATTTACCTGTGTTTCACCAGGTTCTAAGCCAACCAGCCTCATGTCCACCTTCTAGCACGTCCGTTGTACGACAGGTTTCCCCCCACGCGAGATCCCAGACTCTCATCATTATTCCTCGACCAAGTACAGTCAAGCAAAGCTTACTCCACATGAATCAGTATTATACGCCGGACATTTCTTATTTACTTAATTAAAAATACACTAACGTAGTTAAATCTAATATGTATTTTTTTTGTAAGAGGTCAATTAATTACCTTTCAATATAACTATAATTTATATTGATGAATCAAAAGGAAAATGCGACAGCGACCATTTTGTTCCGGAAAATGGGAAACGGACGCCCTATATGAATCAGGAGAACAGACTTCAATTTTTTTTATTTTGTATCTAGTTAACTACTATTAAAAAAATATAATTTGTCCCAGGTAGAGCTAAAGTTAAACTGTACAGAAAAAAATACTACATGCCGTTTTGTTAGTTGGTTACAGAAATATACCCACAGACATCGAAAATTTTGTCTCTGAAGAACTACCCATTACCAAGAGCACCCTTTTTCGATATAAAAGTTACTCATCAAAAAGCGTCAATAGACATTAATTTCTAGAACCCTACCAACCTACGCATTGATTTATAGAAAGGGACAATATCGTTTGAATTACGGGCAAATAATAGTGATTTAAAGGTTCATACGGGTCAATGAGCTATTCATACAAAAACGTGATTCAAATAATATAGGATAAGCTCTAAAAATATTGCGGAGTTCTAAATTATTACTATTAAAATATCTATTCTTGTAGAATCCGTGCCAAGTTTTTTGGCAATGTGACTGTAAGGGATCCTGCACACGGGCCACAAAACGCCGCCACACGCCACTCGCGCGATTCCGCACCCCTCGCTCTCTCTCTTACCTCAGTAATACATTGGTTTTAAATTTTTTTTTCGGTTACGACTTTACATCGCCTAGAGGGCGCCATATTGGATTTATTTATACCCTTTAACCAGCGGACATCTGAGACGCTTCTAACGACACCTTTTAAGTCATGTAGGTAATGATAAGTAGTTTAGAAGATATGAGGGAACAAACATACATACATAACATACCGAACAAAATCATAACCCTCCTTTTGGCTTTGCCGTAGTCGAGTAAAAAAGTAGTAGCCAACGACCGCAAGTGTCGACTACCGGCCAGTCACCACAAAGGCTGTCGCGTGCTTCAGCTACCTCTTTAGCCGCGTTTAGCTTCTCGTGGCGGAGTTTGTGGCTGTCGCGAGTGGCTCGTGTGCGGCGACAATAAGTACTGTCTTTTTTTAATTTGTTTAGGTACGGTTAATCCACACCATGATGCGACGTTGCGCGAACATTTGAATAGAACAACTCAAAATGTAACTTTATTTACTACACGAAAAAATACACATTTCCAGCAGTTCTCATGGCGTCACGTTGCCGTCGCTTCGTGTCGCGTCTCTGTGTAAACAGACCCTTATTCAGTCCACGTCTGTCACAGAAAGATGCGTTACAAACATGACATCAACAAGTTGAAAACAAAATTAAAACCAGAAACAACTTTATTCAGCCCATAACAAATTAACCATGTTTTCTTCAAAACAACTCAACGGTAAACGATGCAAAAATATCAGATTAAAAACTTAAATGGAAAAGGAAATTATGTTACACAAAAATAAAACATTTTTTTTCACGTGAAATAGGCGAAGACAACATAATATAAAGCCGGTGTCTTCCCGAAAAGGTTTAATAAACAGTACACCCACGTTTAAGCCAAAAATACAATCCCGTTTAAGCAAAAGGGGGCGAGAAAAACTCCAACTTTGAAAACCTTATTACTTTTTTTTTGTTGGTAAAATCATCCAATGAGTCCTCCCAAAGTCCCAATAGGGGTCCCAAAGGTTTCACTGCGATTTTTAGCCGTCAGTAGCGCTACAAGAGCATAACGTAAAATACATTCGGTTCAAGTATAGCTTCGAGTGTGTGTGCACATAGTTATATTATCTGTGGTGTGGTGTATGCATGGACCTAGATTATAATCAGCCTAAGTATATCAAGTTAAATCATACAGTAAATTATATACCATGCGCTGGTACTACTGATATCCAGCTGCATCTGGTTTGACTGGAAGCCGGCCCCAGGATCATCATCATCATCATCAGCCTATTAATGTTCCCACTGCTGGGACACAGGCCTCCTCTCTGTGAGAGGGGGTGGACCATAATCCACCAGGCGGGCCCAGTGCGGATTGGTGAATGTCACATGTCTTCGAATTTTTGGTTCTAGGACATGCCGGTTTCCTCACGATGTTTTCCTTCACCGTTTTAAGAGCAGTGGTGCTGAAATAAATTACACAAAGTAATGCCGCCTGCCTGGATTCGAACCGATACCACTGGGACCCCAGGATATAGTCGGGAAAAGGCTAGGCAGATGATGACTTTCAATATTCTGAATAACGTAATTGTAACTGAATAAAAAAATTATATTTAATTAATGTAAAACAAATACATAGACTAATGAAGTCCATTTTTCTTTTGTAAATTGATACCTACCCTAACGATGTTAAACGATGTGCGAAAAAAAACATTTCAGGTTGAAACAAAGGCGCCTTATTTCGGTCCTAAACAAATTGGAGGCGTACCTAATGGAAAATAATTAATTGTACATATTGTGGTATCGTCCTTGAACTACCCTTAGGAGTTCTTAAACCTGTCGGTTTTCAACTTCAACCCGAATTAAAAATAACAGGTGATAGTGTGTGTATCTGTCTGTGGTATCGTGGCTTCCTAACCGATGAATCGATTTGTATTAAATACGTAAGTTGTTACAATTTTAAACACTGTTTTAAGCTTTCACGGTTTGTCTCTAAATTTAAAATGTCACTTACCGGATATCTTCCGTGATTATTTAATTGTTTGAGTTCCCGATATTTCGACGCTGTTGCAAGCGCCATGATCGCGGGTTGACTGGAGATTGCGGGTGGATGAAAATAAATTTGTTAGGAGCAGACAAATCTGTCTACCCTCTTTCTTTGTCTCTTGTTACGCGCACTACAGGAACTCGACACTAAGTCACGGCAAAACACACTCACAGTATCAACAAGTTTTTTGGAGTATTTATAACGATGCCGGCTGCCCTTTATGAGCATGTTCACAACTGGATTCCACGTACTCGACAATTTGAAGCCATCCTCTCGATTGAAATTCTTGTGACTTCTTATATAATTTGCTTCTCTTGTCAGTCTTGGTATGTAATGTTTATCCGTGGACAAAATACTAGGCTTGTGAAATTCAATCCAGTGATTTGGCCCTGACTGTAGCAGATGTTCAGCTATGGCAGATTTTTGCTCATCGTTATTTTTGACTCGGGAACTCAAACAATTAAATAATCACGGAAGATATCCCTTAAGACTATCGTCTACCGAGCGCTCGTCAATACAAAAAGAGAAAACGTTTTTCTCCCCCTAGATGTTATCCTATCTCAATGATTTTTTAGAATGCATCTGACACAGTAAAAAACTAGGTTTATAGGTTTCAAAATTTATAATAGTTTGAAAGTTACAGGCGCCTAAAAGTTACTATTTTTATGACACAATCTTCATTGAAGTAAAACCTTTGTATTTAAAAAACAAAGAAGTTTAAGAAAAAAAAACCTACAAACCTAGAATACAATATGCTGAAACGATTGACACCAGAATCTAAGAGATTGGTCGTGATTTAGTATATGAAAAACGTTTTCTCCCGAGAGATAAATTTCATATAAAAAATACTTCCAGTCAGTCGCGAGCTGCAACGCTCTCTATCGCACGATCGGGGTTTTTTCAAAGCGTGAAAGAGACAGTAGGAGTTTTTCTAAATACCTATTTTTTGAAATGGCAGCAGCTATTCTATCCTCTTAAGTGACATTTTAAATTTTTGTTACATTTTCTGTTCGTTCTACATTGTGCTATTCGGCATACAATTTGAAGGTAAACTATTTGGGGGCACGTAGTACCCCCGCCAAGACGAGCCAAGCGAAGTGCAAGGTACAACTTATTTTAAAACATAAAACGTACGGCCATAATCATCAGCATCTCATCCACAGCGTGAATCCACCAAAACTTTAAGAGTTTTGGGATCATTATTTGCTTTTTTTGACGTTAAATAATCATTATAAAGATGGAACCTCATTTACTGACAAGGCTCTTCGCTTGAAAATTAGCTAAGAGTACGGAATACTTCCTCGTTTTTATATTTTTTGCAAAAAACCTGCCTACTTTAAATATAAGTATTTTTACTTAATTCTGATGAACTTACGTAAAATGTAAGTATTCTGAGTAGTCCTAAATAGAAAGTGGAATGGACAATAATAATTATACAGGGTGTAAGGGACATCCTCCACAAACTTTCAGGGCTTGCTCAATAGACGACACTGAGCAATGTTCCATTTTTTTTTTTGTCAGAAAAAAAAAAAAAAACAGCCTCTCCATGCAGACGGTCCAATCAAGTTTAAAATTTTCTCCGGTGAGGATGATTGTTTTTTCATTTCCTGAAAAATAAGTTGTGGAAGATTGTTCAGTTTCGTCTACTGAGCAAGCCCTGAAAGTTTGTGGAAGCTGTCCCTTACACCCTGTATAGAGGGTGAATTATCCAAGTAAGGTATATCATATCATAATAATCTTGCACACTATCTAATAATAAAGGGTGTGTTGTTTTTAAGCCATCGGGTCTGATTCCTAGATAAGATATTGGTTTTTGATGCGTTTTTTAAGTCAGTTCCGAAACTCCTTTAAGTATTTTTCTACCTCATGGTTTTGGATTTGGCCGAAATGCCCATTTGAAATATTCACCCTGTATAAAGGCTTAGCCCCAAAACAGAATAAAAAACTCAGTTTATTTCATTTGATATAGGTACGCTTGTAAAATAATACTAGGTATCTCGATTTAGACAAAAAAAATATACTTTTTGTGTACTCCCAAACTGAGTCATAACTAAAAATTGTGGGAAAAACTATGACGAAAACCAAAGGATATACCCGCAAAGTTTCGTACTTTACGAGTATACACAAAACTACTTTTTTATGAAAATGTTCAGTATCCCGTATCGTCGTCAACAGACACCATTATTTTTGTGCTTTTACTGTCTTATTATGTAAAGTGTAAGTAACTTTATAAGTAACGGGTCTGGGCACTGGGTAGGAAGATGTGCGGCTGTTATTAGGTATTTAGCCGGGGCCCCCCTCTCAGAGGGCCAAAGCCTGCCGGGGTCGCGGGATTATTTCCTTACCGTGACCCCGGAACATAAATTGCTATTGAAGGACACCGTGGATTTTAGTCAGTAGTCTGACAGTCCCTCCCGCCCTGCCCGGGGGGGGAGGACTCATTTGATGATTTTACCACGTTAAAAAAAACAAAAAGGTATGTAGCCAAGAGCACGTACCACATAAGGCACAAATAATAATAAAATTTTTTTTAATAAAAAGCGAATTTAAATAGGTAACATTTGAATATTTGCTCTGCATTCATAAGTTTAAAATAAATAAGCCAAAACCAAATATGGACCTTTTCTTTGGGAACAACACAACATCAACATTAATATACTTAACAATTCACATAAATATTTTTGAGACCTCGATAAAAATTCAGGGTACCTGCGCCCAACTTAAAATTACTTTCCGACCCCTGGCTGAGACCATAGGGTACTTTACATCTCAATACATCCTCCCACAGTTTTTTACGTCCATCCTTTATAAGCTGCTGGACCTAGATTTCAACATAGGTAGCCATTATGTTGGCAAACGATAAAAATAGATAGTTTGAAAGAACTGCAGTAAACATAATTAACTCACTAGCTATTCCCCGCGGTTTCAGCCCCCTCTGCTCGGTTTGCTCGGTTCCATTGATCGCAGCGTGATGTTATAAAACCTATAGTCTTCCTAGATACATGGTCTATCCAACACAAAATTAATAATTATTGAATTCGAAGCAGTCGTTCCTGAGATTAGCGCGTTCAACCAAACAAACAAACTTTTCGGCTTTGAAATATTAGTATGGATGGATACTCGATAAGTTACAAGTCAATGTTCCCGACCATTTGCATTCAGTCTTCTTCACAAAATGTATTTTGTATATTTCGCAACAATTAAAAAAAAAACATATTTTCATAGCTTTGAAAATCAAAATACAAATTCGCTCGTAATTGTAGCGTAAATAATTCAAACTAAGATTGTTCATTTTAGATTCCCTTCTACCTAATTTATTAGCAAAAGTTCGTCAATCTATTCGTAAATCAAGGCCTGTCCGGAATTATTTATTACTTAACTATTTTAGATTAGCTGATAAGCTAGAAAATTACTAAAATAAAGTAAGTTATACTTTATAATCCTGTTTTTCTCTAATAAATTTGTATTAAGCCTATAATCCTTATAAAAGTGTACCTAATTGGCTTTTTCACTGAAAAACTCTAATTAGTTCGTCGCAGTTAGATTATCTAAAAATATTCAACCCTTTTCTTTATCTTTTCTTTACATAATAATTATAATAAAATCGTAGAGCTGTCATTCCTGTACATTGAATATTTTTTTCTTTTTGTATTTTTTTCGAGATAAGGGATTGATTCTGATGCCAGATCAACTTTAATTTTTTTTCGAAATTTTTTATGTTTTTTTGGTTTGTTCTATCTCCGAAACTACTGTTAAGTTGTCGATCAAATTTTCCTCAAATATTCCTAATAATATGCTTCTGTTAACAGACTGCGTCTTATTACGCTATTTTCCCTAGGAGATAAGCAAATTTGAATTATGTTGTTTTTTATGTTTGTTGAGAATTGGAAGCTAAACCACTGGATATTATTTATTCAATTTTTCCTCAAATATTCCTTAAACTGCTCTTCAATTAATAGGATATGTACGATTACGCTGTTCCCCTTGGGGGATTAGCAATGTTATAATATGTTGATTTTCAGTCATTTTTGACATTTGTATAAGAATCACCAGCCAGTCTGGGTGGTGACCTGCTTGACTTTCGTGCAATGGGTCTCAGGATCAAATCTTGCATTATTCTTTTGCACTTTTTGTGGTTTTTATCCTGTTATCCTGTATCCTTATCCTGTGAGAGTTTCAAATAATTAAAAACAATTTTACGTTTATTTCAATATAACTTGCAATTTGAATTTTTTCTAATATTTTACCTTTTCACGCAAACTACCTACTGAATCGATCGTCCCAAAATTTTGCGTAGTATACATTGTCAGGAGTATAGACACCGAATATAGGGTACCTTTCATCCCCTAAAATAGAAGAGAGCTGTTACCGAGAAAAACAATATACGTTCATATTCCAGATGGCGCCACTTACACGATCCGTATTGTTTCTCAAATTCTAAATTAACGCAAGCGAAGCCGCGGGCAAACACTAGTTATTCATAAAATTACATCTACACTGCATTATTGTAATATTATAAGAGGAAAGATTTGTAGTTTTAAAGTGTATGTGTATTACGTTAAAATAAAAGTTATCAAGTCATTTAATGAATCCTCCGCCCTGTGTGGAAGAGCAAGGAACTGTTAGACTCGTACTGACTAAAATCCACCGTATTTCTTCAATAACCCTTTACGTTCCAGAGCCACGTTTACCCGTTTGGACAGTTCCCTGCCCCATATCTACATAAGTAAGCAAGATTAACAAAAGCTTGTAATGGTACATGGACTTGCGGGTTTTTGCGCATAACTTACATCATCATCATCATCATCAGCCTATATTGTTTCCACTGCTGGTGCACAGGAGGCCTCTCTGTGAGAGGAAGTGGGCCATAATCCACCACGCGGGCCCAGTGCGGATGATATCACATGTCTTCGAATTGTTGGTTCTAGGACATGCCGGTTTCCTCACGATGTTTTCCTTCACCGTTTTGAGAGCAGTGATTATGACCTAAATTACACTAAGTAATGCGCCTGGCGGGGTTCGAACCCACGACCTACAACTCGTAAGTCGGGACCGATACCACTGAGCCACCACAGCTCATACATAATATAAGTACTAATTATAAGTTGTTTTTCCCTGCCCCAAGGATATAATTAAAACTTTCGAGATGCAACCTTGTCATGCCAGATTTGAACCTGAAAGATACAATAAACCTTGAAAACTAAGACAGTTTATAAAATATCATTAACCTACAAATAAGTTTATTTATTAAATTACGTACACTCACATAAAAACCAGTTTTTTCGACGTGTTATAATCGTCAAATTAGTCCTCCCAGCCATGTTTTTCACCTCCCTCGGGCAGGGCGTGAGGGACTGTCAGACTCGTACTGACTAAAATCCACGGTGTCCTTCAATAGCCCTTTATGTTCTGGGGTCACGGTAATGAGACAAGTCCCGCGACCTCGGCAGGTTTTGGCCCTCTAGAGGGGGGCCCTGTCATGATGCTGACGCTCTTTGAGGCACGTGTGAATACAACGCGCCGTCGGCGTCGGCGTCGACCCAGGCATGGTCCATGGTCGGACAGCAAATTGCCCTTTACTCGCCTTCGCATGCCCGCGCCTACGGTGGCCGGAGATCAGTCTTGCGGCGTCCGTCGCCGTGGTCGTCCACCACTGTGGCTGGGGCGGAGGGTCCCGGCCATGATTTGAAGGGACTATCAGACTCGTACTGACTAAAATCCACTGTGTTCCTATAATTACCCTTCCGGGTTCATGGTTTCTTGATAAGACAGTCCCGCGTCGGGCTTTGGCCCTCTATAGGGGGGGAGGCGGGTCTTCAGATTGCTTACAGTTTCTTGAGACACGCGTGCGTGGATGCCGACGCGTCGACTTTCGGTCGAGCCGTCCTACGTGAGGTCATTTTATTTTAGGTTTCATCTTTGCTTCTGTGTTAGATTGAGGTCAAAAGTTCACAACCAAAGTCCTAATCAATTTCAGAAAAGAAGAAAAAGAAATATTGGAATGTACAATGTTGATGATTTAAACGTTTAATATTAAGTATTTATTTCGAAAAACATAAGTGGGTTCATACGCCCACTACATACACTGACCTTTATTATCACCATATACAGTGATACAGGTCTTAAAATTAAATAATTTAGCTACATGTTTTGCCATTTTGTTAAGGCATACAACATAAAAATTGCAGGTGTTAGCAACAAAAAGCAAATTTCATAGCAAAAGCTTAAAAACAATGGCTCAAAAACTGTTTAATAATAAGTTACCAGGACAAGTTATCTCATGTATGAACATTAATGAATTTAAAAGGAATCTTTTCAAACTGTTAGATAATAAGGTGTACGAATATTTAAATGAAAAATTTTGATTAGTCTGTTTTAATAAGATAAGAAAACATCTACTGTATGTGCCCTGTGTTCACGAAATAAATGAATTTGAATTTGAACAAATTTTAGGCTAGAGTTTTTAACAGTAAGCATGTTAATTAAAAAATAAAGTTACAATGTAAAATAATTACAAGAAATGTCGTTATTGTCGGCGTAATTGTTGTTCAAACAATTAAAAATTCGGATAGGCTGTAAAAGCGTTCAGTTATGAGATTGTTTTAAACTGCATTTTAAACAATCTACTTGGTAATTGCTTAATATCCTTTGGGGACCTTAACGTTCAGTTTTTCAATTTAAAAAATCCACATTGTAATATCGTTAAAACCAAACTCTTGAAAGAAAAATAACAGAAAACGGACGATAAAAAGTTTAAGCAACTAGCTTTCAAGTCACGTAACATTTTGGGTTTGAATGTGGACTGCGATGGGACCAAAGTTAAAATAACTTTAAATTGATATTGATGGGAGCTACATGTAAATTGACAAAGGTTTCCTCCTTATAGCCCAAGAGCCCGTGAACCCCAGACCTAGACCTTTTTTTTAGTACCGTTTACCTGCCAAAGCCACCATAACCCAAACTCCATAATTGGTCCATCGTCTAACCAGTGTTGGGAGCATCCGCTGACAAACTTTCAGGCTTTATAAAATAACGTAGGTCTGGGTCCGGGTTCACGGGCTCTTGCTCTATTAGCGGAGCTTCTATTGACCAATTTTATATGGAGAAAGTAATGATCAAGGAAAAACAACCTGAGGATTTTACGGTTTTTTTTACATCGTAAAATTACGATCAATCAATGAGTCCTACTCGGGGCAGGACGGTAGGGACTGTCAGACTCGTAGCCATTTACGTTGCAGGGCCACGTTTACCTGATAAGACGCGTCCAGCACCCGTAGCATGGGGATTCCATCTCTAGTCCTTTCTAATAAGTTATTTCATCGTGGGTTGTGAGTTTGTAAGATCCGCAAGTACTTGTTCTGGGTCTTGGACTCTGGGTGTTTGTGGATGTGAATTTCTATGTTTGTAAACACTGGATGCGTTACAGGGGAAACTCCTAGTGCGGGGTAACGTGTTTTTTTTTTAAGAAAAACAAACCGTCGCGTCGTTCAAAGAAGCGTAAACGATTTTTTTGACGAAAAGTGGTTAGGATAAATTTTATATACGTACAGATTTATCTAACACAAAATCTCGATTCGCTGATTTACGACTATGAGGCAAGGCGACGTTTCGTAACTCTATCTGACATTAGCAATCTAAAACCCATATATTTTGTTTATACCAAAAATATCGAAAAATTCAAGGACAACCAATATGAGATAAGACTGCGTAAGTAGGGTTGCCAGGTCTAAAAATTGAAAAGCCGTACAGACCAGTCAATTTAGCCGGACATTTGGGTGAAAAGACGGAACTACTTTTTATAGTCCTGGTGTAACATGATTATTTATTTTAAAACTAAAGCTTGGTTTGGTTCAATTAAACAAGGTTCCGGTCGCTCGCTCCGCTTGTCTCGCGCTAGCGGGTAGCGTGAGACAAGCGGAGCGGAAACCAAATCTTAACAACCATTAAAAAAAACCGTCGGGTTGCACTCTGACAGTGCCGGAGGAAGTGAAAACTGTGCATTTATTTCCATATTTTTAATGCTCTAAATATACAAATTTTAAGAATACACAGCAGTGTGGCCCATACACCAAGACGGTTGAGCCATCAACTGTCACCATCCATGGATGCGCATCCGTCTTACGAATTTTCGAGTACCCATACCATGAGTTGTCTTTACGACACTCGATCATCGATATCGGCCGCATTTGGTGCTCTCATTGGCCCGCTCCAGAGTTGTATGAACTCTCAACCAATGAGAACCCCAAACGCGGTCGATGCGTATTGATCGAGTATCGTAATGACAACACATGGTAGAGGCTCAGGTCACGTGTCCTGCCGCGATTTTAACATTTTTTACCCATTACAAATTTTAATAAAGTGTTCAACGTCGCTAAAAAAGGTATCACTTCAAAAAAGACAAAACCCGGACAGACCGGACACGGTCTAATTTAACCGGACACGCAACCATAAAAAGACTACCTTTGTGGCTGGCTTTATTTTTACCTGGCAACACTACGTAGACAGGTATATGGACGCCTAATTTTCTTTATGCAAATAGGCAGGGACCTCTAGAGGGTAGCGGAGCCAGCCTATTGGCCATTAATCATGTCCAAACCCAAACTTCAAGCTGCTACTTTTTGTCTCACAGAAGAACGGGACCGTCTGGAGAATACCGCACCCGCCGCCTTGCTTTCCAACAGAAAGACTACGGGTGTGTTGTTAATGGTGGAATATTATCTAATGAGTGTAAGGACACTCATTAGATAATATTCCACCATTAACAACACAACCACAACAACCTGAGTAGAACTGTCAGACTCAGAGTCGCCGACTCTGTGGGTGCACAGTTGCACACGTATGGGACAGGCGTATATTATTTTATTTTAATTCTAAGTAAGGGATCGTCCACACCAAACGTATTGTCCGCCGCCGACTGTGAATATACTCACTGTTTGTATAGTCGGTTCGGTGTGATATTGAAAAACAATAAACTGCGTAACGCGTGCTCACAGTCGGCGGCGGACAATACGTTTGGTGTGGACGATCCCTAAGGGGGTATCCCCAAAATTTGTTTTTTTTTATGTGAAAATCTTAGTGCGGTTCACATAACATAATACATATCTATATACCAAGTTTCAACAGGATAGCTCTTATACTTTGGAAGAAAAGTGTCTGTGACATACATACGGACAGACAGACATGACGAATCTATAAGGGTTCCGTTTTTTGCCATGCTACTACAGAACCCTAAAAATACAACAGCCATCTGATCAGATTACATTGTTCTAATCTAAAAAATAAGAAGTACCTAGAAGTTCAGCTTTTTAGTTTGAAACACAATACTACCATAATGAAAGCTTCTTTCTTGAAACCTCAAGTAAAATTAAACAAGAAATACAATGACAGAATAGATTTTATACCTGCCTTTTCTTTATGGACCTATCCAACTAGATTTCCTGTCACGTATTTTTGGAGTACGACCGTGACCGTTGAGACCAAAACTAAATGGTTTTTTTTTTTTACTATTCTCACACAAGGAATTTTTTCCTGTGTCGTGATTATGTTTACAAACACTTAGAGTTATTTACTCAAATAACCAGACCCGGAACTATTAACAATAGGTCACACAAATATTTATTTCAATCAGGAATCTCGGGTTATTAGTAACTAAGAGATGGATTCACACGCTCTGGGCATATTAGATGCATTTAAAAAAACGCCCGATAAATGCCCGTAAACACCGACTGTATGCTTTTTGCCTGGACTTTTTACCCAAATAAGTTTTTGATTACTAAACAGTTTTTATCCCAAGTGACTGGGCATTTATTTGGTCGTGAACTCATTTATCGTCGTCACATACTGAAAAACTCGTAAATGTAAAAGAAGTTACTTTTCAAGAGGAAGAAAAAACTGCGTGCTGTAGGTACCTACGTTTTTAGTAGGTACGGTGTGTTTTATGTTTTTTGTTTATACATAATTACATACTTATAGAGATTTTGCCGCTTTTATATCTGGAATGGTTCGATACTTTAGATTGTCCGGAATGCATTTAATCCCACTTACGAGGTGTTCTATGTTGTAAATTATGCGAATACTTAATTTACTATCAAATGAAGAAATTAGTCAAATCAGGATTATTGTTTGTTATGTAGACTTGACTTGGTTGACTGGTAGAGAATGCCTTGTGGCATTATGTCCGCCTATGTACCACTGTTTGTACATGAAGCTTAAATAAATAAATATGCGCCCAAAAGTTTTCTTTCTAGAAACGTAATAAAATAAATTAGAGCAATAATGCAATCCCGAGGTTTTCAATCTTTTCATTATGGCCAACATGCCAAGTTTCTGCCCATTTCATAATTCCTCAAAGACTTTTAAAGTCACACACATCCACGCAGTAGTATTTTATTAGGGTTTTTTTAAATATTAATTTTGACCACACATATTTCAACTCCCGAGTTGAGGTGAAAAATGACTATGTAAAAGTCACATGTAATTCCCTATGTCCCGTTTTCAGGTATCCTGCTTCATTACACATTCAAAATTCAATCTCGTCTAAAATATTCGGTCTCTCAAGAGTGCTCTCAACATAAAGTATAGTAATCACTAACGGTTACAACACCTGAACTACAGCTTAACCTTATGTACTCCATATTGGTTGTACCCAACCTAGGCCAATGGAGGAGTAAAAGTGACCTCGTATCTCTTCAATTGACCAGTACTTAATCTACATCTACTCTAGCTTAAAAGTCCTCATAAATAAAACTAAAAATACATCCGCATCTATTTAAACAATACTTATGCGTCATAAAAAAGACGCATAAAAGGTTGAGCCACGTTTTTCAAGCAGTGTACTGGCTTATTTAATTTATATTCTTAGAAAAATCTTAGCTTCACAAATCACTAATCTTACAATTGATAAACTATTATCACCTTAATTTTTTTTTCACATTATTTATTTCAGATAACTTTTTAATTACTTACCAAACATCAGCAGCAATAGATCGCTAACAGCCAAACTGAATAGATAATAGTTGGTCGCAGTATGCAACACAGGGTGCTTTACAATCACCACACAAACACACGCATTACCGACCACTCCAGTCAAAAAAATTATCAGCAATAATATAGTAATTGGCACTATTTCGTTTAAAGGTAGACGTCTATATCCCATTTGCAGCCAAAGCATTTCTTCTTCGGTGCAATCGAAATACGACAAATTAAAACAACGATTTACAAATTCTGCGTAAGTCTCATTTCCTCGAAGGTACAAATTCAAACCCATTTTCAAATAGTTCGTCGCAATAAGTTTTAAAAGTAAAACTTTATCAGAGATAATAATAAAAAAAAAATGTCTAATATTTTCACTAGGAATATTTTTCTTCTTTGTTGGTAATTAACAGACCAAAATAATTGAAAATATTGAAACGGTTTTACGAAAACTTGACAAAATCCGAAACCGCAGAGAACATGTCCGATTCATCCGAATTCTCGCGCGCACTGATACAGCTGAAACTGAAACTTACAGGACTGAGGAGTTCGTAACAAAATTCGGTACCTAGTTCATGAACATGTGCAATTTTAGAAATATACGTCATAATTCGTATAATTTACAGTGATTTGGCAGACAATTATGTTCCCTTTCACATTTTTTTTTCTTTTTACAATGATTTAGGTACACCTATTCTATTAAATTGTAATAGGTATAAATAATTTTTCATCTACTAGGTACTTCTAGCAATTTTAATGAGTCCTTGTGACTGCCTCGATTTTTTGTATGTTAATTTAAATTTATTTGGAAATGATTGTCAAAAAAAATTTTATCAACAATTTATTAAGTAATGCGTCTATAACTTCACGTTTCAAATCTCCCGCATAATTTTCCCGCTCAACATGTTTGACGTTTCATGATTATGGTGAACGCACATTGAGCCGCACGCAGTCTCCGCAGTATCCGCACTCATCGCATTTTGTTAATGGCCTCGCACACTAGCCGGGCCAATCTTCAATTTTTGGACTTCCGTTTAGGACAATGACGCCCGATACTTTTACTGCTAGTGCAACCATCCATTGACAAAAAACAAAAATATAAATTATTTTAATTTCAATTTAGTTAAACGTAATGGGGATGGCAACTCAAAGCTAATCGTAGATGGCGCTGCGATAGTTGGTCCCCACGTCTACCTTGTACAAAAAAACAAACAAGATTATTTGTTATAAAAATTGAGTATAAATACAAAACAAATATGGAAAATTATTCGTCCATGCAAGTACTATATACTAAAAGAAGAATTAAGACGCCGCGGCGCATCTACAAGAGGAAAAAAGTGATTTAATTGAGTGGTTATACATTTGATTTTGCCGTAATAAATCCACAATTACTTGTAGTTGAGGTTTCAATTTTTGAGTTTAGGTATGTTTTACCTATCCTCTCCTTTATCAAGAATATAATGCTGGTTTTGACTTTCTATTTTGATAAAATATCATAATGTTTTAAGTCAGTAATTTTAACCTTTTTTTCTATTTAGATTCGAGAAATATCACAATATATTTAATTTCTTAACACCACAACTAATACAAAACTCGTTCCAGGTGATAATTCTTTGATTTTCGAGCGATGCAATACTGGTACATAACCTCCAAAAGAAAAGTAGATATTATTTTGAAAAGTGTATTCCATCATTTTTACAGCTTATTAAACAACATCTAGTCATTTTACATCAATAAATGGTTTTTTTTTCTGAAAAATCCTTTGATTTTACAGTTCTTTGGGGACCAAACTGTCATTTTCACTTTGACACTTGCCTTCCCCAATGGGGAAGGAAAAATAAATTGTATTTTAGTTTTTTGTCAATGGATGGTTGCACTAGCATTAAAAGTATCGGGTGTCATTATCCTCAACGGAAGTTCAAAAATTGAAGATTGACCCAGCCGCACCGCAGTCTCCGCAGTCGCCGCACGCATTTTGTAGTGTTGCCAACTTAGTGGATTTTTCACTTATTAAAATTGTTGGTTTTGACTCCTCTTTTAGTAGCGTAATATTGCTTTTAGTGGCTGGGGCTTTTTTCTAGTTGTTTAGTAGAATTTACTTACAGTTATTAAAATGCTATCACTTAAACAAAGCTATTGAAACGTTACGAAGTATATTATTTTTACTTCATTTAATTGTCAGGAGAACTTTTATTGATACATAAGCTGTAGTTTTTAAGAATTGAAGAAAAATACTGCAAAGATAAACAAAAGTTACAGACGACGAGGCAGACAAAAAATGCGGATGACGTCATCCGCACCGCGCTAGCCGCAGCGTCCGCTGCGTGCGGGCCGACGTTGGTGACGTCATCAGCTGCGGCTGGGGAATTCGGTCGTCTCAAATGCGTGCGGCGACTGCGGAGACTGCGGTGCGGCTCAGTGTGCGAGGTTTCATAGAATTTCATACAAAGAATTCGAAATGCGGGGACTGCGGAGACTGCGGTGCGGCTCAATGTGCGTTCACCATTAGAGTATCTCCACACTAATTTAGTCGATTGTTAGTCTATGATTGTTAGGACAAATGTCGAGAATACCAGCTTATTTATAATCTGTGATTGTTTCGACGCGCCCGCAAACGAAACGTCAAATAATTAGCTAATTTGTTGAAATAAAATGATAAAAATGCAATTTGTGCTCGTGTTAATATCGTAAATTATTTTAAAATTGTAGATGCCATAGTCAGGGAAAGCTTCGAAGCATTTGATATGTCTTCTCAAATCAACGACGAAATTGCGGACATAGCTATGACAAGCACTGAAGCAGATTCTTCACAAACACACGGGCACGAAGGTAAATAAACAATTTACAATTTATATAATAACAATAACAACAAAAGATTTCAGTAACTGTAAAATTGTAGCCGGTAAAATCGTTTTATCTCTATTACTTTCTAAAGTTAGATAAAGATACCCAAAGCCTTCTTTGAACAAAAACTTAGTTTACTGTTTTAGACCATTTCAAAAACGTTAACTGCATATTATTCATACACACCTTCACTTATTAAACTCATCTCTTTGAAGATACTACTACAATACTACTAGAAACCAACAAAAAAGACTCTAAATTATGTATTTAATGTTACTAATTGACATTTAAACCAAAATGATTAATGTTTTAGCAACATCAAGTGTAAATGCAGATGATGCGTCGTCTAGCAATGCTGCCACACCTGCAGGCAGTGAGGGCCAGGCCTCCAGGCAGTCCAACCTGCAACGCATTCAGCAGCGGAAGCAACAAGTCTATAACTGGCCTCACAACAAAAAGTTACTGAAGTTGGCTATTTATTCTGAATGCCAGGTACAGTAAATGTTAAACAATTTACTTTGCCAGGGTCGGGGAACTGTCTCATCAGGAAACCGTGACCCTGGAACAAAGGGCTATTGAAGGATCACTGTGGATTTTAGTAGGTACTTATAAGTTTGAAGGGTCATTCGATGATTTTATCATGATAAAAAAAGAATACAGCTTACATAAGGGTTCTGCACCCTTAGCATGAGTTTTCACTCTTTTACGTTACAGCGTCTTTCCAGCGTTTCTTGTATGGAAAAATGGAACACATGGGTGCGAAGAAGGAACTAATTTTTCCTTGAAAATTGACAATTTGAAATTGTCAAAGTTCCAGTTTACTTTACGTCTCAAATACTGAAAACTCATGCTAAGGGTACAGAACAAGATGAATAACATGAACAAGGCAAACATAAATCCCAGATAGAGATTTATGTAAAAGGAACAACAAAAGACATGACTTTTGTGTTCTCTAGTTTAGTATTTTCACTGTATCAAAATGTCAAATCTTTGACCCAGATGTTTGGTGCCCTAGATATGTAACTCATGTTGCAAAATCTTTTTGTGCAGACATAACAGAACATGCAAAGATTTTATGAAATGAAAAAAACTCCAAAAGGAATGACAACTATATTAAAAAAAGTGCAACTGAAAGATGGAGATATTTAGGCAGTAAGAGTCTGACAGTCTCTCCAGCCCAGGGTTAGGTTTGTGTTTCAATATTGTTTTGAGGCTAATTTATAACCTTTTTCCCAGACACCGGACTGCAATTGTAATGGGTGGAAGACTCCTGCACCCCAGCAGACAGTGAAAGGCAACCCTCGAGCAGACAACCAGCCTCCAGCCAACTTCAACGACCCTTGTCGGAACTGCCATCATGTACTTGGTTGGTATCATAATAGAACTTGAAATCAGAAGAACTTAAATCCTCACATTAGCCTGTTATGTTTCTTCATAGAATACCTGCTTTAGTGTTACCATAGTGTTGCCATAAACCCTGTAAAGGTGGTCATTCTATTATTATTTATTAACTTGTAAATATAATCATTAATATTTTACATATTTCTTTAAACAAACGTTACAAAAATAAATCACTAGACTAAATGAGGCAGTCTAAGGCTACCTGTCCATTGATGCGGAGCAAGCTGGCGGAGCGGAGAAACGAGGAAATATTAACTAATAGGATTGCACTACTGGAGAGGACTGAAGATTTAGTGCTATCCAGCTAACTCCGCATCAATGTTAGGCTGCCTGTCCATTGATGCGGACTGACCTGGCGCAGCGGAGAAACGAGGAAATATTAACCAATAGGATTGCATAAAAACCCCGCTCCGCTAGACATGGTATCTTCAAGCTAGTATTGAAAATATAAAATCTAGACACGCGACTGAGCGTGGCCAGCTATACATTTTTGGAAGCGGCACATGCTAGCTGTGAGAGCTGGTGGAGCTTGAGCAAGTCTGAATCTTAACTTTGACTGCCTCGTTTGTCAATATTACGTTTTATATTCTTTATACACACCCAATGCAAAGAAGCATCCACAAAATTCCACAATAACATAGTGTAATGTTTTTAGAAAAGCATGTGTCTCAGCTGCAAGGACTGCCGGTGGCCGAGGTGAACAGACTTCTTGGAGCTGTGGTGGACGTGGAGAACATCTTCATGTCCATGCATAGAGAGGACGACCATGACACTAAACGGGTTTACTATTATTTATTTAAGGTAAGGATTAGTAGTTCTACTTTAAAAATGTGTAATTTATTGTCTACTCGGAACGGCATGCTATACAAAATTTCTAGACAAATTTTTCGAATTGACAAACTGATTTAAATTAATCTTTATATACATAAGCAACAAAATACATACGTAGGTCTAAAAAGTTATCAGAAAACATGCCAAAATGTGTTAATGCGGTTTTTCTGCACTAAAACGTCGTAATTGACGCCAGAAACAAGTCATTATTTGTGAAGTAATATTGCTCTAGTCTTATGGCGTAATTTCATTGGTTGTTAACTCGTTCGGTATACAGCATGCGGGGAGTCCTCGCATGCGAGAAAACAAACAATGAAAGTCACAAGTCGTTACACCATCTGCGGTGGTTTCCTGCTTGCTTTATACCATGCCATACCAGCATGCGTGTCTGCCACTCTTGTCAATAAATGGCGACGAACATGGACATTCCCCTACACCCCGCAGCTAATAAAAAACGTTTCCCCGAATGCGGGCTCTGTGGCATGCGATACAGAAATCTTTCGCACCCCGCATGCGGGCCTTTAAAACTAATGAAAATGCATTAAAAACTCTTGCTATTCTACAGATTCTTCGTAAATGCATCCTCACACGTTCCCACCCGCGGATCGAAGGTCCTCTAGGCCAGCCACCCTTCGAGAGGCCCTCGATAGCCAAGGCCATCACCAACTTCGTACTCTTCAAGTTCAACACCCTTCCGCAACGGGAATGGCAGACTATGTATGACCTCGCCAAGATGTTCCTACATTGTTTCAATCATTGGAACTTTGAGACGCCAAGTGTAAGGAAGTTGGTAAGTGATTTTATATAATGGTATTTTTTTATGTGAGATGGGCAACAACGATATAATACTAGACTCCGCATGCACGATCTAAGGAACAAAAACTATTTTGTCAACTCGCTGAGGGACTACGTAAGCGAGGGGGACGGGGTACTGCGTTGTGATTGGCTAACTCAAGGTCTGTTCTGTCTCAATGTATGTTTACGGCTCACAGGATTGGTCGAAATGAGACGAATATAAGACTTTTTTGCCTAATGTGTTGACAGACATCGGTCGCCTGTTATTAGGAGTCTAGTATTATATCGTCGTTGGAGATGGGTTTCCTCTTGACCTTAGTCTAGGTCAGAAATAACTAAGACAAGGTCGACGATGGAGCGAGCTTACTCAGAAGTCTGTTCACTCTAACTTTGAAGAGATTAGGGTAGGGAATAGATTACCCGCTGCGCTGTTATTTAATATTATTACATTTAATACATTTACAAAAAATATTGAATTGCACACACAAATAATAATATATTTGTAATTAGACCATCTGCTTAAAATACATATATCAAAAAAATTAGACTCGTATTTTTATTTTTTTACTTAAACCAAAATTGAAGCAGATACGTCGCTTTTAAAATTGGCGTTATGTCACATCTTAGAACAAATTTGTACTCATCAATCAATCAATCATCATCATCATCAGCCTATAAATGTTCCCACTGCTGGGACTCAGGCCTACTCTCTGTGAGAGGGAGTGGGTTGTAATCTACAACGAGGGCCCAGTACGGGTTGGTACCATTTGATGTGTTACATTTTTGTAAATATTCACTCGAACATAAATTAGCTATTGTAATTAGTGATTGCTTTTCTTACATAATAATTGATACATGAATATTTTATTTCAGCAAGTGTCAAATCCTGAAGACATTTCAGCATACCAAATCAATTATACAAGGTATGTAATAAAAATGTTTTCATATTTTACAAACACAAAAATATACAGGGTGTCTCTGGGTCAAATCTAATAGGGGCAAGAACGTTGCCAAAACTTTTATCGCCTTACCACAAAAATAAACTCTGTTGAAAGCTTGTCTAAAAAAAATGACACTCGTATCAATGTGAAATGTCGTTTTGATGTTGAAAGTGTTTTAGACAAGCGTTCAACAGACGCTTATCTGTCTTGTGGTAATACATTTTGACTCTGAATATGTTGGTTTTGTGGTTCCAAAGTTATTACCAATTTTTAGGGTTCTGAACATCCGAATGAAAAAAAAACGGATACCTTATAAGATCACTAATGTAACTAGTTTGGTACATTCCTATGGCCCAAAGACTGGTGCATTTTTTTTGTAATTTAAAATTAAATTGTTTCCATGTTTTTGGAAAATATACGAAAAATGACCATTCCTCTGCCCTTATCTCCAAAACTACACAATCTCATAAATCGAACAATAGTCCTTTGCCTACGGATGATTTTACTCTTTTGTACAGACTTTTTAGTTTGTAAGATAATACAGAAGTAACGCAGCTTATAAAGCTTTCTTTTTTTTTATACAGATTCTTAAAAACTTCTTTTTTGTGAATCACACACAACCTACAATGTTCTCACATTGTAGGTCGTGTGTATAATTATATTTCTATTTTTTTGTAGAATTTGTTCGTAAGGACTTCTCCCTTGTTACTAGGCCTACGTTTTTCTCACATATCCAATTACCTATTCAAAATTGTAACAATAAGTTTGTGAAACTATACCACATTTTAAAAGAGTAACCATGGAGTTTCGTGCCGGTTCTTCTCCATGGACCGACCAACCTGAACCGAGCACTTGTAGTCCACGTTTTATAAGTGCCCTCATGGGCCTATGTGAAATAAAAATATTTGATTTTGATGACAGAAAAACTTTTCATTCAAGACCCATCAGGGTGTGCAGTCCGACACTATATTTTATTTCACAAACCACTTTGAATAATATAGCATCTAATATTAACGTAACATTTCAGATGGTTAGTGTTCTGCCACGTCCCCGCATTCTGCGACTCCCTGCCTCACTACGACACGTCTCTCGTGTTCGGTCGCACGCTACTGCGGGCTGTCTTCAAGTCTGTTTGTCGACAGCTGATGGACAAGTGCCATTCGGAGAGGGATCGTATGCCTCCTGAGAAGAGGGTAAGTTAGTGGGAAAATAGATAATAATATAATAATATTCCACAACTATTACACAACGCCATCTAGTCCCAAGCTAAGCAGAGCTTGGGTTATGGGTACTAGACAACTGATATACAATATACATACTTACTTACTTATTTCTAAATACATACATATGATAGATAAATTACACCCAGACACAGAACAAAGTATCGTGCTCATCACACAAACATTTGTCCTGGGTGGGAATCGAACCCACGACCTCCGGCATAGCAATCAGGGTCAATAACCACTAGACTAACAGACCAGTCAATTAGATATTTGAACCATCAACCAACTGAGATACTTTTTATGAGCCTCCAAAACGGGATTCTCTATAAGGCCTAGGCGCGAGCAGCGCAGAGCCGTTCTCGAAACGAGCGGGGAGATCTAGGGTTGTGTCTACGAGATATTTTTTTAGTTCGTATATGTAATGTCGGAACCAAGGCAACAGTAGTACTTTGTTATCCAAGGGGTAAAAGTTCGGGCACGCCGCAATTGCGGCGGTAAGACCCCTCTTTGAGGAGCGGTTGGAGAGACGTCACGGCGTCCTGAACTACCGCTTGACGCAGGTCCTCACCGGACACGGAAGTTTCGGGAGGTACCTGTGTCTGATGCGAAAGGAGGAGAGGCCTGGGTGTCACCACTGCGAAGATCGCCCGGAGGACACGGTGGAGCATACGGTGCAAGACTGCCCAGCTTGGGCGGAGCACCGACGTGTCCTCACGGCTGCGATAGGCGGAGACCTCTCGCGCCCGGCATTGGTTGCGGCCATGCTTCGGGGCGAGACGGAGTGGGAAGCGGTCGCCTCCTGCGAAGCAGTAATGTTCGTGAAGGAGGAGGCGGGCCGCGAGCGAGAGAGGACAGTGTCCTCCCTCCGCCCCAGCCGCGGTGGTGGACGCTCACAGACGTCCGTACGACGGACGTCGCTAGACGATCTCCGGCCACCGTAGGCGCGGGCATGCGGGCAGCGAATAAAGGGCAACTCGCTGCCTGAACATGGACCATGCCCGGGTCGACGGCGCGTTGTGTCCCACGCGCGCCTCAAAGAGCTTCAGCGTACTGACGGGGCCCCCTCTCAGAGGTCCAAAGCCTGCCGGGGTCGCGGGATTATTTCCTTACCGTGACCCCGGAACATAAAGGGCTATTGAAGGACACCGTGGATTTTCGTCAGTACAAGTCTGACAGTAAAGAGTGGGAGGACTCATTTGATGATTTTACTACGCTAAGAAAGAAAAAGGGTGAAAGTTACCTATTTAAGTCCCGTGACTGGGTTTGGGGCCCGTAACGTAGTGAGGACGCTTTATAGTTCGAAGGACTAAATAAGAAACTTACCCGAGGTAAACACTGCTTTTCAATACGAACACGAGGAAAAAAAATGAAATTTCGGGTTCAGGTTCACTTTTCAGCGAAAAACTTTAAACCTGACGCTGTAGAATGTAATGTTCTTTATATTTTTTGTTTGTTTAAGGCTGCTCCCACATTTGCCGACGCGGTATCGCCTTAAGCCGTTCCAAACATCCTTTATGTCAACGTAATAAGGGTGTTACTAATGCCATTCGCATCAGCTCGGCTCGGACGACGCGAGCCGATGCGAATGGTATTAGTATAACGCGTCGATAAACAGCCTAAGTGTCGTCTACCTAAATATATAAGTTTCGTTGTGCACGGCGATTCTGAAAAAAAAAAAAAAAATGGCAGGCGCCCGATAGGGCCAAAACCTACAAAGCCCTTTTACTCATACCTTTGACATCTATCATCTACAGGTACTAGTACTGACCCATTTCCCTCGCTTCCTGGCTTTGCTTGAAGAGGAGATATTCAGCGCCAGTTCTCCAATATGGGACCCTGAGTTCAAGCAAATCCCACCGAACCATCTGCAAGCCATATTTGATAATAAGAACCGTAAGTTTGTTTTAGACTTGTAAAAGAATCGTAATTTTACTTTTTTTATCTGACTACTGGATAGCCAAAAGACAGAATTTTAAAAGTGTGTTATGTATATTTGTAGCCGGCTGAGGGCGCTCTTCGATCCTAACCTGTCAGAGTCGATAGCGAGTGAAGCGAGTTCGGGATCTTGGGCACCCCCCAAGATCCCGAACTCGCTTCGCTCGCTCTTGCGTCCTTAGTAGTTCAGCTCTTTGATTAAGAGTTGAGCTTTACGATAACTGACAACTGCTTGCACTGACTGGACAGGTCCACACAAATCTGTGTGGTTCTTTCTTCTAAAGACCATCTCAGACGTTAACCTACATAGCCCTCGTATGACTGCCAATTTAATGTCTGGACTTTAAAAGAGACAGTGACCTCTGAGTTTGTATTAGCTGTTTCTTCTCAGAGTAGTCAGGTACGAAACACCGGCTTCATCTAGTTTGTGAAAAGACGACGTGTAAAAGTGTTGATAAAACCTACTTGCAAAAATAAATATCATTTCATTAGTCAAATTGCTTATTACTACCTACCAAGGTAGCTTGACAGACTTCGGATGCAAAACCGAGCGAGGCGACTAGGAACTTGGGGCACTCCGACTCGGAAAGGTTAGGTTCCTTTAGACCTTGCAAACAGAAATAGGAGCCCCGTCCCAGCGGGGCTCCGTCGACCTACCTTGATAGGTGGTAATCAGCAATTTGACTAAGGATGCAATAGCGAGCTCGGAACTTGGGGCACCCCGACTCGGACTGGTTAGGTTCGAAGATTTAGCCCTCCGTGTTAGTTTTGATATTTAGGACATTCGATAATCTGTACTTCGATATTTAGGACACTCGATATTTAGATCTTTCGATATAACATTTTTGTAGATATTTAGATTTTAGATATATTGGACGTAGATCATTTAACCATTCGATATTATAAACTTTCGAGATTTTAATTTTCGATTTTATGGTCGTTCGATATTTTCATTTTTGATGTTTTGAACATCCATATTTTAGGCGTAGATATTTAAAGTCAAATCATTTATTTCAAATAGGCCATCAAACAGGCACTTTTATACGTCGAGTATTAAAAATTAAGGAAATAGGATGGGATGGGATTGATTCTACACCCATTCGCTAAGGTAGGTTGCATGGAGAAGAATAGGCAAGAAACTCCATACTTACTCTTTTAAAAAATGTTTTACAATTTTTTTAACATCATTTGATATAATTAATGTGAAAGCAATGTACCTTGAAAATCTAGGACTAAATGTTATTAAAAAATTAAAAAATAAATAATAAAAAAAATAGCAAAAAGGTCATAATGTTCAAGTCTTCGATATTCAAATATGTACCCATTGTATTACTTGCAGCGGCCAGACGCGGCGAGTTCGAACGCGTCACCGCTTCCGGAGATAGCAAAGATGGCTTCACTACTGTCACACTCTCATCAGGTAATATATTAAACTTAAAGCTTGTAGTATACAAACGACTTGTGGTTACTTATACTAAGAAAACAATATTGAAAGATTGAAAAGAAAATCAAGTATTTCATACATTATCAACGGAAAAATATTCCATTTTGTCTGTATACAGATTTCAGTAGTCACCTCGTTTCTACTTTTACATAGTCCGTCATTTCTTTACCAATTTTAATAATTCAATTGACTAGCAACATTTTTCAAGCCTCTTTATTTTTAAAGATATTTTTGGGGAAAAACAAATGTAGCTGCGAATGGGACTAGAACCCGCGTCTTCTGTATAAGTAGTCCAGACGCCTTACCAATTAGGCTATCGAAACTCTACACTTCGAAGTCGACTTTTTCATTTCCTTGTTTGAACGTTTCTTTGTAATGTATTTATTCATGTTTCAATCTTGAGGATCAATATGTTCTTCTCCATAGAGATCTACTTCTTGGAATGGGCATCTACGGTACTTTCAAAATTATTCGTCTTTATTACAAAACGTGGTTTAGCTTAGACCGAACTTTATTCCAACTGCTATAAAATTCTAAAATGCACATTGACAACTTAGACCGGGATCTTCGGTTTTTGTATTAATAACTTTACGACAGTAGAAATAAAGTTCGAAATTCAAAAATTCATTTTTTATTTAAAGCTTGGTCTAAGTTAAACCACGTTTTGTAATAAAGCTGATTATGTCTTGTGACCCGGACTGTAGCACTATAACATTTAAGTATTAAATAATGTTTTTGGATGTCTTTGACGATTCAAAAGTGCTTGTCACTCGTCTATTTGAAATAAATAATTTGATTTGCTCCAGGTTCCATAAAATCCGAGGCCGGCAAGCGCTCTGCCGATCCTCCTCAGGCCGGTGCCGCCAAGCGACGTCGCCTGCACGACGACAGTGTGGACGACGTCAGTGAGAGGACTGTGGCCGACATAGTGGCCACCATCACTGACCCCAACTATATGTGTGGACCTGATGTGAGTACAGACGTTATTTGTAAGGGTCGTGGGACCTTCTATAAAGAACACCGAAGCCCTGGAGCCAAGAAGGAGGCGAAACGCCTGAAGGAGATTTCTAGATGATAAAACGATTGTATAATGAAATTATCTAAATTAAACCATTATAAAAATAATATAATATGGAATACAATAATTCAAATAGGTAATATGTCTACACATTTCATTATTATATGTAAACTAACATAATAATTTATAAACATACTTAACTATACACAATGATACATCTCCAATCATTTAAAATAATATTGATCTGATTAAATTGCTATTCAGCCCTCTTCCTCTCTCCTTACTTTTGCGTCCCCGACAGGGTCCATATTGTATCTGTAACAATTTTTTTTCTACCATCTTTTTAACATATGGAATGCAATAAATAATTGAGTATTGGAGAGACACCCACGGCAACGAACGTTGCAAAACGATCTCCGGCCACCGTAGGCGCGGGTATGCGGACAGCGAGTAAAGGGCGTCTCGCTGTCCGACCATGGACCATGCCCGGGTCGACGGCACGTTGTGTTTCACGCGCGCCAAAAAAAGTGTCACAATGACGGGGCCCCCCTTAGAGGGCCATAGCCTGCCGGGGTCGACCAACAAGTAACCGTGGCTCCAGAACGTAAAGGGCTATTGAAGAACACCAGTGGATTAGTCAGTACAAGTCTGGCAGTCCCTCCTGCCCTGCCTTGGGGTTTCTTTTTTATTTTTAGTATAAACAAATAGAATACCTTATTTAAAAACGTGTAAATAAAAATCGAACTCGCTTCGCTCGGTCTTGCATTCTCAAGCGAATTTAACTTTTTTGTCTAGTGTCTTTTACAGTGTAGCATGTTTTAATCAAAGAAAGAAAGAAAATTGAGTTTATTAAGCATCAAAACTTAAAACTAATTAAAACGAAATACAAAAAAAAAACAAAACTAATCTTTGAATGCCAAAGGGCCTTAGCTCAGCATAATGCCAAGTGGCAGCACAAAGTCAACCACTTGACGCTGATTTTCAGCTGCAGCCCACGAGTGACATACGCTCGAAAACAAATACGTAAATATACTTATAATCAATACTTAGGAAAATATTATTATACTAATACTCATATATGTATATGTAAAGTGAAAAATAGTACTGTATTTATAATACATAAAGTAAAGAGTGAGTGCAACAAAAAACAATAAAAGCAGATAAAACAAGACTAATTAAAAGAGACAGATGCATAACAAAACCACGCAGCCTAATCAAAACCTGTTTCGCACGTTGCCACACTTCTGATCCACGACCAGCAAACCGAGTAAACAAATTCCCCTTCGCCCGCAAAACGCTGAGGACAGCCAGGCGACGCGCACTTCATTACTAAACAAAAATCATCTTTTTATTTTGTAGGCTTTATTTCAAATGCAAGCGCCCCGCGACGAGGCGGCCAAGTTAGAAGAACAACGTAAGCTCATTGAGTTCCATGTCATCGGAAACTCACTCACGGGACCTGTTAATAAGCAGACTATGCTCTGGCTTATTGGTAAGATATTTTATCTAATCTAATATCTTTAAACGAGCAATTCTTGTATATTTATATATAATCAGGATCTCGGAAACGGCTTCAAGGATTTTCATGAAAGTTACAGATTAGGGGTTTTTCGGCTCAAGGAATCGATTTATCAAGGTCCCAGGTTCGAGAAAAGCTCGGTTCCCAAGATATAGACATTTTAAAAACCGAGCGAAGCTCGGTCAACGTGATATTTTATTTAAAACTAGCTGTAACACGTGGTTTCAACCTCACTGCTGAGTTCCTATTAGTAATAGCATGATGTTATATAGCCTATAGCCTTCCTTGATAAATGTACTTCCTGAGATAACAACCAAACAAACACTTTCGGCTTTGTAATATTAGCATAGATTGGTATTGTCTTAGGGCTCCCGCACTTGGGCCACCGGCCACAACCACAAAACGCCGCCACCGTCATATTTCCTGTAGTTTTCCATACATTTATATAGCCCCGCCTCACACGGTAGACGCCGGTGGCCATCGCTACAATCGTCGTTGCTCGCTTCTTGTGACCCGTACCGGCCACTAAAAGCCGCCACTCGCCACTCGCGCACCTCTCTCTTACCCCAGTAATGCATTGGTTAAAAAAAGTAGCAGCCAACGACCGCAAGTGGCTGCAGATGGCATCCACGGGCCACAAATGGCTGTCGTGCGCTTCAGCTTCTCTATGACCGCTTAGTTTATAATAATTTAATTGTACTTGTATAATTTCTAGGTCTCCACAACGTATTCTCCCACCAATTACCAGAGATGACCAAAGAATACATCTCACAATTAGTTTTTGATCCGTAAGTTTTATAATTTTCTTCAATCACTCAATTTTTAATGTATTTGATGTTCTATTTCTTTCTACTACACAGATTTGATGTTCTATTTCTTTCTTTACAGTAAACATAAGACTCTTGCCCTGATCAAAGAGGGAAGACCGATTGGAGGTATTTGCTTCAGAACATTTAGTGCACAGGTAAGTTATAAACTAGACTTTATAGTTAGGAGTCGGGTGTATTATCTTCCTGTGCTGAACCCATTTTAGTCCAGTCAACGAAGCATTATGTAGTCCGAAAAATTCCAAATCAACTTTTTACATTTCGCGCTCTAACTTCTAGTGAAAAATTGCACTGTCGATTTTTATTTTTTTATGTGTTAACTTATCCTTAAATACATAGGTTTGTTACCTTTTTCATTTTCAAACGCCATTATTTGATTGATTTGACATCAAATAATATTGTTTAAAATGGAAAAGTTTTGGATTACGTAACAAACCTATGTATCCAATCACATAAAAAAAATAAAAATCGTGGTCGTGTGCCACCTACCTAATGAAGATTGTGTGAAACTACCGCAGGTGCCACACTAGAGGGCGTTATGTAATGATAAGTAGTTAAGGGGGATGCTCCAACCAGCCCGCGAAATTCAAATTTTTTTACGTTTTTTGCAATTTGCAGGCCAGTGACATGTTGTAACTTTATAAATATTTGTGTTGCGCAAATAACAAGTATAATTTTAAATATAAAAAATATCAAAAAACTCGCTCCATCAGCTCTCACATAGAAAAGGTGCATCATGTTAAAATCTCCGAAATCTAACTACGATGCACCTTTTCTATGTGAGGCTGGTTGGAGCATCCCCCTTAAGAAGTTCTGACGGAACAAACAAAAATACATACATACAAACATACCGGTCAAAATCATAGCCCTCCTTTTGGCTTTCCCGTAGTCGGGTAAAAAATAGATTTATTAAATAGGTACTTTTTTATTCTTGCAGGGTTTCAGCGAGATAGTATTCTGCGCGGTGACGTCGAACGAGCAAGTGAAAGGCTACGGCACCCACCTCATGAATCATCTCAAAGATTACCACATCCGCAACAATATACTACACTTCCTCACCTTCGCTGACGAGTTTGCTATCGGTGAGTATTTAGTCAAGTATGTACTTTGTTTTTTGAGAGAATAGGGAAATGTTTATAAAAATCTTACTAAAACAGGAATATATGTTGTACTATGAATACTCATGTTTCAACCCAAACACTTCTATACATACATAAACTCACGCTTTGCACACAATCTGGCCGATAGACGTTGGTTAAACACAATACCAGCTCAATACGCGCACTACTGAAGTGCGCGTACAAAAGTTCTGCACACTTGTGGCAGTTTTGAAGAATCGTTCGGATCGGATTCTTTGGTGGAATCGTAGCATAATATGTGATGGTTTCCGTCCCAGGCTACTTCAAGAAGCAAGGCTTCAGCAAGGACATCAAGCTCCCTCGCGCCATGTACCAGGGCTACATCAAGGACTACGAGGGCGCCACGCTCATGCACTGCGAGCTCAACCCGCGCATCGTGTACACAGAGTTCACCAGCGTCATACGGAGGCAGAAGGAGGTACCATCATTTATTTAGTATTTTATTTACATCAAGCTCCCTCGCGCCATGTACCAGGGCTACATCAAGGACTACGAGGGCGCCACGCTCATGCACTGCGAGCTCAACCCGCGCATCGTGTACACAGAGTTCACCAGCGTCATACGGAGGCAGAAGGAGGTACCATCATTTATTTAGTATTTTATTTACATCAAGCTCCCTCGCGCCATGTACCAGGGCTACATCAAGGACTACGAGGGCGCCACGCTCATGCACTGCGAGCTCAACCCGCGCATCGTGTACACAGAGTTCACCAGCGTCATACGGAGGCAGAAGGAGGTACCATCATTTATTTAGTATTTTATTTACATCAAGCTCCCTCGCGCCATGTACCAGGGCTACATCAAGGACTACGAGGGCGCCACGCTCATGCACTGCGAGCTCAACCCGCGCATCGTGTACACAGAGTTCACCAGCGTCATACGGAGGCAGAAGGAGGTACCATCATTTATTTAGTATTTTATTTACATCAAGCTCCCTCGCGCCATGTACCAGGGCTACATCAAGGACTACGAGGGCGCCACGCTCATGCACTGCGAGCTCAACCCGCGCATCGTGTACACAGAGTTCACCAGCGTCATACGGAGGCAGAAGGAGGTACCATCATTTATTTAGTATTTTATTTACATCAAGCTCCCTCGCGCCATGTACCAGGGCTACATCAAGGACTACGAGGGCGCCACGCTCATGCACTGCGAGCTCAACCCGCGCATCGTGTACACAGAGTTCACCAGCGTCATACGGAGGCAGAAGGAGGTACCATCATTTATTTAGTATTTTATTTACATCAAGCTCCCTCGCGCCATGTACCAGGGCTACATCAAGGACTACGAGGGCGCCACGCTCATGCACTGCGAGCTCAACCCGCGCATCGTGTACACAGAGTTCACCAGCGTCATACGGAGGCAGAAGGAGGTACCATCATTTATTTAGTATTTTATTTACATCAAGCTCCCTCGCGCCATGTACCAGGGCTACATCAAGGACTACGAGGGCGCCACGCTCATGCACTGCGAGCTCAACCCGCGCATCGTGTACACAGAGTTCACCAGCGTCATACGGAGGCAGAAGGAGGTACCATCATTTATTTAGTATTTTATTTACATCAAGCTCCCTCGCGCCATGTACCAGGGCTACATCAAGGACTACGAGGGCGCCACGCTCATGCACTGCGAGCTCAACCCGCGCATCGTGTACACAGAGTTCACCAGCGTCATACGGAGGCAGAAGGAGGTACCATCATTTATTTAGTATTTTATTTACATCAAGCTCCCTCGCGCCATGTACCAGGGCTACATCAAGGACTACGAGGGCGCCACGCTCATGCACTGCGAGCTCAACCCGCGCATCGTGTACACAGAGTTCACCAGCGTCATACGGAGGCAGAAGGAGGTACCATCATTTATTTAATATTCTATTTACATCAAGCTCCCTCGCGCCATGTAAGGGCTACATCAGGAGTTCACCAGCATCATACGGAGGCAGAAGGAGGTACGGTCATTTATCAAGCATTTTTAGGGTTTTGTACCCAAAGGGCAATAATCATTTTCCTGCCCTTATCCCATTTTACTTGGGGTCGGCGCAACACGTTTTTTTCTTCCATTCTCCTCTATCACACGTCATAGTATCATCTACTCCTTTTTCTTTCATATCATTCCTTAGACAATCCATCCATCTCTTCTTTGGCCTTCCTCTTCCTCTCCATCCATCAACATTCATACTCATCACTCTCTTAGTCACATGACTGTCATCCCTCCTCCTCACATGTCCATACCAATATAGACGATTCCCTTTCATTTTTTCTGTAATAGACGCCACTTTCAAACTGCCCCTTATAAACTCGAATACGGAACCCTATCACAAGAGACTTCAGTGACTGTCTGTCTGCCTTCAATCATGAGTTCACCAGCGTCATACGGAGGCAGAAGGAGGTACCATCATACAATATATCTTTTCATTATAAAATAGGATAGTATCCGATATCAATCAATGGGGAAGGCAATTCAAAGCTAATGTAGATGGCGCCACCATAGCTTAGCCCTAATCCGAACAATGTCGTAGAACTATTTTGATGTACCTTTAAGATTTGAACTGATTTGTACCAATGATGATGCTGGAACAAGCTATACTAGCGCCTTTAGTTCCCCAGTTGCTATCCCCATTGCAAATCCTTTTACGTCCGTTCTAAGCGCACGGCAGTGCGCAGGGCAAGTTCCAACAACAATACTCAAACCATGAGATGTCATTACGATACTCGATCATACGCATCGACCGCGTTTGGCGCTCTCATTAGTTGTGAGTTCATACAACCTTGGCCAAGTGGGCCAATGAGAGCGCCAACTTTTGACTCCCCTGTAGCTCAGTGCCTCTTGCAGGTACGGAGATAAAATGTACCTACGTAATAATCAAATACTAGTGCTATAGTAGTATGCCAAATTTCATAAATATAGTTTCAGTAGATCCTGAAATATGACCCTGTGAAAATTGCAATTTAAAGTCAGAGGCCTTACCAGCAATGGAATAGATAAGGAAATCTCAATTAACTTATAATTCTGATTATATTTACAGATCGTGAAAAAGCTGATTGACATGCGACAGAAAGATGTTCGGAAAATTCACCCTGGAATGACATGTTTCAAGGAGGGCGTAAGTAGAATATACAGCAACCTTGGATAGTTACAGTTGTATTTTAGACATACACATATCATCCTTCTTAATATTATAAATGCGAAAGTTTGTGAGGATGTATATTTGTTACTCTTTCACGCAAAAACCACTGAACGGATTTGGCTAATTTTTGGTACACAGATAGTTTATAACCTGGATTAACACATAGGATAGTTTTTATCCCGATTTTATGTTTCCGTGAGATAATTTTCGAGTTGTAACGGGTGAAGCCGCTGGCAACAGCTAGTATAGTAATATGTTTAAGTCCAATGTTATGTTGTAAAACATAAAGATACAATACTTATTTGAGTAATAAAATATCTGAAAAAAAAACTCAAACATAATAGCACTTTTTTTCACGTGGTAAAATCATCAAATGAGTCCTCCCACCCGGGCAGGGCGGGAGGGACTGTCAGACTCGTACTGACTAAAATCCACGGTGTCCTTCAATAGCCTTTTCCATTCCGGGGTCACGGTAATTTGTTACCCCGAACCAAAGCTGACATAATCAATTTGTGATATCTCCTCAGGTCCGCAGCATCCCAATCGAGTGCATCCCAGGTCTGCGAGAGACAGGATGGAGAGGAACTGGACGACCACACGCAGACCACGAGCCTGAACCAGACCCCGCCACGCTCAGGAATATACTGCATGTGGTCAGTGGACTTACAGTTTTATACTACTGCGTTGAAGCCAGCTTAATGGTTCTTTTCTACCAGAGATGTGCTATGTAGCTGCGCTACGAAGATGCGCAGCTCGAGCTATCATCATCATCAGCCTATTAATGTTCCCACTGCTGGGACACAGGCCTCCTCTCTGTGAGAGGGGGTGGGCCATAATCCACCACGCGGGCCCAGTGCGGATTGGTGGATGTCACATGTCTTCGAATTTTTTGGTTCTAGGACATGCCGGTTTCCTCACGATGTTTTCCTTCACCGTTTTGAGAGCACTGGTGATGGAATAAATTACACAAAGTAATGCGCCTGCCGGGATTCGAACCCACGACCTACAACTCGTAAGTCGGGGCCGATACGATGCATCAATAGTAAGGAAGACAAAACATACCACGCAGCTATAGCACGCATCCATAGCACGCATCCTTAGCACGCAGCTATAGCACGCATCCATAGCATCCTTCCATATAAAAAAACACATCTTAGTTGAATTCATTTCCACCAGTGCAGTGCTGTGCTATGTAAACCAATGAATATGATTCGTGGATAGCAAAACAGATCTCTAGTGGAAAAGCTGCCTAAGACTTGAGGAACGGTAATTGATAGGAGTGATCAATCGACGGCACGGTTGACGCAGTGGATAGTGGAGAGATTCCTAGTTTGGGGCAACGTTTATTATATAAAAAACAGCATAGAAATTGATGGACGCTAGATGGTAGCATCAAACACGCCAACAAGTTTGTGTTTGATGACCAGCTAACATTTTAAATACATAAATATGAGCATTATACATGAAAACACTGGGCTTGCGTGGCCTACTTTTTCCTACGGCGAGGAAGCCTGTGTCCCATCAGTGGGAACATTTAAAGGCAGATGATATAAACAACTACTAAACACACATCAAGTGGTGATTGTCACCCAATTTCATATTAATTATTGTTTTTTACAGGTCAAGAGCCACGCCACTGCTTGGCCCTTCCTGAAGCCAGTTGATAAGTCTGAAGTGCCAGATTACTACGATCACATCAAATATCCTATGGGTAAGTACTATTAACACAAAGCCTGCCGGGGTCGCGGGATTATTCCCTTACCGTAACCCCGGAACATAACAGGCTATGAAGGACACCGTGGATTTTAGTCAGTAGAAGTCTGACAGTCCCTCCCGCCCTGCCCGGGGTTGGAGGACTCATTTGATGATTTTACCACGCTAAAAAAAAAAAGTACTATTAACACACCATTCTCATCAACATTTAGTTATGAAACATTATCTACTTCTTGGAACGGGCATCTACGGTACTTTCACAGTTTTTATGTCTTGTGACTGGGACTGTAGCACCATAACTTTTTACTGTTTAATAATAGTTATTCCTTTAACTGTCCCTGACAATTCAAATCTGCTTGTAACTGGCCTACTTTAAATAAATGCTTTGATTTTGATTTTATTTATGCCTTATTAACCCAAATTAAAATTATGATTAAATTCAAGAGGTCATAGTACAAATACTATCTAATTAGACGTTTTAAAATAAGTAAATCTAACCAATCTTATCTTACTTATAAAGGGTGACTGTAGGGTACGATACTTAAACACGTGATTGTGCTTATCGTAACAAACAATTTTTATTATGGGAGCAAAGAAGAAATCGCGAGAAAAATATCAACTGTTCAGTACATTAAGCCGACACAAATGTACTGAGCAGCTGTTTTTTTTTCGTTTTCAGGTTTGTTCCCATAGTAAAAGTTGTTTGTTATCATGAGCACAATCACGTGTTTAAGTATCGTACACTAATTACCAGTCACCCTATATATTATAAACGTAAAAAGTTTGTTTGGATGTTTGTCACTCTTTCACGTAAAAACTACTGAACGAATTTTGTCACAGTTGTAAATCCCGATTCTATGTTCCCGTGGGATAATTTTCGAGATAAACACGAACGCAGTCGAATGCTACAGCTAGGGAGGGCATCACTGTTATGGAAGATTTATAAAAAAAAATTAAATCCAGTACGAAATTCTCATTTTCAGATCTCCGCACAATGGGCGAGCGACTAAAGGCGCGGTACTACGTGTCAAAGCGTCTGTTCATAGCTGACATGACCAGGATCTTCACCAACTGTCGCCTTTACAACTCACCGGACACTGATTACTATAGGTATGTGTGAATGTGTTTGTCGGATAAAAATCTAAGCCGGAAGGTCGGCCTGGGAGGGTATTACATCGTCTTAAAACCAGGGTTGTTCCAGTGTGTGAATGAGATGGCGCTAGACGACTTGAATAGCTCTGTAAGGTAAGATTCACACCAACCGGCCGGACTCGGCGGCATTTTACAATGCGGTAAGGAACATTGAAATCTAGCAACAGTAAATACAGTTGATCTTTGCATGCAACTTACGGGACACGTCGCTACGTGTCGCGGAATGCCGACGGAGATAACTTTGCAAGCAAATATGAACTGTATTTACTCTTGATAGATTTCTTGGTTCTTTACCGCATTGTAAAATGCCGCCGGATCCGGTCGGTTGGTATGAATCTTACCTCGATTTCACTCGCCGCAACAAGCCTGGTTTTAAAACGGTGCGGCTGTAATGGGGATGGCAACTGGGGAACTAATGGCGCTAGTATAGCTAGTTCCAAGCATCGTCATTGGTTCAAATCTTATACGCACTTCAAAATAGTACTACCTCATTGGTCGGATTAGGACTTAGCTATGGTGGCGCCATCTACAATTAGCTTTGACCGGCCTTCCCCATAATTTAGCCATGAAGTTCTCCAAAAGATAAATATCTCTAAAAAACAATTTTCTCATCCAACAGATGCGCAAATACCCTGGAGAAATACTTCCATACCAAGATGAAGGAGGCTGGTCTGTGGGACAAATGATCTGAGGTTAACGTCGACGCGGTGTTCGCGATCGAGGGGTCCGTCAGCAACGACACGGATATACAGGAGTAGGGATTTGTGGGGGGGAGAGGGGACTTGTGGGGGGAGAGGGGGACTTGCGGGGGGGGGAAGGGGGGACTTGTGGGTGGAGAAGGGATTTGTGGGGGGACAGAGGGGACTTGTGGGTGGACAGAGGGGACTTGTGGGGGGAGACGGGGGACTTGTGGGGGGGGAGAGCGGACTGGTAGGGGGACAGAGGGGACGTAGTTGTTAGAGGGGGCGACGTTATTGCATAATAATACAACTGTTTATGAAGATTGCTTTTTCATACTTTACTAATTGATCGGGCCCATCAGTATGAAAAATCTTTTTTTTTTGCGAATTTCCAAAAGTCTTAGAACAAACATTGTTCAGTAAAATGGGCTACCCCACGAGCACTGGGGCCCGCGTGGTGGATAATGGCTCACCCCCTCTCACAGAGAGGAGGCCTGTGTACCAGCAGTGGGAACATTATAGGCTGATGATGAAAAGGATCACACTGATGGGAAATGTCGATAATTTTATTGTTGTTATGATGGATTTTTGTACGAACATAATTGTATTGTCGCGGCAATTCCTGTTAGTGTGACCCCAACATTAGTTATATGTGTCCCTCTGCTCCATAATAAAAGAATTTTTCATTATTCTGTATGTTTCCTTGTAGGTAATATTATTTTATTTCACTTGCTCAAATCATAATGTAAAATAAATCCGTGCATTGTGTTGTGCAGGGAACAATGTTGTGTTTAGACTACTAACAATATTTTTAGTTTTTACTTATCTAGTAATTAAATATATCCGAGAATTGGGTATTAATGTCATATTTGCCCTTTTAATAAATTCCTAATGTTGGGTTTGAAGTTATATCTTTATGTATATAGCACGATATCTATCCGTTTCTAGCAAGCGGAAAATAAATATTGCAATTTTTTACTGTCGCAAACAATGATATTATAAGTAAAAAAGGTGTAGATACGTCATACGCGCTCAATAACGTAAACGCTCAAATGAGGCTGATCCACACATCTTGATCTCAGTGCGACGTTGCCAGCTGCACTTCACGTACCACAGACTGAATTAAAAGTAAAAGTGACTCAAAACTACCAAAAATGCCGTCGTGTGTGATGAGATATTGTACAAATTAAACATGCAAGACTTCTAAAAGTCAAGGAATCACATAACATTCGTAAATATACTATTTATCTTTAATATTTTCACAAATAAAACATTACGTTTCTATAAATATGGCGTCGTAAAAGAAAGAGTGCGAGCACGGGTGCGAGCGAGAGGAGACGCTGACGTGCGCGGGGATTGATGACGCGTGGCGCTGTTTGTTTATCTAGCTGTCACTTTTTTTCTTATTGCGTTGTATCAAGCTATCCTTTTTACTTGTAGTGAAATGTAATGTGTGAATAAAAAAGTGTGTATATCTGTGCTGCCGCTCGGCGCGGCACAGTTTTTTACGTCGTTTTGTACGCGTATAACATATCTATGACTTTATAATATCATTGGTCGCAAATACGCGTCAAATGTGACCGGGTGGAGCGAAAGAGACTTTTCCTTCGCTTGTTCTATGGCCGCGGTGTTTCCTTTTTAAGACAGTTCGTCCGAGACTCCACCAAAGCTGTGCAAGTCGAGACGTGTTTTGAACAACCAATAGAATTGCGTTGCGGAGTGGAGCTGTGTCAATAACGCAATTCTATTGGTTGTTCAAAACACGTCTAGACCCCGCACAGCTCGATACAACTTTGGTGGAGTCTCGGCCTTCTACGACGAATTTTATACTAAATAATTTATACACTAATATTGAAAAAGTGCGCAAGGATTTTCCTTGTTAGAAACGGACACTAGGGCCGAGGCTCCACCGCAAGTGGAACGCCGTACGCTTAGCGGAAAGCGGTTAATAGTTGTGTGATCCTTGTATTGTATACTTAGGAAGCTTCCCCATGACGATGATTCCAACTACAAATGAAAATTATCCTTACCACGACGACCTAAGACATAAAACGTGCGGTGGTCTATGGATAAAAACAAAACACGCTCGCCACGACGACGTCAACTCAATCGAATGGGGATGGCAACTGAGGAACTAATGGCGCTAGTATAGCATGTTCCAAGCATCGTCATTGGTTCAAATCAGTTCAAATCTTAAAGGTACTGCTAAATCGTACTACGTCATTGGTCGGATTAGGACTACTCTATGGTGGCGCCATCTACAATATCTTTGCGTTGCCAACCCCATTGAATCATTATATCGTAGTAGCAAGGACGGTTTTAATTTTTAGTTAGTAGAAATTTTAAATCGTGTCATGGGTAACCCTTAGCGTCTCACCAAGCGATCTAATGGGGCAATTTACATGGGTCGATTTTTGGGATTTTTTGCCGTGTGGTGAAAATCGGCCGCGTATACTCAGTTCACTTCGAGACGAAACGATACTGAAGAGGTGTATTTTTTGTGTAGTAAATAAGGGTATTTTGAGTCGCTATTATAATGTAGGCACGGCGGCGGCGGCGCCGCGCTGCATTGCGTAGTATTTGTATCTGTATTCACACCAAGACGCGACGTTGCGCACACATTTCAATAGAGCAACTCAAAATCTAACTTTATTTACTACACGAAAAGATTTACGCTTACATTATCGTCGCGTCGCGACGATTTAATTTATTGAGTTAATTCTTTATTTCTGGATTTGAAAACATACCCGACGCCAACACGATCGCTGACGTCATGAGCGTTGGCTGAAGGTATAGTTTCCAAATACGCCGCGACGACCCTAAGCGACCTGCCGTTAATTGCTAACGGTATACCCTAAGCCTTAGTAATAAGTAGTAATTTTAAAGCTTTGTATATAATAAGACTGATGAAGTTTTTATTATTTAACGAAACAGCGATTTTAGCTTTTATTTTCAACGAGTGTATATTGTATATAGTTGTTATTAGTTAGTTTTCGATCATTATAATGATAAAAACTACCGTAAAAATTAACACGTTTGATTGTCAACTCTAAGCTCAGCATAATGACGGGGCCCCCCTATAGAGGGCCACAGTCCTGCCGGGGTTGCGGGACATACGTATACCGCGACTCCGGCACATGAGGGGCTGCCGAGGGATACCGTGGATTTTAGTCAGTACAAGACTGACAGTCCCTCCCGCCCTGCCCGGGGTGGGAGGACTCATTTGATAATTTTACCACGAAAAAAAAAAAGCTCAGCGTCGAAAGTTGAAAATTTGATGCGTTTACGGTATTTTTATTGGCCACCATTGAAATGTAGGTGTTTTTTTAATGTAAGTAGTAATTTTATACAAAAAAAAAAGGTATATTATTATCTACCTAGTTCTTTATGAATTTGGGCTGTGTATGTGAATTAGGTTTTTTTTTCCGACTTCGTAATATTTAAACAGGTTTATTTATAAAACATTAATAATCTTTTAAAAGATAAAAGTACTAATGGTTATAAACAACTTTTACTTTGAAACCAATACTGATAGATTTAAAAAAAAATCTGGTGTTTCATACATTGTCACGGAAAAAAAGAGTAACTAAGAAACCACCCTTCTAACAACGACACTTTTATGAGACACAAGTGTTCAAAAGATGTTATCTTTTTTAGTAATATTTTTTGTTATGTTTCAGGGTTAGTTTTATAGTAAAATTGTTTATGTGGTTGAAGTACTTTCAGCAAAAAAAAAAAGGTTGTTAAAGTTTTACAAATAACTCTGTTTAAAAAGAAATAGGGTTTTTTATTGTCAGCATTAAAAGTTTCAAATATTAACAATCTAGCAAAATCAAATAATTAATAGTGATTTTATGGGAAACCTTTAAAACCTTTGAAATTTCTGAAAAGTGTTTATTATAAATAGGGTTTTCTATTGTCAGCATTAAAAGTTTCCAAACAATCTAGGAAAATGAAAGGAGAAGTGATTTATGGGAAATCTATAAACCTTTGAAACTTTTGAAAAGTGTTTATTGATTGTTGTTGCTGACTGTACCATTTAGAAAATTATGTATTCCTATGTACAAATTCATGACTTTCATAGTATAGTTTTGAAAGAACCTAAAATACAATAATGTTAATAGTTCTATAAGTATCTGTAGATTATAATTCACAAAACAATAACTTAGAAAAAGTTATATAATAGAATTATCCTTTATGTGAAATGAAATGTCTTTGTATTATCAAATAAATTGATATCAAATGTGTATGTTTAATACAGTATAAATATAAGGTTATTTGTGATCCTCTTTATAGGAACAGAACCACCTTTTTTGTGAAGTTGGTTAAAAAAATGGAAGTCGGGTAATCGTGAGATTTGGGGTATTTTTTTTTTGGTTTAGTGTTATTGTAGATGACTATTTCGTTGGTGGTCTCAAGCGCGACTGCTAAGCACCGAGGCCCTGGTTTTGATTCCCAGATCGGGTGAAATGTTATTGGGTTTTTCCATTAGTATTTTTGTAGTAACCACGGTATCTATGGTAAAAAAAGACGTAAAATTAATATTGTAAAGTAACAGAATTGTTACTACAAAAAAGATCTTGTTTTTTATTTGTTGTAAATATTGTATTAGCGGTTGTCTGTATCACGTTTAAAAGTCAATAAAATATCTTTTTTCTTTAAAATGTTGTTTTTATTTTTTCGTTTAAATGCCGGTAGTTTTATTTATTTATTGTTATATTACCTTCATTTGTCATATAATTAACTGTCCATTTTGCTACGATTCAATTATTCTATTGACAGTTACAAGTTGTATTTTTGGACACGCCACAAATACTGATTATGCGAAAGTGAATCAATTCAAATAATATAATAGTTAATAGTATGTTGTGTATTAATTTGAAAAATAATGCAGGCAGAACTACAGAAATCAAAATAAAAACTTAAATGAGGGTATTAAACAATTTCCGGTGCACGCACCATTTTAAAGTTCGAAGCAATCACAGTGCGCAGTGCGCCGCACACAGCCGACTGAGACACACGACTTACCGTTTAGTTGCACATTTTAAAAATAGAAGATTGCGTTGTAAGTGCGGGTATTTTAATAAATATTTATGAGAAAATATTTAAGACTTGGAACAAAAATACAAAGTATTAAATAGTGAAACAAACTAAATAAAGAAGTTTATACAAATAAGAAGGTAGGTGTCAGTTGTTTGGTAGTTTTAACGACGGGGTATAATGGCTGCTACACACCTTACAACAAATCGTTACGATTAATCGGTACAGTTCAAACTGTAACGATTAATCGACAAGTGTGTATGAGAAAAATCGAACAAACTGTACAGTTTTTCTCATACTCATGTCCAGCGGGAAATACCCGCAATTGTGAAAAATGTAGATATTATAATAATGGTATGATGCTATGATTCCCACAGGCCACCAGCAAACCACCCTACTCCGGGCCGTTGGCTCGACAGGCAGCGAGAGGTACAACTGACATGAAGAATCTTCCAACCTCATATACATGTAAGTACATATTTTAAATTTTGCGTGAATTTTAACCGATACGTTGCGGAGGGCACGTTTCAGTGCCATCACTTTCTTTTGCGTGTGGCGTTAGGCACGGATGTGTCGTTTTATAGTCGGTGGTAACTCCTTCAATTTTGTTAGACGCCACAGGTAGAAGTTAGCGAAATGAGACATCGCAACGAATCGGTTAACCCATACCTACAACACATTTCACTGAAATTGACACTGTTTTATGCGTGTAACATTCATGTGAATTTAAATATCCAATATTTGTTGTGCGTCAATAATACACGTTTTCCGAATATCTAGTGAATGACCGTATTGGTATAAGTAGAAGGTAGATTGCGCCAAATCGTCGATGCTGCGTATCGAAAACTACTTTTGAAAGGAAGTGACGGAAAAGCAATTTTTTTTTTAAACTTTTCCCTGGTCTAGGAATTTATCAAGTGTCGTGGGTGCGTTAATTAACATGTACACATCCGGACCCGGAACAACTACTCGTAGGTTATAGAAATATAAATAGAAATAATCCGTGCGGGAACGATAGATCAGCACTGCGCAAACCGTATTGTCGTTGCTGTGAACATTACTGCTATTACATTCGCTTGTAGGTACTCGTGATACAACTTATCTCATTGTACAAGATAGTCAAAGGGTCTAAAACGGCCACTTAGCAATATCCCAAATTTTAATGATTCACCATCGTGACTGAATAGACAATGGCGTTACGGTAAAAATAAATAATAATTTCCCAGTGCAATCATTTGATATAGTGCCAAATGGCCGTTTTATGTGGTTTTAGACGTTCTGGTTATTTAAATTTTATCACACCAAACAGAAGGAATGCCTTTGGGGTTGCGAACAGTTTCATTTTTGAGTATGATAGTGTTTATTTAAGACTGGGGTTACATAATTCCTTGGTGGAATTTTATAACTGAACCGCCCGGTTCAGTTATAAAATTCCACCATGCTTATCCTTAGGACTTTGTATGTACCGATCATTTTGGGCTAGTAAACACGAGCCGTGTTGTACTGTTTAAACATGTTTAGCCTGGACAACACCAGTGTTTCGACTAGCTGCTTACTTAGCGTTTCTGACAAGTAAGGGTCAGTTCACACCGAACCGTGACGCGGCGCGACGTGACATAATGATACGGCAAATGTGTATCTTATCGTGTAGCAAATAAAGTTAGATTTTAGTCGCTATTAAAATTCAGCGCAGCGCTGTGCTACGTTGTGATGACAGTTGACCAGGTGTATATTATATTTCGTGTAGGAATTAGAGTTAGATTTAAACAGCTCTATTGAAATGTGCGCGCTGCGCCGCGTCTCGGTCTAAACTGACCCTAAGGCCTCGTTTCATAGAACTTTCAGGCGGTAAAAACAGTTAAGCCCAGACTTTGCTGTATGTTGGATTGTATTGTTGAAAGCTCCGTTTTCCGAATCTAGACTAAAGCGGTGCACTTTGTGGTAGGTTACTGGTTAACTATGTGAACCAACACAGCTTCTTCCAGAAGCTGAGAAGTCTCCCGGGAGGTGCCCAGACTTCTTGAAGTGACTTCAGAGTGCCGAGTGCTCGGGCCCGTTGCTTAGCTACCTTCTTGGTCTACCTACCAGATTCGAATTATTCGACAGATTCGAGTTAGGTTGATGTGCTGGCGTATGTATGAGTCACGAGCAATAACATGTAAACAATCAACAAAATTGAAACGCAAATTACTCGTGAAAAACTAGTTTCCACTTTGAAATTAGACTTATTTCGTATTCGTAATAGAAGTTCTCGTTCGGCTTCCAAAATAGAAGTCTAATGTGGCAAAAGCTTAATCAATATGGTAGCAGAAAATCTCTTTTAAATACTGCTTAGTGTACCTATATTATTATGTTATAGGCAATGTGTATAATGCAAGCATTCTATAAAATACCTAAGAAATGTATGGAATGCCGGGGTCGTTCAGGCAACGTATGAAATGATGTTCAATGTTTAAACTATTTTACACTTTACCTAGGAAATGTATAAAATACCTAGACATTGTATACAGTAAAGAATGCCAGTTGAAGCACAGGCAAGTATGTAATCGATTTTTCTTCTCTATGATTTAGTTGGATAGGTACTGATATTTTGAGAGCTAATCCTAAATTTCAACTTCAGAGTAGAGCTAATTCTAATTTCAACTTCCGGGATCCTTGTTAAGTAGAGGCTATACATATGAGTATAGCTATATGAGTAAATTTACCTCGGAATTTAACTTTTCTTAAATTTTATAGTACAGTGGAGCGTCGATTATCCGAACGTCGGTTAACCGAACGACCGCTTATCCGAACTGCTAGGCTCGCCCGACGCCCGATACTATGACCAGTATTACAGAACGTCACTCAATACTCAAGCGTTACTTAAAACTAGATTCAACTATTTTAGTCACTATTTCATTCTTACCCCTTGGGCATTTCGTCTTACCCCTACATGTTTTCTTCATTAAGACCAATCGTAATTAGTTAGTTAGTTTTTTCATAAAGATTTCTTTCAACATTATAGAAATAACTTGACCCTACATAATTTGTAAATTGCATAAACTTCGCAACCTGCTAAGATCCTTACATACCCCTTTCTTTCGCCTCGTCATGGGTTCAGGTTCACAATGAAAGACAAATATCAATACTGTATTGGTTTTTATTTCAACACATTATGCTCACACGTGGAGTTACGCAGAACACGACACGCACAAGAATGGGAATGTAAACATTTTTACACAAATTAACTGTTATTCAAAAAGTACATACCAGTCTCCTTGTTTTTATATAAAAATCCAATGGATTTAAGTACCATCTGTCTAAGTTCGAACATAATAACTTAAATGCTCACTTAAAATACCTTAAAGTAACATTTTTTTTATTTCATTAAGATAAAGACAGTTTGAACGTATTAAGTCGCTTTTAAACTCGGTCGGGGTGAACACAACACTTTTGATTACGAGAAACTGTCGCGATAGTCGCAAAAGACGCTTCATCGGTCCTATCTCTTATTTTATACAAGGTTTGTAAATTTGAAGCCATCTAAATGTCTGTACATTCCATGATAAACTCCCAATGAAATTATTTCAATAAGGAATATTCCAAATCGAATATAAAACAAAGACATTGTTCAAAATTACTTTAGCCTCCTATATAATTTTATATCAAACTAAATCACAAAACAGAGTTTAAAAGCGACATATCTTCAGACTAGATTTTATTAACTACATTTTTACGGAGTCACGAAATTAGTGTTTTAGTTCATCAAAGTTTCACAAACGCACCATGTGGAAAAAGGTACACCAAGTATATAATAATGTTCCAAAGGAACTCTAGCTAATACAAACTGTACAATTCACGTTGACATTAAAAACGAATTCGGTTGCGATATGGCCCCCTTTACATCAATATGATTATAGTCTTTGTTGTTATAATAGTTACTGAACATTTATAGATTACAACTCAGATCAAAGAAATAGGCAGATAGAGCGCTCAGAACACTCGAGTGGGTCCACCAAAGTTAATACAAAATCAAAATCGAATACAAAGTCGCGACAGTACCAAGCTACGCGTCGTATCTGCCTATTTCTTTGATCTGAGGCTTACAATATCAATCTTATGGCTGACAAATGTAGAAAAATCTTACGTCTAAATCATAAACTTATGACGAAAAGCAGCCCTAAGAATAGATGTTTATTAGAAAGGATACTATCTGCTAGATTTTAACACCTACACGTATACTTGTTATGGCTTGATACGGTATCAAAATATAGCAGACGAGGCAGTACGAAGTGTGTTATTGTGTTAGTCATTATATCTTATGGACGGATACCCTTAATCCCAAATTACAAAACGAAGGGCCACCACAACGACTACATGCAACGACGATATAATACTAGACTCCTAATAACAGGCGACCGATGTCTGCCAACACATTAGGCAAAAAAGTCTTATATTCGTCTCAATCCTGTGAGCCGTAAACATACGTTGAGACAGAACAGACCTTGAGTTAGCCAATCACAACGCAGTACCTCGTCCCCTCTCTTACGTAGTACCTCAGCGAGTTGACAGAATAATTTTTGTTCCTTAGATCGTGCATGCGGAGTCTAGTATTATATCGTCGTTGACTACATGATTATATTAGTCACACGAGGAAAGTTACTGCAGAAACATAGGATACGATTAACTTATGAGATCACGAACCAATCAAAACAATAATTAAGTACGACAATTGATTGAATTCAATTAATAAAGGGTCGTTTTTTAAATGATTTTCACGTTATACAAAACTGTTTGTTATCAAGCGTTAGGAAGAACACTTATTTCGTTGACTAGGCGGAGTTGCGGTGAATATCCAAATGTCGAAATATCCATTTTTACTTAAATTACGAAAAATATCACTTGTCCACCGTTCAACGAGCGCTAGCGTCACATCACTGGAGGTTGTCTGAGTATTGGCTGAACACATGGTCACTGTATCACTATAGTTTGGCACTCGTCCGCGCTCACTCCGCGGCGGAGCTGGCGCCCGCGTCCGAGCGCGGAGCGTCCGCGCGCGGACCGCCCGACGGAGAGGATGTGCACGATCTGGAAATTATTACTAAATTAGTTACGTCTAAGAAGTTTCCTTTTCGATTTATAACAAGATTCTCGCCCTAATTTACAGAAAATGTAGATAGACTGAAAAAAAACACACACAGAACACTCTTGAGGAATGCGTGGAACACGACGCGCCTTCGACCCGGGCATGGTTCTTGACCGCATGCACGGTAATAATATCTATCAGTATTTGATCTCCCTACAAACGGACGAAACGCGAGCTATACCTACGCGCTCGATGTCGGGGCGCGCTCGGGGCGCAGACAGTCACGGCCGTACCGTAGTGACGAACGGACGGTGTGTTGTTTTTTTAGCAAAATCAGTTTAAGTACCTATTTTAATATGACGAGTAGAAAATATTGTGCTGTTTTTGGGTGTATAAAATCAACAATAACGCATCGAGACGTAAGTTTTTTTATTTTTATTTAAATTACCTGCAACCTCTGAAATGTAAGTACTGACTATAAAATAATTTTACTTACTAGTAGCTAGTAGGTACGTGCATAATGTGTGGCTTTTTAATGGTTATGTATTTTCTTTTATCTCACGAAAAAAAGGGTATTTGGATTAATAAATACAGTAAATTATATGAATAAAGTAAAGGAGAGTTACTGAGACAAGTGAAATAGGTAAGTTAAAGGCGGTTCTGAATGAATCATAATACGGTAGGTACTTACTCTTGTGCTAAAACTCCGGTGCATGTGTGTTTTGTTAGTTTGTATAATTCAAAGTAAAGACGGCGCGGTGGGATTATCGGCGGACACGGAAATGAAGCAGTGAGCTTCATTTACCTACGGTACGGTGTACAATCAACGTTACAGTGTACTACATAAACTATATCACAGTCATGAATATTAATCTAGGAACGTAGATAACAGTAGGTATATCTAGGGCTCGCGCAGACATAGTTCGCTCCGTGTTTGAGTGTGCGCACTCGGTTGCATTAGGCCGACTGCCTGCGCGAGCGATGCGCCGCACAGTGGTCGGACAGCCCTAACGCATGTTTACGTACGGCGCGGCTGTAGGTATTTATTTCTATCATGCGGCCGAGATCCACTACTGTAGATATTTATACTGTGCCGCATGCCCGCGCCTATGGTGGCCGGAGATCTTGTGAAATCCGTCACTGCGGGCGTCTTCCATTGTAGCTGAGCTGTGAGGTGAACGCTGTCCTCTCCCTCACGCGGCGCGACTCCTCCTTCGCTAGCATGAGTGCTTAGGACACGCCGCAATCGCGGCGGTAAGACCCCTCTTTGAGGAGTGGCTGGACACGTCACGGCGTCCTGACTTATCGGATGACGCAGGTCTTCACCGGACACGGAAGTTTCGGTTGGAACCTGTGTCGGATAGGGAGGGAAGAGACGCCCGGGTGTCACCACTGCGAAGATCGCCCGGAGGACACGGTCAGGCATACGGTGCAAGACTGTCCAGCTTGGGCAGAGCACCGCCGTGTCCTCATGGAGCCGATAGACGGAGACATCTCGCGCCCGGCATTGGTCGAGGCCATGCTACGGGGTGAGACGGAGTGGGAAGCGGTCTATCCAGCCACTCCTCAAGGGTCTTACCGCCACGATTGCGGCGTGCCCGGTTGGCATACCTTTTGGGTACATTTTTTTTTAACGTGGTAAAATCGACAAGTGAGACCTCCCACCCAGGGCGGGAGGGACTGTCAGAGTCATACTGACTAAAATCCACGGTGTCCTTTAATAGCCCTTTATGTTCCGGAGTCACGGTGATGGAATAAGTCCCGCAACCCCAGCAGGCACCTTTTGGGTATCTAGTTTAACTAATAAGATAATTAAATCATGTATAATAGGTAATATTCACAATAAGTTACCTGCTAACATGTCTGGGCGAGTCGCAGGTCCTCACCAGCGACGGCACGAGCTCGTCGGGCGAGGACGCGCGACTGCTGCGCTCGCTGCCGGCCTCCTCGTATGAGTTGTCGCTCGTTAACTGTACAACAAAATTATAGGTTTATAGGCAATTCAAATTGAGTATTTGACCCTTTTCACCAGGCAATAATCCCAATCCCAAAATAAAATTTCTCTAAAACACTTGGTTTTTGGTCCGGAAACTGATTACTCAAAAAAAAAACATAAATTAGATTTTTTGTAGCTCTCTCAATTAACGAATTATTGACGTCACAATATCCTTTTATCATACAAAATCTAAGAGAGTAAACAGATCATAAAAATGTAATATTATGGCACAGTATGATGTCGACCGAAAAAAAGAAATTACAAACGCAGTGATAAAAGTTTCAGTTTTATTGACTGTTATCTCTGTCACACACCACATATGTGGCATTTGTTTGTGCATTAGGATAACTCTTTAGGAAGCTAAAACTAGCCAATTCATATCATTCGACTAGTTTAGTGTAGTGCAATCTATCAAAAAAAGTTAGCAGACTTGTTCAAAATACATTTCTAAGTTATATTATTTAAAATATATTAGTTACAAGCACCAAGGCAATGACGGTGTAAACAGTTAAGACTAGTACGGTGCAACTCTACCAAAACACTAGCTTAAATAGTAGATAGTCAACTCGGCGAAGACCGTCTGGCGGGTAGGACCGTACAATAAGCATAAACAAAGTCTGAATAACCACAGCAACTAAATGAAAAAATGGTTTACTTTTAACTGTTAAAACTTAATTTTTTTGTAGTTCGGGTTGTCTTGCAGTGGTTATTCAGACCTTGTTGTATTGCTTATTGTACGAATACGGTTCTACCCGCCAGACGGTATTCGCCGAGTTGACCTTAGTACATAAGTATAAATAAGTAAAATTTGTTTATGTGTAGGGCAACGACGATATAATACTAGACTCGTAGTAACAGGCGACCGATGTCTGTCAACACATTAGGCAAAAAAGTCTTATATTCGTCTCATTTCGACCAATCCTGTAAGCCGTAAACATACGCTGAGACAGAACAGACCTTGAGTTAGCCAATCACAACGCAGTACCCCGTCCCCCTTGCTTACGTAGTACCTCAGCGAGTTGACAGAATAATTTTTGTTCCTTAGATCGTGCATACGGAGTCTAGTATTATATCGTCGTTGGTGTAGGGGGTAATGTCGCCAAAGTTTCTTGATTTACGAGAAACAAAGACCACTACCGGATCACAAGCACAAATATATACATGTATGTATATAATAAAGTATGTATAACATTTACGAGTGTGAGCGGGTGTCTGTTCCGTGCGGGCGACAGCGCGCGACTGCGAGCCTCTTCCACCTCCAGCTGTAGAATGCTCTCCTGACTGCCCGTGAACTGGAAATATTACATTATTTATTAATTCACATTCTTTATTAATTTTTTTTTATGTGCGATGGGTTTGCTCTTGACCTTAGTCTAGGTCAGGAAAGACTAAGACAAGGTCGACGGTGGAGCGAGCTTACCCAGAAGAAGTTGCGTTCGGAAAAACAGACGCAGGCAGAGAGTTCCACTCCTTCGCTGTCCGCATTATAAAAGACGTCTGGAAACGCTTAGTGCGAATTGGCGGTATAGACAATTATATTAATTTACTATTATTTAATATACGAGTATATTTACAAAAAAAAAGGCAGTCCACCAGGATCGAGAACAGGGTTCGGGCTGCCGGTCTGAGAGAGAACCTTCTAACAGTACGCGCCGTGTGCCTTCTGAATCAATCGTTCGTTTGATCCAGCTGGGAAGCTAGAGCCTCCTCAGATGTTGTTTGAGGCTTTTGGCTATTAAGCCATTGGTAGACATGACTATCGGCACAATGATCACTGAATCCTTATTTCAATATCATTACATTATAATATTTTTTTTATCACATCTGGCCTAAAGGTAACTGGCAAAGTGCTGCTTTGTTTTTTTCCATTAGTTTTTCTAACGGAGTCTGGATTTCTGCTCGAAAAATACCTCGCGAAATAAATATAAAAAAAAACTTGAATAGATATTTAAATTAAATTACCAGAGTCATAGTATAAAAGATATTTCACACTGTCCAATCCTGATAGTTTTTTCGTACCTACCTACACTATGAAATGCATTTTTTTATCGTGCTAAAATCAACAAATGAGTGGGACGGACTTCAATAGCCATTTACGTTCTAGAGTCAAGGTAACCTGAGAGTGTCCCAAAACCCCGGCAAACTTTGACCCTCTAAAGGGGCGATTGACTACCTCTCTGGCCTAGTGGTTGCTGAGGCAGGGTATGGCCCTCTCTAGAGGGCCGGTCAGATTGATTGCTCGATTTTGTAAGCTGTGTTATGTACTTACCACGAAGCCGTAGTACTTGAGGATGTCCATCTTGCACATAGGACACGTGCGGTGCTCCAACAACCACGGATCTATACAGTTCTTGTGGAAGTCGTGTCTGCAATAAAAACATTGTTTTAAAATTATTGCAAAAGGTCTTTTGATTACGGGCAACAGTATTTCAATCATAAAACTTGTGTACAATTAATTAGAATTACTTTTTGATGAGCAACTTTTGAAATATTTAGTTGCTTCGCAGTCGTTGCTAAAGGTAACCCTTTGTTGCCTATTAAGAGCCAATTGTTTGATCAGTAGTTCAGCAAACAATTAGTTTAATAAATAAAATAATTTGCAATAGTGTTTTCTTACACCATTTTGTTAAAATCCTTTGCGATCTTCAATTATATGAATAGGCCCTTTCCATAAAAATTATAAAAATATGTACTTTTCTTTTACTATAGATAGATAGATAGAATACACTTTCTATTACTTACCTACTTTTTATTTCTATTATTTACTTTCTTACTATTCTAGTTACATTTAAATACTGACCTACAAGGAAGAGATCTTAGTGTTTCAGACACTTTGTAAGGCTCTATGCAGATGGCGCAGCACTCGCCGTCGCCTTGGACTTCCTGGAAACAAATAAATTAATATTAGAGATTAGAGGTTACCACTGTTCTGGAACGCATAGGTAACTCCACGTATTATGTAGAAAATATCCGACTTAATAAATAAATGCGAAAGTTTGTGAGGATGTATGTATGTGTATGTTTGTTACTCTTTCACATAAAAACCACTGAACGGATTTGGATAAAAGTATTTACACATATAGTTTATAACCTGGATTAACACATAGGATAGTTTTTATCCCGATTTTATGTTCCCGTGGGATAATTTTCGAGTTGTAGCGGGTGAATCCACTGGCAACAGCTAGTGTATGTGTAAGTTTGAACTTACCCTATCTTCAGTCTTTAAACTCTTAATTGGTATTTTTGATAACGCCTTCTTGGCTGCACAGCATAGACGTTTCTGAAAAATGAAAATAAATAATATAATAAAATATTTATAAAAAAAACCTGACATGTGTGCAGTTCACACGTGGTAGAAGTGGAACCTTTAGATTTTTTTAAAGGGAAGGGGAATTTTTCGATTTTATATAAAATTTTTGCCGGACTGCTAAGTATGGTAGTTTTATGAGATGCTCCGTATGACCCCGGGCGTCTTCAATTTTACCGCCCTGATGTTCGCCGAAATGGCCTTTTGTCCGGCTGGGCCCTTAAATCCGGCCCTGAATAAGTTGACGCAATGAAACAAGGAAGGAAAGATCCAAAGATCGGGTCAGAGCCCATTCGTACCCTAAGATTCGCACCCTGTGCCCACTCGTACCCTGGAAGTTTTGAGGGGCCCACTCGTACCCTGAAGAATATTTATTTTTATTCATTCTTCTAATATAAGTACATGTACATGTGTATAATGCAGCTTGGTAGTTCTGGTACAATCGCGCAGAAAAGGGTAAAATAAAAATATAGTAATTCGGTAGATATCATGTTTATTTCAAACAAGATTAAGTTTAATAAATAATGCCTCTAGGTTCTAGGCATTAAGTCAGTCTTCAAAATAATTTATCAACTTTTAGTTTCTTGTAAATTTGTAAATATTTAGCAAAATATATGTAAAATAAAACTGTGTAACTATTTAGATAAAATTTCAGTAATAACTGAATTTTAGATAAATTTACATCCAGTGTACAAACAAATAAACAATTGATTGTTAGTACTTTGTACAGTCAATGAGATCTACAAAATAATGCAATATTACAATAACTTTGTATAAAAGAAATATAAAAAGTAAAATCAGCCTTTATCAACTACGTAAAACTAACATTTTTACTAACAACAAATACACATGCAAAATCACAATTTCCTAGAAACTAACAAAATACAACTCTTTTTACAAAAATCAGCCTTGATTGACCATAATTTAAATCAACATTAAATATAAATCATGCAAAAAAAACACATATCAACAGTAAATAATCACTTTTTATTTTTTTGTATATTTACCAACTACATACAGTCACGAGCAATAAATCTAATTTGTTGCGCGCAGATACTCTAGCTAAGTTTACCCCTCCCGCTTCTGCACTCCACACCCCGTGCACATCTGGAGAGTACTTACCAAATTTTAACGCAATTTTTGGAGCAAAACAAAATTAATGTTAGAACATTCATTATTTTTAACCGACTTCAAAAGGAGGAGGTTCTCAATTCGGACGTTTGTATTTTCTTTTATGTTTGTTCGGGCATAACTTCGTCGCACAACCGATTTGAAAAATTCTTTTTTGTTGGATAGGGTATACTTCCGGAATGGTCCCATTCAAATTTTATCGAAATCAGACTAGCACTCATTGAAAAATCAACAAAAACCTGTGACCGACTTCAAAACAACCACAAAAAAAGTTCAAAAAAACCTACAAAAAAACTTTTCTTTCGAAAGTCGGTGAGAAAAACAAAAAGTTTATTTCGTTAGTTGAACTTCATTTAACAGACACATTGAACAGTCTCGTATTCGCAGGCACTTTCAAGAACCAATATGTCACCGAGGCAGCATACAAACAAAACACCTTATCTAATTTTGTAACCCGTTTTTTTGAACAAGCCATTCGTAGAGAGACAATTTTACATCGTAAGCCTATCGACAGGTTATATTATTATCACGACGGATTATCATTCAAAATAGCTCTTTTTTCAATGAGCTGTTATGATTTATTAAGTTAATTCCGTTAATAAACTGTTCACAAGTGTACTCTGTTAACAGTTTCATAAGTAAAATATAGCTAATTTTATCTCAGGGGACCAATAGGCACCTGAATAGGTGCCGAATCTTTAACTTATATTGTATTATATTAGAGGGTACGAATGGGTACCTTAAAAATAATATATTTTATTAAAATATTAATTGGTACCCTACCAGGAGACCAATGGACACCTATAAAGGGGCCGAATCCACAACTTTAATGCCGGGGTACGAATTTTAGGGTACGAATGGGCTCTGACCCGAAAGATCCTCGCGAGGGCTTTCTAATTTAACATTGACTTGTCACTTTGTTGGCACTTCGGAATTAGTCATTCATTTTGAATCCGTACACTTACAAAGAAAGCAGTCCTTACACTTAGAAAGGATAAAAGTATGCTAAAACAAAGTTATCTTTGCATTGCTTTAATAACTACTGACTAACGCTTACAGGGAGGGGTATTACAATGTCTTAAAACCAGGCTTGTTCCAGTGAGTAAACGAGATGGCGCTAAACGACTTGTATAGCTCTGTCACTTTCACTCGCCGGAACGAGCCTGGTTTTAAGACGCTGTAATACCCCCCCGTCGAATTGCGCGCGAAAATTTTACAAATGCGCTGCATTGCGCTTAAAACAGTTACGCACAGCCATGCCTATGTATTCAGGCGTGAATACTAGTTACGTACGCGCACTGCTTAAGAGGAAACAGCACGGTCGTTTTTCCATACAAACGTAGTCCCCTGTTTTCTTCCTGGATAATGCCAGTAGAGCAATAATTTTTTTTACAAAAAATCTATGACCACTATTGGCATGTCTCTATGTTTTCCTTTTTTCCATAAATTAATTATTGAAAGAGATATGAACATTCAAAATCCTAAAAAAATAGCCAGATTTTCCGCTGTGTTCAAATATCCAGAAAACAAATTTGACGGGGTTATATAAAAAAAAGAAAACATAGGAACACGGTCAATGCCTTTCTTTATTTTTTAAAGAAAAAAGTAGTGAAATCGGTTAAGTTTTGGAGGAGTAATCAGGGGACTACGAATCGTTGATTTTGTGCCATTTAATAAGGTATTTTCGGTCCAAGCTGCTGTTGTCTCTATCGCGCTCTGTAACTCTGTTGTGGGCTCTGCGCGACAGCAATACATTTTACAAATACCTATTTTTCAATTCTCCAGACCTTGCTGTTTCCTCTTAAGTGCTGCACAAAATGTTCGCGATCAAATCCGCCGCACACTGTTTTAATGGAATCGTACCATTACAGATACGAAAATGTTACAGACGAATGTTTTTCTGTACAACTTGGCTAGAACGGATTGAAACGGAACTAATCTTTTTGTTTCTGAAGACGTTTTAAAATCTTTGATATTTGATGTAAACAAAGACCGCAGGTTTGTTGGATTTATTATTGTGCCATAAAACTAACGTAATAACTGAAAAAAAAAACATTCAAAGTGCTGGTAGCGCGAAGACAGTGGCGACTTCCGGTAAGTCTCCGGTACCTTACGACTTTGCTATCCAAGCAACTATCGCAATACAAATCCATGGAGGTTCGTAGACAGGCACTTGTCAATGGATACCAAAGTCGTAAGGTATCGGAGACTTACGTCGGCGTCGCCTAATTATTTTTTTCGTGCGGTTGGTATACTTACAGAGAGTCTGTCTTTGGCGTGTATGTATCTAAAGCGTTGTATGTAGTAGAAGACCAGCCAGGCGAGTGATATCACCATCAGCACGATGAAGGATATTGACACGAACAGCACAGACGTTCTGGAACAATACAAATTTCTGTTAGTCACTAACTCTCCTTCGAATGCCGGAATCCAGGCCCGTAGCAAGGGTTGGGGTAGAAGAGTAAACAAATATTTAAGGTGGGGCAGCGATGGTTGTTTGATTGTCTATGCACGTTACTGTGATACTTGAAAGGTATATGTACAGTTAAATACATATAATATATATTTATATGTATTTAATTATATCATAATCTTGAATATTCTTCTACTAATGTATTATTACACCTATACTACATATGTTTGTTTCACTGCACCACCCTAAGGTAGACTGGTAGAGAATGCCTATGGCATTAAGTCCGCCTATGTACTGTTTTTTACAAGTGCATGAAGTTTAAATAAATAAATAGTTCTCCTGACCGACATCGCCACGACTGGCCAATCTCAACGGAGATAAGCCATCTTCACGGGACATATTATAGTAAATACACAACTGTGTGCGCAGAACCAGGTGTACTCTCTATTCCTTTACTTTTATAGTCCGATGGGCAATCCGACACGACCGGAGAAAGATCAGGCGCAGGACCAACGGCTTTACGGGCTTTCCGAGGCACAGGGGTTTTATACCGCCAACTTCCAAAATACGGGGTGCTAGTTACTGAATTTTTTATGGAAAATCCCCTAACAGTTCCTTACGCTCCATATCCAGAGCGGGAGTACTCGTTTGATATATTTCTTAGTCATAAATAGTGTATTACAAAGAGTAAGTAAATTACAAGCTGTATAATATTTGTCATTAAGATAAGGTGCCCACGATGCTCCCCCTAGCTACGGCCCTGGCCGACACCCGTTTTAAATTTTGTTGACCACTGAAATAAAGAACATAACCCTCCTTCTGGCGCAGTCGGGTAAAAATAGATGTTTAACCATAGAATACCTAATAGTACTACGTACGTTTAACTTCAATTAACTCAAATCCAAAATTATGAGCCCGATCAACGTAAACCTTTAAAATGTTGCCACAAGAATTAATAAATCTATAAATCTAATAGTAGATTATGCACCGAGGGGCTAAAGTTGTGTCTTATGTCACGGGCGTCATATTGAATCTCGAGCGCAATGAAGGATTCGGGATTTAACTCCCGAGCGTAGCGAGGGAGTTAAGAGTTTAACTCACGAGCGAAGCGAGGGAGTTAATACAAGAATCCTGAATGCAGCGAGGGATTCAAGCTAGCCCAAGGCAAAGACACCTTTAGCCCAGAGGAGGATACTCTACTTTTTACACCTACTGTGAGAAAATAATAGCCATAGTACGAAAAACAAAGTATCTTCTATGGTTTTGTCGTGTTTGTCCTAATGATATCACTCTCATGGATGTGGCGTTTGTGTAAACTAAGTTTTATACAGGGCTGGTAGAATGGTTTTGGATGATTGGCTGTATGCATTTTGAATTTAGAACGTCATTGGAGACACTCGTGAAAATAGAGTATTTTTGATAAAATGTGATAAATCGACTATATTATAGATAGGTTTTATTATTTATTTACAAAATCCACAGCAATCTTAGTGCAGTTTATTTAAAATAAATTAACTAATGTTACAGCCAATTACTATTACCTACGGTATTACGGCGCGGTACGGTATTTGTTATTATTAATGCCAGTTTTAATGTTATTTCATTCCTTTTAAAAAATGGTTCTTAGGTCTCTCTCTATCTAATTATTCTTACAATATTATGTCTTCGAAAACATGGCAACGATATGAAGAAGCAATCGTTATGATTTTTTAGGAAATCGAGAATATCATCCACGCGTAGTAAGGGTTTCGAGAATAGCTTTCCTCTTTCTGGCACACTAAATCAGACTTGGCTGTATGGGCTCAGCTCCCTTTGCCTGCCCCAAAGAGGGACGAAAAGAACCAAAAAAAAAAAATCTAGGCTGCATGGGCTAGATAGATCCCTTTGTCTTCCCAAAAGGGAAAAGAAAATTAAAAAAAAAATCTTTCTGGCACCAAAGGGTGTTTGTTGTTTATAAACATATTCCAAATTCAAATCACATTATTGACCAGCGGGTAATAATGAAATCCAGTACAACATTATTGACCGGCTGTGCCCTCGGCCACTAATGACTCACTTTAGGCACACTTTAGGTTAAGGTTGCTTGACATATAATTAGACATTTTCGAGCAGGTGGTGTGAAAAACTTATTTTTATACAAACTGACGACAATAATTATTAATAAGATAACCTTTATTATTTTCTACATTTATTATTTACCGCTAAGTAAGTACATAATAAACCCGGGTATTTTTTGCTCGTTAAGTTAATACGTACGTAAATAAATTATAACTTTTATGTATTGTAGAAAAACAGTCTCTGTAGATAAGATTACATAATGACTGATGCATGTGGCGTGTCAGCATCAATAATACCTAAAAAACGGATATTTCTTATGTTCGATAATGCAATAATGATTATAAAACTGTTAATTACGTAAATCTACTGGCACGGAGCAGTGGTTTTCCTCACTTTCGAGTTTTAGGTCGTGGATTTGAACATGTGGAAGTGGATTCAAACACGTGAAAGTTCAACCTTCTTGTGAGGGCACGGTTGGCGCAGTGGCTGACTATCGACAGCTGCGCAGCGTAACGCGGATTCGAACCTCGCTCGGAAATATTGGTATGTTCCCCGGGGAGTGCCCCCCAGCGATCGATTTATTTCGGGTCTGGGTGTCTCTGCATGTGAATTTTTATGTTTGTAAACGCAAACGCACTTATTTCATAAAACCGTTGGCCAGAGATCGTCTTGCGTCGTTGCAGTAGAAAATTATCTTGCAGGTGAAAATGATCGTCACTAGCCCAATAACACTTAAATGAACGTTAAATATTACGAGTCGTAAACGTATCTTCTGGCACTTAGCGACTCTGTATAAATTATTGCGCTCTAAAGACTAAAATATGTGTGTTTATTTTGGAATTGGCAACGTCCGTTTGTGCGTCCGCTGTCATCGCATGCATGAATACCTGTGAAATGCTATTATTGCACCTGACCAAAGAGATTTAAAATAACGCGGGGCATTGGAAAAATTGTCATACAAAATTGTTGATGCCGTGCGTCAGTAGCACTATCTAGCGTTGCATAGCAACGCGACTATACTAGACTGAGCGACTTTTTACCTATTGGTAAAAAGTTTTAGATCACAAATTTCTTCGTGATGTCCCGTCTATTGCTCGTATATGTATAGTTGTCTTAGCACCTGACCAAATGAACCTGACACTTTTGGATGATACTGCATGTCGTGGTAAACGTCTGTTACGTCAAATTCTGTCCATGATTGGAGTCAAACGGGGTAACAATAGGGACGCAGTGGTGAATCGGGACAAAACTTTGAAAGGGATTTTAACGATAACTTTTGATTATGTTTTCAACCTGATGTCCTACCGTGAACTCTGATCGAACTGATCGAGTTTAGGATGTGGGAAAGAGATGGCGCTAGACGACTTTTATAGCTCTGTCTCTTTCCCACAGCCTAAACTGGATCGCATTATGAGCTCGTGGTAAGGCTCCTGGTGGCCTACCCTGACGTCTCCAAGCGTGAGTCTTAAGGCAGTGGGAAAGAGACAAAGCTATACAAGCCATGTAGCGCTATCTCGTTCACTCACGATTTAAGACGATATGGTAGGCCGTGAAGTCTCAAAATAATGTAAGCAGTATTATTCAGGGGTGCTATGACAGGAAACCTCCACGTGCGCCCGTGGACTGGAGTTCCCCCTCTGATACGTCCGGGGGGAAGACCAGTTTTTCGGGCCGGTGCACCCTGGGATGCGGGCAAAAACTCAAGAGGCACTGTGTACCTAAGTGGTCTCTTTGCCCGTATGCGAATAGCCTGTCGTGTGGATGCTCCAACGCGTGACCCTCTGATCAGCAGAGGGCACAGCGGCGGAGCGGGCTTGCAGACGGTGAGTGATGGGTAGCTCGCGTGAGTGATGGGTAGCTCGCCGTCCGACCAAGGACCAAGGCTGGGTCGGTGGCGCGTCGTGTTTCGCGCCAAATGCCTGCTGGGGTCGCGGGTCTTTTTTTTTTGGGCATTTTCGACCCGGTATACGACCATTATTGAAAGAAGCTCGGTTTAAGCTACTTACTTGTTGATATTGTTGCTGACGTGTGCGAAGGTCCTCCCCTTGAAGATGCCAATCATGACTCTGGTGCCGTTGTCCACGAGTCGTGCTATCTCCTCGCCTTTCCACTTGTAAGTGAACACGGCGCTTATGTTACCTGGAAGATATAGAAAATGGGTTCAGAATTCAGATTGTGATGGGTCATGGGTAGTAGAAAATGGAGTTTGACTTGTGTAAGTTCAGATCAAAGAAATAGGATATACCTAATACCTATAGAATAGAATATAATATAATACCTATTTCTTTGATCTGAGTGTGTAAGTATAATATCTGATTTAGGCATTATCTGACCAAAACGAAAACGGACTTTAGTTTGTTTTTTTCTTTAGGAGTTTTTTAGAGTACACTGATAGAAAATATAGATCGCAATTTTATTCCAAAAAATAAAATATTTTGGGCAGGATCGAAAAAGTACACAACTAACGAACGTGAGGAGGGAAAAGGCAGAGTTGATGATAATCTGATCTATGCTGCCTTTGTTTTTTTTTAGAATTTTCCAGTAGGTAATCCCTAAGTAAATATTTTTTTGATGGCACATCTGTGGCCTCAATAAACATTTCTTAACAAAAAACACATTGATCCATAAAGGTTCGCCTCCCGGTTTATGATAAGCTCGCTCGGCATTATGTTTATCTTGTATCGGCACGAACTACAACGGGAATTTATGAAAAATATACTAAGCTGGTAGAAAAGGCAAAGCGGGCCTGGTTGCTTAGCGTTAAAAATCAATATCAAGTAATATTTTATTTCACACTAGCGTAGCGGCCCGTCCCGGCTTCGCACGGTTGGACATAATGATTTTCGTCCTGTAAAACCTGGCGCTGATGATTACAAACACACCAAAAAAAGAAGTAGCCGAATCGGTCCAGCCGCTTTCGAGTTATGAGCTTAGCAACACATTTTGCGATCCATTTTTATATTTTAGAAGATTTAGAAGAAGAAGATAGATAGATAGGCCTATGAGGGCACTTATAAAATGTGGCCTTAGGGTTACACGGTTACACCACATCTGGCAGCACGGAATCGCCTTTTTCCGTCGCCCTTTCTCTTTCTGTCGCTTAGAACTGCCATTTGCTAGACCGAGACAGAATTCATAATGCGATAGCACGCGGCGGAATCCGCGAGGCGGCCGGGTGCTGTCGCATTCTCTCGGTCTAGCAAATGGCAGTTCTAAGCGACAGAAAGAGAAAGGGCAACGGAAAAAGGCGATTCCGTGCTGTCAGATATGGTTCAACCCTTACTGGCGCTCGGTTCGCGTTGGTCGTTTCCTTGGAAAAGATCCGGCAAAAAACTCCACGGTTACCTACTCTTTTAAACTGTACGCTGGGCGATCTCCATTTCGAAATCGCCACAAAAGGGAGACATTTTAACAAAGTTATATCTGCACGGTTATCTAGCAAGTTAAGTCGGCTTTGTTCAAGATCGTGTTATGACGATATGATCACAGTAACGATGACGCGTCTCCAAGATTATCTCGGAGGCTGTCATCATAATTTCTGCTTAAAGCCCTATTGTTTGGTATCCATTGTGTATCGCCCATATTTCTCAATAGAGCGCAACGTACGTCGCCTTGTTAGAAATGGTCGTAATATCAACAGATGTTGCGTAACCCAGACAGCCCAGGATCTACGTTTCATTTTCAACCAGGGCAAAACGGGTTAGGGGCACTGACGCCTCTTTTCCTGGCTTTCAAATTGACAAAAATCTGTAATGAACAGTCAAGACAATGGTTGCGGGACATACGTATACTGCGACTCCGGTACACAAAGGGCTCCAAAGAACACCGTGGATTTTAGTCAGTGCAAGTCTGACAGTCCCTCCCGCCCTGTTCGGGGTGGGTGACTCATTTAATTCATTTAAATAGAAATAAACAAGTGTGGGAATATATTTAACAAAAATATACTATTTTTATGCTTAATTCAGCGGTATTTCTTTAACTAGAACCTTTTTTATTTCCGTGGTTCAAATTCCAATGACTACTTAACCTATTTTAGTTGACTCAGTAATAGATAACACATAAGACAATAACCACGTATTTCCGGTTGAACGATCTGGTAGGAAGGTAAACTTTGTATCGGCTCATGTAGAGGATGTAAGTGGATAATTTTGGGGCACATTATATGACTAAGTAGCATTTTCATAATAGCTGACATGTTACTCTTTGGGCAAGTTTTAATTTATAGTTTACTGGCTGTTGCCACTCGAAAATTATACCAAGGGAACGCAAGACTGTTGTCTCATAACCGTGATTCCGGAACATAAAGCTTTATTGAAGGACACCGTGGATTTTAGTCAGTACAAGTCTGACAGTCCCTCCCGCCCTGTTCGGGGTGGGAGGACTCATTTGATGATTTTACCACGCTAAAAAAAATTTCAACAAAATCCTTTCAGTCGTTTTGACAAATAAAAAACATTGTAATTATCCTGTTGACAGAGCTTTAATGATATTCTTTTGGATCTTGTAAGTGCGTCGAATGGGGTGGAAGGAGGTTTTTGCCCAACAGTGAGACATTACAGTCGAAATAGAAAGAAAGATTGTTTTATCTTTGCAACCACCCGAAACGTGCTAGGGTGTGCAAAAACTTTGATTTCATCAAGGTTGTTTGGTGAAGCCACGGAAAAAAATTGACTTTCATGGAATCCCGAAACAAATAGCATAGAAAGAAAACTAGATTAACACCATAAAAATGCAGCTATCGTCCCATAAAGGTAAACGTCCACAGGTCGGCATCGTACGTATCGGACGCGGACGCATCGCATCAAACGGATTTCTGTATCGGCAGCGATCGGATTGCCGACGCGAGTATCAGCAATCGGATTGCCGATGCCACCTTCATCGCTTCCACTGATCGGCATTCCGTATGATGTCATCGGTACGCATCGCATGTAGGCATTGCCGATGAGCCGTCCGTACGATGCGGATCAGTAGACGCAGTTGTATGAGTTTTAATACAAGGCAAACTAAAATCCGTTACGTACGATACGTGCGATGCCGACCTGTGGACGCACACCTTAACACTGCAACTACATATCTACGTCTTAGAAAAAGCTTATATCCAATCCCCCGCTGAGCTGGTCTTAGTCACAACATTGCAGCGATGCCTTTAATGTGATCAAGTCAGGTTTCACAGTCAAGGCAACGGCGCGGAAGGCAGATTATACAATTATACGTAGGCAAAAATAGACTGTAAGCCTTTTAGGGTTGAGTGAAGGAATGTGCAAGCGATTAGGAGGGTGAGTGAAGTTTTTATGTGAATGAATGATATTTGAGTGAATGGTTTTATTGCGCTGCTCGGTTGTTTTGGCGCTTGAATGACATTGCGCTGGGAGCTATTGGTAATATTATATGGGAAATAATAAACCGAGCCACAAAATTACTAACTCAGCCACTTAGCAAGATTTCAGGGACACCCCGAAGTTCGGTTTGGTTAGGTTCCTTTAAACCTTGTACACAGAAATAGAAGCCCTGCGAAGCAGGGCTTCGTCGACCCTGCTTAGGTAGATTTTTTTACACATAATAGGGAAACTTTATTTGGTTTGTGGCTGACTAAGTAATTTTGTGGCCAGTTTAGGATTAAATAGAAGCCGGTTTAAATAGCACCCATATTATATTTGTAAGGGCTCTCCCTCACAGCGAGCATTCACCTGTAATGTCACGTTAGAGATGCAAACATTCGAAGACAATAGAGCACTTTTATGTTACATTACAGGTGAATGCTTGCGGTGAGGCAGCGCCTTTAACTTGCCTTTTTTTCTATGTTACGTTAAAAGGTTTTCCGTTATTGTGTTCGTACTAACATTGAGAGACATCTGTATTAACGTCTAAATGCTACTAATTACGAGGGCACTGCTAGAATTTCTAGAAAGAGAAAAATTAAGGCATTATAGAAATATTCGTGTAGGCTAACAAGAAAAAAAGAGGTATTAGGTCTTATAAAAAGCAGTAAATACAACTATTGCCATACACGTGAATACAAACGATAATAACCCTAGAAGAAGAACAACTCGACACGACTTTAATTAAAGCCTTTGAAGAGACTAATTAGTAATTACAACAAACATCCCACTAATTACGCCATCACGCTAAACATCCTCTTTTATAAGTACAACATACCTATTTATTTCTTAATAACGTTGTTATCTTAAAACGAGTCGGGAAAATTATCAAATTTTAAATAAGGAATTGAAAAGAATCCATGTAACGGTACTAGTGAAGTCTTGAAGTAACTACATATTTAAAAGAGTTTGACCCTTGACTTTTTTTTTTGGGAACTGCTCGTGGCTAAATGATTACAGCCGCACAGACCGATCATCCTGGTTATGCCACGCTTGCCGAGTTTGGTCTGTGGATGGGTGGCCATTATAGATCTTTAATAGTCGTTACTGTTAGTCAGAAGCTCTTAAGTCTGATAACTAGTCTTAACAAAGGGTTGTATTACCCGGTTACTGGGTTGTGGAGGTCCGATAGGCAGTCGCTCCATGTAAAATACTGATATCCAGCTGCATCTGGTTCGACTGGAAGCCGACCACAATATAGTTAGGAAAAGGCTAGGCAGATGATGAATTGTTCAGTAGATTTTAACTAAGATCTATGAAAGCTACCTTGCTAGCTAGATGCTTTAAAAGCTTTTTTTTTTTTTCTAAAAAGTTTTACTGTACTCATGGGAATCGCGTCTAGCCAGATGTACACCTAGGTACCTACTAAAAAAACTAGAGTATGTGTGTTTACTAAGTACAAACGAATCATTCTCAATTCAAATGTGACATTGACAATCAACACCGCCAACGCCATAAACCACAAACGACCGTAGACAACATTCGAAAAACAAAAATGAATCATGGATGTACGTCAGAATAAAAAAAAACCGGCCAAGTGCGTGTCGGGCCACGCACAGTGTAGGGTTCCGTAGTTGCCCATCAAAATACTTATGCGAACTAAGTAAACTGATTCGCTGAATTTAATTTTAAAAAGAAGAATTTTCAAAATCGGTCCAGGAGTCTTTGAGAAATCGGGGAAAATACATAAGAAAAAAGATTACAACGAATTTAGAACCTCCTCCTTTTTTTGAATTTAGTTAAAAATAGTTGACGATAAAAACCTACCTATCCCTAAAAAACATACCTATAAAAGCTGTAAAAATAAAGTTGACAAACTTACATTTGCAGTTGTCTCCGATACATTTTGCTTAAGAAAATATGATATCAAGTACATTTTATAAGTTGGTCGACTATTACTCGTAAAGTTGTAAAGCCTACTTAGTCATGATAATTTTCTTTTAAACTTCGTTATATGTACTACTATTGTGAATTTTTTCACACCCCCAAACATAACCGTTTAGCTGGTAGAGGGGGGGGACACTCGAATCGAGCAAAATTTAGCACTTTAAAGCTTAATATTTCACAAACGATTTTTTTTATCAAAAAATTGTTAATGGAAACTATCATTATTTTTTAAAGGCCTATTTAATGATACCCCACACTAAGGGGTCCGCGAGAAAAAAAAAAATCCTCACTTTACGTGTAAGTACTGGAGGTACCCTAAAAAAAAATATTTTACGAGATTTTATTTTACCACTTTTTTGGCACAACAAATCCGTATATTTACACCAAATTACAGCTCTCTAGTACTGTGCGTCTCTGAGCTAAACTGCGGACAGACGGACGGACGGACGGACGGACGGACGGACATGGCGAAACTATAAGGGTTCCTTGTTGACTACGGAACCCTAAAAATGTTCACCAATTTTTGTAACGTAATGGGTGTTTTAATCAAAAAATAAATGACGGCCTAAAGCTGGCAACATTGACCTTTCTATGGTTACCAAAGCCTAACAACAAGTAAATATCAAGGCCATTACTATTAGTCCAGTCATACGAGCTAGTTTGTTTGTGTGTTCACGTTGATCTGACGTGCGTGGCTGAGATTTTTTTATTGTGATTCTAATATTATACAAGCTTCTAATAATACTTTATTACAATAATTATCTGTAGAATATATTACTTCTAACTTCTAATAATACTTTTAGTAAATTGATTTAATTGGTTGATTGGATTTAATTTGTTGGTACAAAATGTGTTGTCCATTCACGTAAGTAATTTTTTGTTCTACAAATATAATTAGGTATGGCGTTTGTTTGTCTTATGTCAATTGCCTTGACTAGATGTATTATTTTCCTTCAATATGTGCTGTTAAATGATTTTCCTGTTGAGATATTATTACAAGTGGAACTAAAATAGAAACATGTTTTGGTTTCTGCACATTGAGTCATTAACTTGGCGGTAAAAAGTCGATTCCACTCAAGGTTTAAAAAAAGTTGATTCCTAGATTATGGTCAAAAGACAAAAACCGTAAAGCCGATACAAATTCAACACAAGTTTAAAAATAGAACGCAGAGTTGAACATACATTATATTATTTTGTTTTTTTTTGTATTTTTTTTTTCAATACTTAACTGGATTCGTTTCGTGCTGGGCATAATAATTTTATTCAGATTATTTTACCTTAAATGATTATCTACCTAAATTAAAGATGAATGAAAAAACAATATTAACATACACGTCATTTTTAACTACGGGTAACGTTGACCAGTTTTAACAAAAACCTTAAATTCATTTGATATTTTTTTGTTTCCAGGGAAGCAATGAAAATGGCTGATGTGCCGGAGGATAAAAAATTGACAGTGGAAACAAAAGACGGCCCCGTCTGCGGATACTCAGAGAAAACCGATGAAGGTACCTGTTACAAATTCAAAAGTATTCCGTACGCTAAACCACCAATCGGCAAGTTACGATTCTTGGTAAGTGTAAAAATGTTCACTTCTTCAAATATTAAATTAACATTAAAGACCGTAATATTTGACTGTCCTATTTCTTATTTATAGCGATGCTGTTAATCAATGTCGACTATTTTTGAAACAAGAACCACAGTCCAATCAGTCACGTTTTAATTGCTGGTTATTTTTCTTCTAAATAACCAAAAAACCAACCATTAATTTTTCAGCCCCCATCTCCAATTCAACCGTGGACAGAAGTAAAGGACTGTACAAAAGATGCACCAATGCCTATATGTCGATCAGTGCGCGACATAGTTTCAGGATCAGAAGACTGTCTCTACATAGAACTGTCCACACCAAATATTAATCCTGATCAACCCATACCAGTTATGTTCTGGGTTGGAGGGTACGGCTACACCTGCGTCATGGACCAAATCTTCGACCCAACTTTAATCAATGACCAGAACATCGTATTCGTAAGATGTGGATACAGAATGGGACCGTTTGGCTTCCTTTCCATTAACGACTATGCAGCACCAGGAAATTGCGGACTTAAGGACATAGTTATGGCTCTGAAGTGGGTCAAAAGGAACATTAGCGCCTTTGGAGGAGACCCAAATAATGTCACCATTTTTGGAAGCTCTTCAGGTGGATCTATAGTAAATTTTATGATGTTATCACCTATGGCGACAGGACTTTTCCACAAAGCTATTATACAGAGCGCCAGTGTATTAAATAATTGGTCTTTGGCTAAGAATCCTACGCTGGCTGTAATAGAACTGGCCAAGTTACTCGGCATTGAGAAAACGTGTAAAGAGGAAATAGTGGAAGAACTTCGGTCTATTTCTGCGATGGATATTACCATAGCCTTTCAAAACTTTCGGATAGGATCTGGTGAAGGAGCCGACAGTGATCTAATTGACTCTGTGTTTAAGCCGTGCATCGAAGTAGACTTAGAAGGCCAGGCTGCATTCCTTACAAAAAGTCCACTTCTGTTGCTTAAGTCTGGTAATTTTAACAAAGTGCCGTGTATTATTGGTAGCAACAACATAGAAGGTGCAGTATTCCAGCATGTAGTGGAGAACTTTTACTCTAACTTTGAGAAATATAATGAGAATGTTAGGCTTCTCGTGCCAAGAGAGCTAGCAAGGAAAGATAAACTATCAGAAGGTATAGGGCATCAGTTATTGAAGTTTTACTTGGACGGCGAAGAACATTTGAGAGCAGACACAAGAACACAATACTTACAATTGATAAGTGATTACTACTTTTTATATTATGTTAATAAAACAGTGAGGCTTCTATGCACGGCTGGCTGTCCCATATACTACTATATCCTCAACTACGCCGGTGAATGGGCAGTACCGGAGACATTGAATTTCTTTAACTCTACTGGGCATTGTGCGGAGCTATCTTTCTTGTTCCGTATAAAAATGCCAGATGCATGCAAAGGTAGCCGAGATTCAGTTAAAACTAGAAGAAGAGTTATCAAAATGTGGACCAATTTTGCTAAAACTGGGTAAGTTACAACAGTTTTCTTTTGCTTGCTATCAGTTTATACTGTCCTATCTGGGCAAAGACTCCCCATACCCTTCCAGTCCTGCCGGGGTCGCGGGATTATTCCCTTACCGTGACCCCGGAACATAACAGGCTATTGAAGGACACCGTGGATTTTAGTCGGTAGAAGTCTGAAAGTCCCTCCCGCCCTGCCCGGGGTGGGAGGACTCATTTGATGATTCCAGTATTTTGTATTACTAGGTTTTTACGAACAGCCTCTTTAAATAAAGCTGTAAATGGAATTGGACACCTTTGAACAAGAAAATTCATATAAAATGCTGACATTACAACATTTTCATATTTTGATTACAGAAACCCAACCCCAGATGATGATGACCCACTATTATCAATAACCTGGGACCCAGTTGAAAACAAAGAAAGGCTGAACTACCTCAGCATAGGATCTGAACTCACAAAGGGAAGGAATCCATTCCATGAAAGAATGAAATTTTGGGATGCACTACATAAAGAACACACATTTTTAAGAGCAATGGTGCATTTTAACGAGATGGGATATTCCGTTTAAAATAAGTATTTGTTTAAGTTTCAAACTCTTGACAATGTTTGTTAATTTAGGAATACACCTATATTTCCGTTATAATAATATTTGCCTTTTTTATTACATTTTAAATGCATTTAAATTATCTTTAATTTTAAATTTAAAATGTCACTTACGGGATATCTTCCGTGATTATCGACGCGCCATGATCGCGGGTTGACTCAGAGTCAACCCGCGATCATGGTGCTTGCAACAGCGTCGAAATATCGGGAACACAAACAAATAGATAATCACGGAAGATAGTAAGTGACATTTTAAATTTAGAGACAAACCGTGAAAGCTTAAAACAGTGTTTATGTTTAATTTTGTTTTATAATTAGACTTATACATAATGTACAGTCAACAAAAACACGAATGCATGCAAACAACAAGTTCATAAACAGTTTTCCTGTATGCTATCATGCCTAGCTTTTTAGAATAGAATAGAATAGAATACTCTTTATTATGTACACCGTACAAATTACATAAAACATCCAATCGACAATCTTATAAATAGGGTGACACAATGGGCGGTCTTATCGCTAAAAGCGATCTTTTCAAGACAACCTTTGGATGGATTAGAAAAATAAAGGAGAAACAATACTGTAGGTAGTCTACGGTGTACAATTTACCAACAAACAAATATACACTTACAAACACAAAATATACATATAAATACATATTCATAATATACATTAATAATTATGGAACATCGCAATTAAACGTTCGAGTCACACGTTCAAGAGGAAAGGTAGTGGTTTTTGACCAGATTTTTGAAAGTGGACAAGCTTTGAGCGCGCCTTACTGACAGGGGCAAGGCATTCCATAGACGTACTGCTTCGATGGTAAAAGATTTGTCGTAAAAACGGCTAGAATGCATTGGCATTTCCAGTTTCAGGTTTTCCGATGACCTCAGATATCTATTATGTGTGTCATGAAGGAACTTGAAACGTTCTTTAAGATAAGAGGGGGTTTTAGGATTGAACAGAATACTGTAGAGCTGAAACAATATATGAGAATTTCGGCGAAGACGTATAGGAAGCCACTTGAGTTTTACACGAAATTCCGAAATGAGATCATATTTGCGCAGGCCAAATATGAATCTTATGCAAAAGTTTTGAAGTCGCTCAAGTTTATCAAGTTGTGCCTCAGTAAGATCAAGATAACTGACATCAGCATAGTCAAGGATGGGAAGTAGGAGGGATTGCGCAAGTGCAGTTTTAGTGGCGGTTGGAAGAAAGTTGCGTAATCGTCTCAAGGACTTAGCAGCTTTTTTCCAACTATATTGGGGTCGGCCTCCAGTCAAATAGATGCTGCTCAATATCAGTATTTTACATGAAGCGACTGCCGTCCGGTCTTCCACTTCCAGTAACTGGGTAACACGATATCAGCTATAAACTATTTAGCTGTATGATACATGCAACCAAAAAAATATTGAAACGTTTAACACAATATCGCATTTAAAACTTGCTGTCTGTATACATAATTAACTCTTTTGTCGACGGTACATACACAAATTACTGTGACGTCCTTCAAAAAGGTCAGGTGGGTGGGACTCTCAAAAGGCGTGCGTGTATGACAAAATGTATGAACGTGGGCGAAGTAAAAGGAATAATGTAAGGAGCGCAGCCCCTTGAATATTTGCATGAATATCTGAGAAAACTGGTTCGCTTGCTTGTTGTTCTAAAGGTTTTGCGAATAGTCAAACTTGGACCAGAGAGAGATATAAGGTGTGTAATCGAATGGCTAGCAATCCTAAACTTCATCATCTTCACATTTCAAAAGGCCAGCCAATAATGAAGCTTCACCAGAAAAAATATTATTCAGAATGGGGATGGCAACTGGGGAGCTAATGGCGCTAGTATAGCTTGTTCCAAGCATCGTCATTGGTTCAAATCAGTTTAAATCTTAAAGGTACTTCAAAATAGATACCGGATTTGGGTCAACACCAGAGGTATCCTACACAACTTATTCACGCTCTTAAGGGTGTGAAGAACAGTTAAATGGACAACATTTCATGAAAAAATGTGTTTTACCGAGGTGCCTTTAACTGTCAGCACAATAAACCCTTCAAGAAGAACTGGCTCACCCGCATCAGCGGACGAAACTCAGACGAGCTACTATACACCAACCAGTCGAAACCTGAAGGGAATCCTACTGAGTAGACGGGCGCTGTGAGAAGACAACCTCCACCTCACAACCCAGCCGCCGCGGGAGATGCCTATGGCATCGAAAGTCGTGAGGCGATTTCCAGCCAACGTTGGCGTGGGCATGCAGACGGTGAGTTATGGGTGACTCGACGCTCGACCATGGACCATGACTGGGTTGACGGCGCGTCGTGTTTTCCACGCGCGCCTCAAAGAGCTGTTAGCAATCTGACGGGACCCCCTTTAGAAGGCCAAAGCCTGCTGGCTGCCAGGGTTGCAGGACTGTGTCATGAGGTAACCGTTACCATGGATCGGAAAGGACTATTGAAGGATGTTAGTCAGTACAAGTCTGATAGTCCCGCCCTGTGGAAAGACACATTTGAGATATTTTTTTTCATCATCTCAGCCATAGGACGTACACTGCTAAACAAAGGTAGATCTCCACATATACCGGTTGGAAGCAACCTGCATCCAACGTTTTCCGGCAACCCTTTATAAGGTCGTCTGTCCATCTAAGAGTCCGTGGTCTCCACTCTACTTTTCGACCCCATCGGCCATCTGCTCTGCGAGCAATATAGCCTGCCCATTGCCACTTCAGCTTGCTAATCCGGTGGGCTATATCGGTGACTTTAGTTCGTCTACGGATCTCCTCATTTCAGATTCGATCACGTAGAGAAACACCGAGCATAGTCCTCTTCATAGCTCGTTGAGCGACTTCGAGATGAGGCCGATAGTGAAAGACCACGTTTCGGTGCCGTAACTCATCACTGGTAACACACATTGCTTGATGATTTTACCAGTACTTATTTTTTTTTAAAGGGGTGCCTGCTACCAAGCATCGAAAAACTGATCTAAAACTATTCAGACACCGACCTTTCCAAGTACTAACAACAGTCTACGTATCTATACCATACTAATATTAAAATAATATGATAATGATCGTAATTCATTGTCCTAATAAGTGCGAGTGAACAATACGAGAGACTGACCGGTCGGCCTTGTGGTCCATAACTGTAGCAGGTACTGTCGGTACCGGTGTACCGAGTCCTGGCAATGTTTTCGGTATTTTAAACCACCAATATTGTTTTATATTGTGCGTTGGGTTTGCTCTCCTTCGTCTGGTCATGGGTGACAAACACAAGGTAGACGATGGAGCGAGCTTACCCAAAAGAAGCCCGTTCACTCTAACTTTGAAGAGATTAGGGTTGAATGCATTCGGAAACACAGGCAGGTCTGCCTGCCTGTGTTTCCAACTCCTTCGCTGTTCCCATTTGAAAGACGTATCCTACGAGATCGGGTGTTTGTGTTTGAGTTTCTATGTTTGTAAACGCACCCATGATACAGGAGAAATTCCTAGTGTGGGGCAACGGGCTGGTTTCAGCAACTCCACGTCATAATTATGCGCATCCTGTGATACATACGTTGCTGTTTTTGTCTATGCAATGAAAGAATTGCTTCCAAAACAAATTATAAATGATAGCTAAAGTGACGTAACAGTAGTTGGTGACTTATTAAAGCCACATTGAATTAATTTCACACAAAGGGCGACACTCAATAAAATTGTCTTGTTGTCTCGTGCACAATTTATACGAGTTATTGCACTGCGAGCCAGCTGCAAGAATTGTAATTATAGAAATTAGCGTCGTGCTCAGTTTAATGTATAATTTAGTTCAATTCATATAGTTATTATGATATACCTAAGTGTCCCTTTGAAATAACACGGAATATATAGCCCTTTTTTTAGGTGATTTGGTCATCAAATTTACTAAATTTTGTTCATCAATTAATGTCGCTTTCCGTCCTGGGTGGAGCGAAGGGGACTATCAGACTTGTACCTATTGAAAACCAACCACTCTTTTCCTTCAGATGTCCTTTGCGTTCCAGGGCCGTAGTATACTGTAGGTCCCGGACCCCGGCGTAGGAATGTAGGATAGAAAAGCATCGTGAGAATTTTAAAGGAAAGAAAATTCAGTTGCAAGTGGGATTCGAACCTGCGTCTTCTGTATAAGTACTCCAGACGTCTTAACAAGTAGGCTATTGCAACTCACACCTGCAAGCTGAAATTTTCTATTCCCTTTGAACTTTTTGGTAACATTATAATATAGTTTGAATGTTTTAGTAACATAGTTTGAAAGTTCTGGCTATGTTACCAAAACGTTCAAACACTTAAACACCAAGTAACAGATATTGTGTATCTCAATATTTTGCTGTGCCCTGACAGGGTCTACAACGGATCTTAGCTCTAAGCTCTTTGTAACATCTTTGTACCTTGTGGAATGCAAATGAATGAATATGAAGTACTAATACTTTAAACCACAGAATTCAAATGAGTCCCAATACAATACAATAAAAAGATCTAAAGTTATAATTAGTTGTACTTACGTCCATTGTCAGTAGATAGCTTCATCTTCTCCAATAGAGTGGTATCACGGTCGTTGTATATGAGCACAGCGGTCGCGTTCGCACGCCATGCGTTTTGCACCTGAAAAAAATTTCATACATTAATTATGTGTTTAGTTCCGGTTAAGGTGCTGATAGAATTGAGCATTTACTTGGGACAGATCATCGAGCATTCCCTGTTTTAAATTTTGTTGAAATGAACAACGAACTGAGACAAGCATAGAACCAAATATCGCTACGAACATTTTCACGATCTTTCTAGCGAACGCACTAGTCTATGGTCATCTAAAAAACTTTTTCAAAAAAAATTGACCGCCTTCAAAAACAACCACAAAAAAAGAGTAAAATAACCTACAAAACTTTTCTGTCGGAAGTCGGTGACTTTTTTATTAATTTCATTGTCTCTTTTGCCACCGACTTCCGACAGAAAAGTTTTGTAGGTTATTTTACTCTTTTTTTGTGGTTGTTTTTGAAGGCGGTCAATTTTTTTTGAAAAAGTTTTTTAGATGACCATAGACTAGTGCGTTCGCTAGAAAGATCGTGAAAATGTTCGTAGCGATATTTGGTTCTATGCTTGTCTCAGTTCGTTGTTCATTTCAACAAAATTTAAAATTTATGACGGGGCCCCCTCTCAGAGGGCCAAAGCCTGCCGGGGTCGCGGGATTACTTCCTTACCGTGACCCCGGAACATAACAGGCTACTGAAGGACACCGTGGATTTTAGTCAGTACAAGTCTGACAGTCCCTCCCGCCCTGCCCGGGGTTGGAAGACTCATTTGATGATTTTACCACGCTAAAAAAAAAAAAAAAGGTTATTTTACTCTTTTTTTGTGGTTGTTTTTGAAGGCGGTCAATTTTTTTTGAAAAAGTTTTTATTTTACTCTTTTTAGTTTGAATATTCAACCAAAATCCTTGTCAAATAAGTACATCATTTTCTTACATGTGCACTAGAATTTTGTAATCCGTTGCACCGGTAATAACATCGTTCATTCATTCCCTATCTCAAAAACTGCTGAACCGATTTTGATGAAATTTGCAGTATTCCCTAAGTCGAACGATACCTAGTACAACAAAAAAAGAATTACTTAAATCGGACTTATAGTTCCGGAGATATGCGAACTCAAACATAATTTTCTTACTTGAGGAGTTGTACCTTCCATCATCAGCTCAGCTATATGAGATGATGATTTCCATACGCAAGTACTTGAATTACTTCATATGATTTGCGAAAAACTATGTGTCAGCTAATAAAATTTAAGGGTTGCCCTCGATTTCTCCAAGATCCAATCATCAGATCATGAAATGGTGACAATGGGACCACACGGGAAGCACCAGCTTTCGAATAAAAAAAGAATCATGAAAATCGGTTCACCCAGTCGCAGGTTATGAGGTAACAAACATAAAAAAAAAAAAAAAAAACAGTCGAATTGATAACCTCCTCCTTTTTTTGAAGTCGGTTAAAAATATTCTAAAGAGAAGCCCCATGCAAAATTTGAAACTCCTAGCACCTAGCACTTGTAGGAGATATCTTGATGAGTGATTCATTATCATCATCTGCCTAGCCATTTCCCAACTATGTTTGGGTCGGCTTCCAGAAGAACCAGATGCAGCTGAATATCAACATTTTACATGGATCGATTGCCTATCGGACCTCCACATCCAGTAACTGGGTACTCTATGGTAAAACTGTTTGTTCTGACTAATAGTAACGACTGTCAAAAATCTACAAATGACAGCCGGGAGCTACGGTTTTACGTGCTTTCAGAGACACGAAGGAATCTCGCCAACCACTGCCGTATTATCCATAAGGCACTTTAGGCCAGTGCCTAGGGGCCTACTATGACCAGGGGCCCAGCACTCCCAATAAAAAATGAAAAAAAGGGGATTATGTGGTTTTACGAGGATGAAACCACGGTGAAAGTGAAGCTTTTTTCACATTATAAGGTAAAAGCCTCCATTGTTGACACTATTAAGAGTGACGGTGAATGTCTGAATTTATTGTGTTGAAATTGAATTGAATTGTGACAATTTATTAGAAAAAGGGAGGGCCCGAAACGAGCTGTGCCTAGGGGCCCCGAGATGGTTAATCCGGCCCTGTCGCCAACCATCAGACCAACCTCGGCAAGCGCGGCTCAACCCGGAAGATCGGTCTGTGCGGCTGTAATTATTTAGCCACGAGCTCCTCAGCGAGTGATTGAGTGACCTTTCGCTAATATTGAAGATAGATACATGACTTTGTAATAAAGATAAGTAATAAGAGAATAATTATATCCTCAATACATTGAAGTTGCATCTTGGTGTCATGGCGGCTCACTAGTCTGACCACTTTGGATTTCCTACAGCGTTTCACTTCACTGTGACCGGGACGAATTAACATTATATTATTGGTTGTACTAGATATACCGGTTTTGCATAATATATGTAATAATTTGTGAACTTGTATTATTTATAATATCGAATCTGGTTGACCGAGCTTCGCTCGGTTTTTAAAATGTCTATATCTTGGGAAGCGAGCTTTTCTTGAACCTGGGACCTGGGCCGAAAAACCCCTGACCCATCTGTAACTTTCATGAATATCTTAAGAACCGTTTCCGAGATCCTGATTATTTATAAATAAATTACAAGAATTGCTCGTTTAAAGATATTAGATGAAATAATTACTTCGATCTTACATAAAATATCTAGATTTCGACCTCTTTAGCAGAATGTACCATAATAAGATTCTTAAAAAATAATATTCAGTTCTATTCCTTAAACAATACAGTAGATAATAAATATTTATTTTACTTTAAAAATATATTGTGCTAGTGGCCTTTTTTCACTGCCAGTTCATCTTATTTCAGCGGCTGAGCCGAATTTAATAAATATACCACTTTTCTGATATTTTAACCAATTAGGTACTAACTTATAATATTATTTAAATTTAAATCCTACTACTATTATAAAGGCGAAAGTTTGTATGTATGGATGTATGGATGTTTGTTACTCTTTCACGCAAAAACCACTGAACGGATTAAGCTAAAATTTGGTACACAGATAGTTTATAACCTGGATTAACACATAGGATAGTTTTTATCCCGATTTTATGTTCCCGTGGGATAATTTTCGAGTTGTAGCGGGTGAAGCCGCGGGCAGCAGCTAGTAATAAAATATACTGGTGTTACTTGACTGGCAACATTGGCAATATTGCCAAAGTTGCCGGCAATTTTGGTATTTTACTGGCAGTGGCAATATTGGAAATATTGCCGGCAGTGGGAATATTGCCATCAGGCACATCACTAGGTACAAGTACTTACTTATACCAAATATTATTTCTGCATCATACGCAAAAAGCTTTTAAATTAAAGCCCTGTCACATATTTACATGCATGATGCAATTTGTAAATCCCGTAGCATAAGCCATCTAAGTAGGTATCTCTAATCAACTTATTTACCGTCAGCTATCGGTAATTCTTACGAGTAAGAAGTTAATCTTGGAAATGAGCGGTACCCGCTTGTTCATTATGGTATACGTGAGTTTTTACACGCATTTAGATACTTTTATGCAAGGCAATTGCTTCAGGAAATGTTGGAATTTAAACCTAAAAGAAGCCTCACGAAGGGTCAATTCACCGTTCTGACACAACCTATACATATGTATAAGATCTTCTCTTTATGTAATAAAATGGAGTGAAAATTAATATGATGGCATGCATATATAATGCAATAAAGCGCAGTATTTTAGGCGTCAAACTAACAGCGTGTACTCAAAACCACACTGCGCTCCAAAACACAAATTGTTGATGTTGGTCAAAAGGCCGCTACACTGAATCGGGCTTGGACACGTCTGACGCAAGCCCAATAAGATTTGGGCCAAATAATAACTTTCTGGAACCCTGACACAGCCAGAAGGCGTCGCGGCAGATCTCGTAGAAGTTGTCGGGTTGAGCTGGATAAAATCAACGACTAGTGGGCCCACTTTGGCCCTGGATCGTGATAACTGGAAATCATGGCCTGTGCCCAGCAGTGGGATGAAGTAGGGTAGCAGTGTCAGGTGGCCTACCATGAACTCTTAACGCGATCCAGTTTAGGCTGTGGGAAAGAGATGGCACTAGACGACTTGTATAGCTCTGTCTCTTTCCCACAGCCTAAACAGGATCGCGTTAAGAGCTCGTGGCAAGGCCCCAGAACGAAATAAAAATAAAATGAACCCAAACATCAGAAATTCATCGTCACCTGTGCGAAGTCGGGCCGAGTCACTTGTCTATACCAATTTAATGAGGAAGATTGTAATATTGTAGAGTTTGTTTGTAGACAATAATCTCTTGAACTACAGAAACGAATATGAACATTGTTTTACCAGTGGAAAGGTACATAATACTGTTGTGTAGGGTTGCCATCTCAAATATTGGGAGTACAGGACGCGACGACCCCGGATTTTAGAGTCCAGAACCCGGACATGAGTCTAAATGCGCACCGTGGAAAATGCGTCGGCTGGGGTGGGGGGACTTCATTTTTTTAAACCCGGACTAAAAATGAAGCCCCCCGAACGCTCCCCGGATGCCCTCTAAACTAGGGAAAATCCGGACAAACCAAGACGGGTGGCAACCCTACTCCTGTGTAACAAAAATATATAAGAAGGTTTTATTTTTTAACATCACTTGTGCGAAGCCAGGGCGAATCGCTAGTTATGTAATATTTCTGATAGCAAAAATAATATTGCATCGTACCTAATAACACAAGTAATAATGACTAACAATCTACTTTTGTATCACTATCATCCAAAATAATCTTTAGAAACCCTATTTATCTATATTGAAAGTTTGTAGGCATACAGGCCGATTTATTTCGAAATATGGAAAGGAATATTTGCTCTTTGATAAAAAAATACCTTTTCGTCAAAAAGAAATGTAATACAAATATTGAACATTGGAATCCAATTATACTGATCACTGTGATGTTTTTAGAAATACATGAAAAGGGAATAATATACATAAAGCATACATATACACGTTGTATATAGGGAAGTTTTCCTTTCTCGTTTCTATGAATAAAAGAGTAGCTTTTCGTGCCTTTGTTTCAAACTTGATTATTTTTATAGGAAAAGTTGGTTCAATTCTTGACTTATTCAAAAGATTCTAAGACTACAGAAAAAATGTAGGAAAAAATGAACAGAGTGAGTCTATCGACCCGGGTCGAGTGGAAAGGCTGTCTTAAAAGAACACCGCAGCCCTAGAACGAGAAGAGAAATCTGAAGGTTTTTAGACAGTCAAATTCACAGTCCCTTGCGCTCAGACTCGATTGACGATACTTATTCCTCTACAAGAAATTAAAATCACATTTATTCTACTCTAGCCCTCTTAAATATTGCGAAAACAGAAATACATATCTGTGAAAATGTCAACTTTCAGTTACGGTTTATGAGATACATCCTGATAACAGACGAACAGCGATGTCTTCGTAATAGGTCCCTTTGGGTTCGATACCATAAAAAAGACACAAGTTTCTGCTACACTCTGTATAAGCCTGAACACCTCATAGAGTCCTATTTATGTCATTATAAGCTGTTATCTTGCAAAGTTGTGATCAATCGTTGTTATCAGACATACTTGTGCGACAAATAATCCTTGCTTATCAGAGGATAAAGATATACAGTTCATTAGTATGTTTATTAACTCGGGAACTTTATCATTTCGACATGAATACAGGGACGTTAATCAGGTAAACATCGTGAGGAAACCAGCATGTCCTAGGACCAAAAATTTGAAGATAATTATGTGTATCTGTAGAAAACTGACTCCTAGGTTGTGACCTAGAAGTCAGTTTAGTCTAGGAAGCAGAGTTTTTCACTATTTGTGCCAGCCTTTTTCAAAAATCGAATGCACCTGTTAATTGCTATTTTAATTGTTAACACAGGTTTTATGTCAATAATCATATTTTTATTATTTTATTTATTATCTACCAACCCGCACTGGGCCCGCGTGGTGAATATAGCTCACTCCTTCTCACAGAAAGGAGGCTTGTGTCTCAGCAGTTATAGCAATCTTATAGGCTGATGATGATGATGAGTTGACGACAATAGAGGTAAAATGAAATAGGTCCTAGCTTTTGACACAAGCATTTTAAGGGATAAGAGGCATCTTTTGTGTTTAAACCATCTGTACGCCACATCTATATCGAGATCAAAGTGAGATCAGGTGGCCTACCATTAACACTTAAGAGGAAACAGTAAGGGCTGGAGAATTGAAAAATAGGTATTTGTAAAATCTATTGCTGTCGCACAGTGCCCACACAACAGAGTTACAGAGCGCGAAGGAGACAACTGCAGCTTGGACCGAAAATACCTTAAAAATGGCACAAAATCAACGATTCGTAGTCCCCTGATTACTCCTCCAAAACTTAACCGATTTCACTACTTTTTCCTTTAAAAAATAAAAAAGGCATTGGCCGTGTTCCTATGTTTTCCTTTTTTTATATCATCTCGTCAAATTTGTTTACTGATTATTTGAACACAGCGGAAAATCTGGCCATTTTTTTTAGGATTTTGAATGTTCATATCTCTTTTCATAATTAATTTATGGGAAAAAGGAAAACATAGAGACATGCCAATAGTGGTCATCGATTTTTTGTAAAAAATTATTGCTCTACTGGCATTATCCAGGGAGAAAACAAAGGACTACGTTTGTATGGAAAAACGGCCGTGCTGTTTCCTCTTAACGCAGTTTAGGCTGGAGAAGAAAGAGATGGCGCTAGACGACTTGTATAGCTCTGTCTTTTTCCCACGCCCTAAACTGGATCGCGCTAAGACTTAAGAGTTCGTGGTAAGTAGCCATCAATTAAATTGCCTTTGGCTGTTAGTTTGCACCTGTTAACCGACTTCGAGAAAAGGGGGAGGTTCTCAATTCGTCTAAATCTTTTTTTTTATGTACTTTCCCCGATTTCCCGATGAACCCTGAACCCATTTGGAAAATACTTCATTGATGGTCTCGTAGTTATGGGGCCACGTGCCCTTAGCACGAATTGTCAGTATTTGAGAAGTAAAGTAAACTGGAACTTTGACTGGAATTTCAAATTAACAATTTTCAAGGAAAAATTAGATCCTTCTTCGCACACCAGAGGCGTTATTCCATTTTTTCATATAAGAAACGCTGTAAATACTGTAAAGTAAAAGAGTGAAAATTCGTGCTAAGGCTACTGACGACGGGATCTTGGAGAAAGCGAGGGAATTCTTCAATAAATTACAGCAAATCAAACCAAGTTTTATTTTTTGGGACAAACCCACCACACTATTCCCAAACCACTGCAACTCCTAAAAGCCAGAATCAACAGTGGCAACCACCAGAAAAGCGTCGAGACAATGAAGCTCGACGTGTCCCGGAGAATGAATTTACCTGTCTTGGATCCTGCACGAAATTAATCAGAAAAGAATAGTGGAGGAGTAGGAAAAATATGTTTCCACTTCATCCATTTCTTATATTCATCCATCAAACCGAGATTGCTACGATCACATATTAATAATCACACACGAAACTACATATATCTCTATGTAAAATCAATGTTCAGAAACTAGTCACCCAATACTCCGAAGTGTTTCTTTAGCTGAGTAGGGTCGGCATGCATGTGACATGTTCATTATAACGTCTACGTCTTGTAAGGGTACTGCCTTGAGTCTAGACTGATGTATGGGTATATAATGTACCTATGTTTGATCTATTATTGACTTTGCTGTCGTTACTTGGCACTGAGAGACTTTAAGGGCGAGTGGACGCGGCGCTAGTGTCTGTCATTATATCATATTGCATTAAAACTAGTTAGTAATTTATAAAAAATATGTTTTTTTTTTAAACAAGCATTTAGTTAAATACAATACTTATGATAGAAAAAGTACTCGTCAAGACGAATCAAACGAGTCTTAATTGGATGGGTTTGCGGCGTTTAATTACAGTGTTCCTACGGCCACATTCCAGCCGCCTTTCTGGTGCAGACGTGCAGGGAAACGTCCACAGCAGCTGTTATCTGGTCCGTCCATCTCATAAGCGATCTACCTCGTGCTCGGGTGCCTTCAACTTTGCCCTGCACAACTAGGCGCTCGATGGACTCGCCACGCCGGGACACGTGTCCAAAGAATGTCAGGATTATAGTTTGCACAATGGAAAACAGGCGCTGTTTGATTTCAAGTTCATGCCTACTGCGTCGAAATCTTCAATCCATGTCTAAAGTCTGAAGGTAAGGTAAGGTAAGGAACAGGCCAAACGGTTGAAGCAATGCCCCTCTTTTCAAATCATTTTCTTTGCTATCAGAAATATCCGTAGTATAACTAATATACCAACAAATACGGGTATATAGTGCACCATATTGCTCACAAGAACGCAAACGAGTATAGCAGCTAATTGCATTAGCATGACTGAAGCCGGCTTCCTTAGCTGTTTAGAAAACTAATTATAGCACTGCCTTTCAGACTTTTTAATGAACTTTTCTATGTATTTTCTAAGCTTAGAGACAATTTTCAAAGAAAATTAGATAGGCTAGCTGTTTGTGTACTCTTATGTATATAAGATGAAAATTATTATGTAAGATTGAATTATGCTTGGTATGTAAGGCAGCGTTTTTTAAATAAATCAAATTTTAATCCTTATTATATTGTAAATGGAAATGTTTAGTTGATTGTTTCTGGGCTTTTTGGATTGACTCAATCATGTTAAAACTGCTGATAGGATGTAGATGAAATTAGCTACAGAAATAGGCTATAGTTCGGAAAAACACATAGGATGCCTTATAATTATACCGTTATTATCAAGATTCCGTGGGAGGACACGCAGAGAAATGTATACGAGAACTTCTGGTTGCAACCGTGACAGCAAGACTCACTAGTTGACTTTACAAAAATTCAAGTGATAAATACTAAGTCTTTGTTAAGCTTGTTAGCTAGGTAGCTAGTCATTTCTCTGCGTGGATTTTCGATATCCGCGGGCAGAACTACTCGCAAAAGCTACTTTAACAATGTTTATTCTTACTATTTCTTACCTTGATTTCAAAATTGCAGCTTCCTCTCCTGATGACCGCAACCCAGGGTTCTGAAGGTAGAGGATCATTAGGCGCGGCTGCTGACAGCAATGGCCAGGTGCAGCCAGTATGGTCCCTCTCTCCCCCCGCACCTTTGGCTCGTATGTGCACTGCCATACCCCGGGATGAGCCGATGTAGCCCTCGCCGTATTTACCAGACTGAAAAGATGGAGAAAACCGTTTAATTTTTGAGTAAGGTGGAAATATTGCAACACTGTCATTAAAAACTTAATACGAGCCATTTCTGTGACCGAAATAATGTAACTGAAACAGTTTTTTTTTAAATATTGTTAATGTTTTTTTTTATTTAAAAGTAAAGAAAATAATCCTATACTAATATTATAAATACGAAAGTTTGTGAGGATGTATGTATGTGTATGTATGTAGGTATTTTTGTATCTCTTTCACGCAAAAACCATAGAACGGATTTGGCTAAAATTTGGTACACAGATAGTTTTTAACCTGGATTAACACATAGGATAGTTTTTATCCCGATTTTAAGTTTCCGTGGGAACACAACAGCTAGTAGTATATAAGCGAAAAAATCGATAAGTGAGACGTCTAGGGAGAGCGATATCTTAGTTTAAAAAAAAAAACAATCTATCAATCGATTCGCGCCAATTCCACGCACGGTAAAACAAGATGGCGTTACACCTAATTGTTATTCAACGCCATTAATTAATACATAACCTCGGCACATTAGCCTGTCTTGAGATAGCCAGATGGCTGGCTTCGAGCCAAAGAAGTCTGTCTATAAACTTGCCTAGGTAATGAGATCTAACGAGGTCTTATCTTTCGCGAATTTGTTTGTACGTAGAATGCATCCCGGAGCTTGTTTTGCAGTGGTGTGCACTGTTTTTGCTTGTACTATGCGGTTCAATAGGGTAGTTTATTGCATAAAAAATAAATTAAAATCTATTTAGTCCATAAGTTAGGCTGTTACACACTTATTAATAAACGTGGACTAAAGTTACAACCAGGATATTTGGACTAACCATAGATTTTAAAGGATTATATTATATTAACTTTGGCGTAACTTTACTTCTCGTTTTATTAAATAAAAAGGGGTTAGAGTATTGAAAAATAATGAATATTTTTTAAATCAATGAATATTCACAAAGATAAATTGCTTCGAAATTCGCGAGTGGGGGCTAGTGACGTCATAACGCCTGTAAAATTATAACGATCGAGTGAAGTTTTGTGATTTTTAGAAGCGTTGCATCTTCATCAATTTTGGTTTACATAACAAATATGTGTCAAATATTTTTAGATAATCTATATTACGGACTAATTATTTTTTTTGAGTAATAAATAGACTATCTATTAAGTAGAAGTGTCAATGATCTTCAATAAGTCAACCGCCACTTGAAAGTAACGTTCACCACTAAACTTGGTACTTTGTGCAAATTAACTTTTAATAGTGTGTATTATCTTGTTAGAGATATTTTTATATGAAAATTTTATTGTGTATTAGAAAGCGTACACCTGTTAAAAAGGGGATGCATGACGTCACAATATGGCGTCAGCAACTCGCCTTGCCTTCTTAGTTGAACTGCATAGTACAGTCAGCATCAAAAGTTGCTGACCACATTCAGATTTTTAAAATCGCTGTACGTATTATTACATATTATTATGGCGAACAGCAATTTTGAAAATTAGTATGTGGTCAGCAAGTTTTGTTGCTGACTGTACCTACGGATTTTCAGTCGTTTTGCAGAAATAAAAGCGTTCCAGAGATGACTAATAGATGCATGTAAGAAGTACACAAACTGTGTTGCTAACCCAAATAAATAAAGATTGGGCTATGATTAATTTGGTACACAGTCAATCAGTCATAAACAAGACTTGGTAAAATATGGGTTGCATGCTTGAAAAATGAAAAATTGAACGAAGTTTTTATAGTTCTTAGGTAATCAACGGTATTTCATTTTACGTTTTAGTTGGGAAAAGGCTAGACGGATAATTTCTTGTGTAAATGAATTCATTCAATCACTCCAGAGCCTATAGCCAAACGGCAAGCGACAATCGCTAACGTTCAGCAGTCGCTAATACATTTTCAACTTTATACCCCATCGCATGAAGTTGAAAATCTAGTAGATTGCTGAGCGATGGCGAACGGAACAAACGAAAACGATCTGTAATATTTGATAGATTTTCAACTTTATGCTATGGGATACAAAGTTGAAAATGTATTAGCGACTGCTGAACGTTAGCGATTGTCGCTCGCCGTTTGGCTACAGGCTCAGTTCGTTCTGTTTTGAATAAGACATTTTCGTTTTGACGTCATCAAAATATTTGTTGTTCACATCGCGTCTGTTCGCTAAATGGTTTCCACAATATTTTAAGCAAAAGAATTGGCTTGTTTGCGCACCCTGTTATTCAGAGTAAACATTTTATTCGATTGATAGGATATCGGGCAGACTGTTATCTCAAGACTGAAATAGATAAGCAGTTAAATAAGAAAAGAAAGAAAAAATGTTACAAAACGGTTGTTAGGTAATGCTATCATCATCGGACGGGTCTTAGAGGTAAAAGACCATGAAACTATCATCAAATGAGTCTTTACAAGTTACACCCTGTAAGGGACGGAAAGCACTGTCAGACTCGTACTAAAACCAAAGGTGTTCCTTCAATAGCCCTTTATGTTTCAGGGTCATTTCCGTGATCACGATAACCCGATGAGACAGTTTTGCGACCACAGGCTTTGGCACTTTATGCCCCCATAAGGGGCACCCCTTCAGATTGGTGGCAGCAATTAGAGGCGCGCCTGGAGCACGACGTGCTGTTAACCCGGTCATGGTCCATGATTATACGGCGAGTCACCCATTAGTCGGCATCCGCATGTAATATCAAGCGTAGTGTGGGATGCCTTATGAGGTTGTGATGTCCTGGAACGCAAGGTGGCAATAGAGAGAACTAAGAATCGGAGTCTCCTCATGTTAATTTGGAACTAAGTCAATCAAATAGAACAGAAAACGAGTTCAATTTCAGAAGTTAATTACTGAATGCAAATCTTCTGCAGCGCGCAAAGATATTCACTTATTAAATGCTGGCATGGGAACTATCTAATTACTGGCAAGTAAGTACCTTTTGACGATGACTTCCAAAGAGATGAATTTGGTACCTAAATGATTATTAGATGTGATATCTGCTAGGTAGTTAGCTATTTTTTTTGGGAAAAAACCCAGCACCCTATTTCCATACCACTGCAACTCCTGAGAGACATCAACAGTGGCAACCACTAGAAAAGCGCCGTGACAATGAAGCTCGACGTGTCCCGGAGAATGAATTTACCTGTCTTTGATCCTGCACGAAATTAATCAGAAAAGAATAGTGGAGGAGGAGGAAAAATATGTAGTTAGCTAGCTACTAACGTTTCTAGTAAGAATCTATAGGAACCCCTCACAAAACAAGAGACGTTTATGAAACCTAACACAATACTAAAGATTCCCCGATACCTGTTGATCTTATCAAATAAACATCCGATATGTTCCTTCAAGTGAACAACGTAACTGCGTAGATACGATAGGTGATCAATAATTCGTCACAACATCGTCACACCCCGTATCGTCACTTATTTTATTGACTAGCTATGTGCCCCGCAGTTTCACCCGCCGATTTCGTAAATCGAAGGGTCAAAGCGGACTGTTGGGGTCGCAGGACTGACTGGGAATCAGTAACTGTGACCCTGCAACGTAATGGATTGAAGGGACAGGGTTGTGGGTGGATTTTAGTCAGTTTGACAGTCCGTTGTGCTCTGCCCACGGCGGAAGGACGAGGTAGTCTCAGATTCAGGGTCGTCTTTCACCTACAAGAGACCCTGGTCATTAAAGGATATAGTGAGTCAAGAATTAAGAATTAGAATTCACGAGGATTAGCTAGGTTTTCTTTCGTTCGATTGACTTTTTGTAAACAATCAATGGAGTCATAGAAATGTGAGAAAAAATAGCCTAACCTCTTTGTAATAAGTTTTTTAAGGGATCCATTTAGGTAAGTACCTTTATGAAATTTACAAGAACTCGAGCTACCAAGAATTTTGTGACTCTGGTAGTGGTCTCAAACGTTTGTAATGCGAAAAAGCTGTGATCGAAAAAAAAATGAAAGAATTATGTACTACATACCTATTCTCTTTATATTTTACAGTCGAAACTGTATGATATCGGTTGAAATACAGATACATCGGTAGTTTCGAGACAACCGCCCGGCGAGTGTGTACAGACACCTTTAGAAATCGATATGTTTCGGTTACTTATCACGTATTTACCTAAAAGATAAGAGGGGAATTTGCTATGATAAATGTATTAATGGAGATGTTGTTAAGAAAGGACATTGGATGATAAATAAATATGGAGTACCTACTACCTACAGACATTCTGGTGTGGGTGGATTGATAACTCGGTGTAGCAACATACACGTAATAACAAATAAAGATTTTATTAATTATTGCATAGATATACTACGGCATCATCATCATCACTGCCGTCACTAACTGAAAGAAAAGCATTTTCTAGGTATATGGCACTTGGTGCCGTATTTGCAAAATTATGCCAATGTCATACTCATTAATGTGAAAAACGACACAAACAAATTTTGTATGTTTTCTATTGTGTAGACGTAGAGAATGTAGTCTTTACATGGGGAATAATCTTCCTAATGATGTTGACAGGATAGCAACGTACACCATAATTTGTTTAAAAAAACACGATCGCAATTTAATGTTTTTTGGAGATAGAAAAAAGATTTTTCATACTGAATGGCTCGACCAATTCCTCATTTTGTATGAAAAATCATTTTTTTTAACAAAAGTTTTAGAACAAACATTGTTCAGTAACATGGTCTGACTGAGTTACCCCACGAGAGGTTTTGCGCTATTAACGTTACACGTTGTATTTCAGGTGCTATTCCCACAGGTTCCGTTTCAACAGGTGCTCAAAGTGGAATGTGTCAAATATTCTTTTCACAACGATTGATGACCAAAAAACAAACACGTACTACAGACAAACATAAGCCAGGTTTCGAAAACAAAAAGTACACAAAAAGCCTCACACGGGTAAGGATTGAACAGATTAAAATAAACTGATATTTAAAACATGCGGTCTCTGGCATTTATTTACCCTCCGCGCCATATAGGTCAAACCTTATCCCACTCAAAGTGATTGAGATTATAGGTACATTTTACACAGCTTTAGGCCGCTTGTACGTATATTTACGATTTTTTTTACAAAGGAAAAATTACGATTGGTTCGGTGTTGCACGATGGGTTTGCTCTTGACCTTAGTCTAAGTCTGGGGTGACAAAGACAAGGTCGACGATGGAGCGAGCTTACAGCTTGGCAAATTAGAGTAGAAAACCGGAAGTCGCCACTGTGCTCTCTCACTTTGAATGATTATATTTTATTTTTCACTTATTACGTTCGTTTTATGACACAATAATAAATCTTACAAACCGGCGTTCTTTGTTTACATCAAATATCAAAGATTTTAAAACGTTGTCAGCAAACAAAAAGATTAGTTCCGTTTCAAGACGTTCTGGACAAGCTGAACACAAAAGAAGCCTGTTCACTCTAACTTTGAAGAGATTAGGGTTGTATGCGTTCGGAAACACAAGAGTTCAACTCATGAAAATTGTAAAAAAATTGCGGCAGTTCGTTGTATTTGCGATACAAAATACGTTTGGTATAAAAACAGCCTTATCCCTTTTTGAAACCGCTTCCAATCACCTGAGTGATGTGCGTAGGAAGTTGTTAGGATTAGTTGTCGATGTGGTCCTCTCCCAGATTACATTACAGCGCTGTTAAACGTGGGTAGTCTGTCATTGGACCCTGCGGAAGGTGGTTAAAACGCCGCTTGATTGGCGGTTGTTCCGTTAATTGGTTGTGGTTGTTAATATGGGATGTGTTTGGTAGATAATTTTAATTATCTTCGTATTACTGCCATTCAGCACGACAAAGGTGTATTCTCATACATATTTTGGCATAGAAGTCCACTCAGCGTATTTAACGTTACACGTTGTTTAAGGAGCTGTACCGGATCAATTCCAAGTAATTTTCATACTTTTGCTACCTAGTGTAGATTATATTATTATCAAGCATAATACAAGTCAATCAGTATAACCAGAAGAATAAAAATAAAACAGCCATAATTATATTAGTGACGACTTCAAACAGACAGACATTGTTTACAAATATCACCGTGTTATCGATATCTAAGAACAACACTAACTCAGTTAATTCCAAACAACGGATACGCTAGTGACGTAACCAATACTCGCGATTATATCGATAACAATTATTGGTTAACGATTATTATTATTGCAAAACAGAATAGAAATAGTACACATACAAGTATCATATAATCCATTGAATTATTTGTATGCGTAATACTCGTAGCATAGAATAATAACTCGAGGGTGGCATGAAGGAAGTGTGAAATTAGAAATTTATGAATCAATGTACAGACGCCAGCACATCAAGCTACCACAATCTGTCAGATTTCCATAATAGAATTTCGGTTTACCCTTGTTTGGTAGAACAACTTTTGATATAATTTTACTAATTCGAACAACGTTTGAGAAAATAATCAGTTTGTATAATATCGGTTAACTTAATTTTCATTTCATCGAATATTTGTTTGCGATAACAACATTTGCGCTATTGCTTAAAAGGTATAATGTTCATTTGATGTAATATTCAGGTGGTATAACATTTAGTTTATCGAATACTCGATTGGTGTAATGTAATGCAGAAAAGAAAACATTGTAAATATTTGTTTTCAGTAAATAAACTAAGGATGCAAGAGCGAGCGAAGCGAACTCGGGACTTAGGGCACCCCGACTGGGACAGGTTAGGTTCGAAGGGGATGGCGGGGTCTGAAAGACCCCGCCATCCCCTTCGTGTTAGGTTACTGTAAACCTTGCAAACAGAAATAGGAGCCCCGCGAAGCGGGGCTCCGTCAAGCTGCCTCGGTAGGTTTTCAGTAATATACGCTCGCCCTTGCATCCTTAGTCAAATTGCCGATTACTACCTACCGAGGTAGCTCGACGGAGCCCCGCTTCGCGGGGCTCCTTTTTCTGTTTGCAAGGTTTAAAGTAACCTAACATGAAGGGGATGGCGGGGTCTTTCAGACCCCGCCATCCCCTTCGAACCTAACCTGTCCGAGTCGGGGTGCCCCAGGTTCGGAGCTCGCTTCGCTCGCTCTTGCATTCTTGTTAAAATTGCTGATAACCACCTACTAAAGTAGCTCGGCGGAGCCCGATTTTTTATAGACAATGAAAGGAAACGAATAATTAGTTAACTGAATATTCGATGCGATATTTCGACTAAATCATTATTAGTCTTGTGAAACATTAGTTTAAATAAAATTAGTGCATTTGAAAATTCGGTCAAATGAAATTATTTCAAAGAAATAATTAGGCTAAATAAAAATATAACAATTAATTATTCGGTGAAATGAATAATTCTACGAAACGACTTTATTGTAACCAAAATTAGCTGGAGTGATTTTCGACGAAATGTTGTTCTGCCAAACAAGGGTGAACCTAGAATTTCAACCTTACCACAAGGGTAGAAGGTTAATGTTTGATTGGTAAAATCTGACAGATTCGGGTAAGTTGACCTGCTGGCGTCTGTACAGCTTGGCCAGAACGAATTGAAACGAAACTAATCATTTTGTTTCTGACGTTTTAAAATCTTTGATATTTGATTTATTATTGTGCCATAAAACTAACGTTATCAGTGAAAAAAAAAAACAAAGTGCTGGTAGCGCGAAGACAGTGGCGACTTCTGGTTTTCTACATTTTTATGTCAAGCTGTAGAGTGTAGACTCTGTAGAGTTGTGTAAGTTAACGACAATGCATTCAATAAGCTTGACTTAAGACTTGTTTTTTGATTAGTAATTAAGTGAAGAGTAGTTTTTTTTTATTTTTAAATAATTTCTTTATTTAACTTACTGATCACACAACTGGCCTATGTTTTCTTGGTCTAGAAAAAGATCTACAATCGAGTAAAATTAATGAATTAAACTAACATAACTACACCCCACATTTTTTATCATCGTGATAAAATCATCAAATGAGTCCTCACACCCAGGGCGGGACGGGAAGGACGTTTTACGTTCCAGTGTCACGGTACCTATGGAAATGGCAACTGGGAAACGAATAGCGCTAGTATAGCTAGTTCCAAGCGTCGTCATTGGTTCAAATTTTATAAGTACTTCAAAATAGTACCACCTCATTGGTCGGATTAGGACTTAGCTATGGTGGCGCCATGTACAATTAGCTTTGACCGGCCTTCCCTATTGAGAAAGTCCTACGAATTACACCCCACATAGTGTCTATTTTTAATCGCGTGACAACAAAGCGCCTAAGGGACCATAGACTAAGTTAAAAGACACTTTTATCCACATCCCAGTTCTCTAGAGGAGCCTCAGTAAGAAACTTCCTAAAAACACGTAGTTTTTTTACGAAAAAAAGGAAATAAACAAAGGACTTTGCTCTATTTATGTCTCCGGTAGGATGGTAATGAATTAGGTTAGTAAGGAACTTTATTGTTGACAGTGTTTTACGGTCAGGTATGTCTTATACCAAGATGGCTGACGGAGGAAAAGAGTGTTCCAGTTTTCATTCGGACTCGGACTAGTAGTAATTTACAGGCTATTTATTCATTACCAGTCTAACCAGATGCAGATGAATATCAGTATTTTACATGGAGCGCCTATCTGACTTTACAGAACCCAGTAACCAAGTATCTACCTAAAGGCGCTGGGATCACCGCGAGCATTCACCTGTAATGTAACATATAAGTGCGCAATTTGATGCTCTATTGTCTTCGAATGTTTGAATCTGTAACGTTACATTACAAGTAAACGCTCGTGAGGGAGCGCCCTAATACGAAATCCTTAGCTGCTTGTGTCCACAACCAATACCATGGATATTGCAAAAAAGTATTTTTTTTGGAGTCCCGTACCCAAAAGGTAAAACGGGTACCTACTTAAGACTTCACTGTCCGATTCTTTGTCTGTCCGTCAGTCACCAGGTTGTATCTCATGAACTGTGATAGTTACTGTAGTTGAAATTTATACAGCTGATTCAATGTATTTCTGTTGAAGCTTTAACAAAAAATACTAAAAAACAGAATAAAGTATATTTAAGGGGCTCCCTTAAAAGAGACATGTTTATTTTAATCATTTTTATAAATGTTGCTGCGACTCGCTCTTCGCCGGTTTTTTACAAGTAAAGGAACATGAGTTTGAAGTAATTTTGAATAGAGTTTAAAGTTTTGCCGATGGAAACCCATTTGACACAGCAAATAACCCTAAAATAAACTTGATCAATTATGTCAGTTCGACTAAAAATGATTATGACGTGACGTCACTAACAAATCTATTAAAAGAATCAGTTCAACATTAATTAATTACACGCCTACTGTAAACCGGTTTATAATCGACTACACGATTATTATATAAACAGATCAAGGCTATGTTTTCGTGTCAATCATAATATTATTAAATCCGTAATAATGCAACTATCTACTCGTATATTCAGTTTACTAAATTATGGTCGCTATTATAAAGAAACAGGTTGTCGATTGTCGACGAAAGAATCTTTATACAGCTTGGCCAGAACGGATTGAAACGGAACTAATCTTTTTGTTTCTGACAACGTTTTAAAATCTTTGATATTTGTTGTAAACAAAGACCGCAGGTTTGTAAGATTTATTATTGTGCCATAAAACTAACGTAATAAGTAAAATAAAATCATTCAAAGTGATGGTAGCTCGAAGACAGTGGCGACTTCCGGTTTTCTACATTTTTATGTCAAGCTGTATATTTATTTATTTATATGTGTATTTAATTTAGTATGTATTTAACTTTCAACGTGGCAATGCTGCCAGCGTTCTGGGCACCGTTCCCGTTGACAGCGATGTGGATGAATTCTTTGACGCCCTTTGAATATTTCTATTGTTATTATTTGTACATATATATTATTACTAGTTAGTTTTTATTTATGATTAATTTAGTATTAAGATTTGAATGTTTATTTAGATTTTGTGTTTTTGTTTTTTTTCACTCTGTCATTTGATATCTCAATTTTATATTTTTGTGCACCTGTCATGTTATCTCTATCTCTGCCTCAGGCATTAAGTCTGCCTGTGTACCTTTTTGTGTGGCATTAAGTGTTAAATAAATAAATAAAGAATCGTTAAAATGAAAAATGTAGAAAGATTTCTATCGTCCTAGACATGACGATTAGAATGTAGAAAAGATCTTGAATGATGATGAATAGCCAATGTAAGTAACGTTATCTATTCTTCACTTGTTTCAAGACATATTCAGACAAATAAAACATCGAATTTTGTAGATAACTTTGTCTATTTTTAGTAGAAAGGGGTTAGAATTGAACAACATAAATAAAAACTCTTTCCAAAATTCTTGGCAAAATCATCAAATGAGTCCGGCACCCAGGACAGAGTGCGAGGGACTATCAGACTCCTATTGCCTAAAATCAACGGTGTCCTTCAAGAGCCCTTTACGTTCCAGGGTAACGGTATTTAAATAAGTCCCGCGACTATCAATACAAATACTTAAGGAAAACAAGCTGTATTCATTATTACATAAGGTACAACGAACGATAACGGTACAATTCCCGGGTGTGGGAGAAGAGAATTTTTGAAAATCTTTGAATGCAGTTTGCTTTCTATTCAAAAATAAAAGAATGTTTCCTTTGAGTAAAATTTTCTATCTGCAGTATTAAGGGTACTTTCCCTCCAGGTGGCATTACAAAATTCCACCGATATGGACCAAGAAACCATATTACATGTTACGAGAGCTTTAATTTAAGATTTCTTGGTTTTCCTTTCATTTGATTTATCATGTTTATAAGAGAGATTTCATCGTTATAATTGACCCTAACGATCGGTGCAATAAAAGTACAGGGTATAATTTTTTCAGATTTTAGCCGATTCGATTCCCGGGTGGGAGAAGAGAATTTTCGAAAATCTTTGAATGCAGTTTGCTTTCTAATCAAAAATAAAGGAATGTTTTCTTTGAGTAAAATTTTCTATCTGCAGTATTAAGAGTACTTTCCCTCCAGGTGGCATTACAAAATTCCACCCTGTATATATCGACGATATTTCGGGTAAGCCGATATATCGATATCGACCGATGTTGGTTATGACCGACTCAACGATATTTTTTAATTTATAATTGTAATGTAAACAAGCGTGTTGTCTCGTCTATTTCCTTGCAAACGAGGCACGAACTACATTTAAGTCCGGGGAAACCTTTGCTAACCAGACTTGCGAAATCGCCTTTCTCCGAAAAATTATGGATTTAAGGGGATAGGTCAGTAAAAATACGGTTTTTATTTTTTACTTTTCTTCGTACATATCTGGACTACAGATCTTACAACTTGGAATATAGTTATTGACTATATGATCTAAATTCTCACAAAGTTGAAAACACGATTCAATTAAATTTTCTCGATACAAAAAAAATGCAAAGTTCGGTCTATCTAATTTATTTTTTGGACTTTATGGAATAACTAATATGAGTTATTGAAAGGATGTTGTTTTAAATTGTATAAAATACTAGTGTCTAAATTCTGTAAAGACATTTTTTCAATTAATAACAATTTTAATTCATAAAAAGACGCCGATATGTTTGGGCACATACGCCGTTTTATTCTGAGCACACATCCACTATCGTCCTCTCATCTTTTGCCTTTTAAAAGTAGTGTCATCACTTTCGTTCCTTGACGAATCAGTCAGCCAGCGTGGCTCTTACAGGCTAGACCTGCGACACTTTTTTTCAGATCGCGGCTGTCAGATTTTCGTAATAATAAAATTGGAACGGATAAAAAGATCGAGAAAATAAAGACGAATGATACGTAGGCTTATAGATTATTCAAAACTATGTTCCGCTGTGTTCAATGGGACGTGATTAAACGGACATGACTGTAAATAAGTCACGTAAACTTTCTATTTTAAATAACACATTATTTTGATGAATAAATAAAGAATAAAATAAACCAAACTTACTGAAAATCAACGCAGGAAATTCCTGACGACCCCTACTGAGCAAACAAGGGAAATGTTAGAATACTATATGATATAAATAATATGATTCTATAAATTACAAATTTTTCCTATCAATAAAATAAATTACTCACAGTGATTATTATATCAATGCTATCGTGATATCGTACTATTGTTGTCGGATGGTTCCTCTGTGTCCATCCTCCTCCCATCTAATCTTTATGCATCTAAATACCATTTCACATGAACTAATGATAAATGCACTGATTTATAATCAACATTTTGAGATAATTATGTAACTGAAAACAACTTCTAATCGTATCAAATTGCGATATAGGATAAGAAGCACTTCACTTTTATTATTATTTATTTAGTTTCGTCACAGATTTATAACAATTTCTAAGAAACAGGATTAAAATAAATTAAATGAAAACTGCTGTTGTCATTTTGAATACTTCAAAATTACTTGTCAACTACAAATAAGGCATAGCACCCACCACCCTGTTAAATATCGCCTATGATGAAAAATCGGTGGTCCTTGCTGTCTCACCGCGTGTTCGGTACAAGTTGCTTCTCGCTCTATTTATTGCTTTGGAGTAAAAAAAGATCAGTACTGGGTTCATGCTTTTGGAGTCGATAGATAATATCTCTAAGGGTTTCATTTATCCGGGCACGCCGCAATTGCGGCGGTAAGACCTCTCTTTGAGGAGTGGCTGGAGAGAAGTCATGGCGTCCTGACCTCCGCTCACCGCTTGACGCAGGTACTCATCGGACACGGAAGTTTCGGGAGGTACCTATGTCTGATGCGAAAGGAGGAAACGCCTGGGTGTCACCACTGCGAAGATCGCCCGGAGGGCACGGTGGAGCATACGGTGCAAGACTGTCCAGCTTGGGCAGAGCACCGACGTGTCCTCACGGTTGCGATAGGCGGAGACCTCTCGCGCACAGAAGAAGGAAGCAGGCCTCCTTCTGCGAAGCAGTAATGCTCGCGAAGGAGGAGGCGGGCCGCGAGCGAGAGAGGACAGTGTCCTCCCTCTGCCCCACCCGCGGTGGTGAAGCCCACGGCGACGGACGTCGCTAGACGATCTCCGGCCACCGTAGGCGCGGGTATGCGGGCAGCGAGTAAAGGGCAACTCGCTGCCCAACCATGGACCATGCCCCGGTCGACGGCGCGTTGTGTCCCACGCGCGCCTCAAAGAACGTCAGCATAATGACGGGGCCCCCCTCTCAGAGGGCCAAATCCTGCCGGGGTCGCGGGATTATTTCCTTACCGTGACCCCGGAACAGAAAGGGCTATTGAAGGACAGCGTCGATTTATCAGAAAAGTGATTATTACAACATTGTCCCAAAAAAATACTGTAGATAAGATAGTATAGAATGAAGATTTAATTATAAAGAGGTGACATCAAATTGTTCTAGTGTTTGTCATTACATCAAAATGCATCAAAAATTAGTACCAACACCAGATGATGGAGGACAGGGTGTCAAGCACCCTTAGCTTTCCACTCTCGAACATATAAAGATATCACGCAACCAGTTTTGTGACCGCACGTTAATAAAAGGAGCGTGTGTTTGGGGCTTTTTTTAGAGTGCTAAAATAATCGAATGAGTCCTCCTACCCAGGGCACGGCGGGAGGGACTGTCAGACTCGGAATACTTACTAAAATCTACGATGTCTTTCAATAGCCCTTTACGTTCTGGGGTCATGGTATTCGCTAGCCCGCGACCCAGGTAGGCCCTCTAAAAGAGAGCCCCGTCATTGCCATTGTGATGACACTCATTCAGGCGCGTGTGGAACACAAAACACAATGCCCTTGCCCGTGCGCGCGTGTGTTTGGGGCTTAACGATAATGGGTATTGTCACTTTCGTAAGGTATGCCAATTATCATTCATTTTCTACCAAAATAGTAGTTTTGTTCGTAATCTCGGGACATCAAAATGTTATAAAATAAACTAGCACTTTGCCCGCGACTTCGTCTGCGCGTGTTTCTAATTTTGAACTCAGTGAATTTAATTCCCGCTCACCCTCCTTATAGTAAAATCTAAAAACTCAATACAAACAAACAATCAATCATATTAGACAAACTGATTTTCCGAATTTCACCCCGTTAGGGGTTGAGTTATGAAATATAATAAAAAGGATACGTTCCTTTATTCGATCTAGAGATAATTAATATGTCAAGTTTTGAGTTTATCGAAGCAAGCAATAAAATCCTTCCCTTTAAACTTTATCATCCCTTTTCACAAATTTAGGGAGTGATTTTCGGAAAACCTAAAAATGGAGAGCAGTTTTAAAAAAAGTAATAATGCCCATCTTTTTTATTTACTTATACACATATTCGTACCTAGTTTCAAGTTAATAAACCCAAGAAATAAGATTTTACATACAAAGGTTTTCACCCCCTTAGAGGGAGATTTTCGCAAATTCCTTTCATAATGCTCATCTACATTATAAATTGTAACTACCATCCAACATTCAGGTTTCTACCTTTAATGGTTTAATATCCTCCCCATTAAACTTGAATACCCCTTTTCACCAACTTGGGGGGTGATTTTCGAAAAATCCAAAAACACGTGTTTGATTAATTTTTATCTAGTATATAAATACTGATTTTCAAATTCATCAGCTCACGCGTTATGATTTTCCCATTCAAACTTTAACAACCCCTAGAATACCAATGGAGGGTAGTTTTAAAAAAAATGTGGTGCTAATCTTATTTATTTACTAATGTTCTTATTCGTGGTAAGTTTCAAGTTTATAAACCCAAGGAATAAGATTTTTCATTCAAAAGTTTTCACCCCTTTTCACCCCCTTAGAGGAGGATTTTCGCAAAATCCCGTCTTATTGCCAATCTACTTGGTAGACTGCAAATGCTGTCCAAAATTCAAGTTCCTGCGTTAAGCGGTTTCGGCTGTAGTCGTGTCAAAAGAAAAACCCCTGTTCTTTTATATATATAGATTTAAGACTGTGAATGATAAAAATATTCACAAAATATTAATCCACATCAATAAAGATTTCTATCATTTTGTTTTAGTAAATGTTTCGATATCCTTATATCAAAATATTTCTTCTAGAGTAATACATGTATTTTGCGTAAGGGGAACACTTTATGAAATGTCGAAGTTGACGAAATGAAATTCATAAAACTTTGGATTGCGTTAATTTTGCGATACTAACGCCTCCTGATGGCGGCGCGTGGCAACTTTTCCGACTCATCAAACGATGCTTTCGCTTGACCATACGCCGTTAACAAAAATCTTATTAATGTTAATTTTAATTATTAAAATGTACAATTATTTAATATCAACGTATGTCACTACTTTTTATATTCACAAAAAAAAAAACTGATTTTTTGTTTATTTATTTTATCTTAATTTTTTTATTCACAGTAAGCGTATCGGTATCGCCGATATTTTTATAAGAGTATGGGTATCGGTATCGTATTGGCGAAAAGGCGTATCGATGCATCACTACTATTTATATATAATTGAGCAGTGTATCAGCACCAAGCTATGACACATCATAATATGCATTTTGCTGACCTCGAAATTCGTGACGACCATGATAATTATCAATTTCAAATCGATATTTTAATTGGTTAATAAACATGATTAGAATAACAAATAAGGATATTATTATCGATAACAAGTTTATATTTTATTTAATAACGCGCATTTTTATTAAATAATTTGTCATGATGAGATTTACAATTTTAGGTTGAGTGTATGTTCGTTTGTGAGCTTTTTACCTTGTATTTCCCAAGCGGCTATTTAAGGTCATTATCGGTCTTAAAAATCTAAGTCTTTTTAAATGTTTTCTTATTATACATAAGGAAGATTAAAGCTTTTGTCAAACAGACAGGCGTGGCGAACGCAAAGCGAAGGGTTTTTGTTTGTAATATATGGAGTTATTTGAAGCCAGTCACATACTCTTATGGTAGCCATACACGTACATGCCTATTTGTCAATTCGGCATAAAACTGCCAATTTGCTCAAATAGAATTGAACGTGTATGGGGGTGGAATGCCAATTTGATGGCATGACATGCCAATTTTGATAGGTCATCAAATCGTTTTTGACACAACGTGAAATCGGCAGCAGTGATGCCTACTTAGCAACTTTAGAGCTAGTTAGCTAATTTTTTAAAGGTGCTAGAAAAGAAGCTAAAAAGTGTAACTTGTGGCTAAACTTTTTAGCTACTTTTCTAACACCATTTCAATTCATCATGACATTGAGACTTTCAAAATTAGTCAAGTAGTGTCCCGAGTCAAAAGACAAGATAATGCAACAGTGGCTCATTCTACATATAAATAAGTAGCATTCTGAAGAAATAGTTCAGTTTCGGGTGGAAATAAAAAAAGAAATGAAATTCTTCCGGTGGCAAAATATATTTAAATATACAAGATACCCTGAACATGAATTTTCACTCTTAAGTAAACTGGGACTTTGCTGTAAACTTAATGGCAGACTCTGTAGAGTAAAATACTGCAAAATCTCTGTAACAAATACAGGGATTATTGTCAGCCGACATCACTGAGAAGTCACTAAAATCCGACCCACCACTCATGACTTTCGGAAATTTCTAGGTACTAATTTTTTAATGCATTTGATGTAATGAAATAGACACTAGCGCCATGTCTAAAGGTCAAGGAGTGGTGGCCAGGGCTGGGGTGCGTTTAAATCTTCCGGCGGTATTTCGCCGGAAAAAATTAAACTAGCGAAGGTTCGCTGAACGGAGTCATAAGTTTCTGTCAATGTTAGTTGTCAAATTCAATTGACAGCTCAGTTTATTGAACAAATAATCAATTTGCCGGTTTAATGCAAATCCATAATCCACAAATAATATTTACTCTCTAAAATAAAAATAATATTCGTTTTTACTGCGGGTATCGAGCAAAACAACAAAACGTAATGTCAGTCTGACAGCAGGATAAAACATTGCGAGGTAAAAAGGTCGCAATATTTTATCAGTAAATTCCATTTAGTAAAAACTTATCCCAGCGAATGACCGTAAACGGGGCAGATTAAATTTTAGTTAGCTTCATTTTTCACCTCGCGGTGTACTTAAACGGGGTGTTTGACATCTATGCAGTATAAATTTAAACTGGATAAAGGATATAAACGCAGCCCAGAGTCCTGCATATGGGATCGTTCTGAAACTCGACTTTTTGACAAATATTTATTTTTATTTAAAAATAACCAGTACTAATCCAAATTCAGTGACTAAATAAGAAAATAATTGTACAAAAACGTTAATAATATATAATAGATTTGACTAAAAAAAAAAACAAATATTCTCCGCATTTCATTTTACATTTAATTTACTATACAAACGTTTTCGAACGCACCACGTCTAGCATGCGTACCTATCTAGTCTGTGATGCGTACGCAATTTAAGACAGTGTTCCCACTTTATAAATATTTTCCCTTTATTTAGGGTAGGGGGGTCCTTTCAAATGTTGGTCAATATTTAAGCGAAAAAATTGTAAAATAAATAAATATGAAGGTCTTTATGAAATTAACTACCCAAAAACCAACCTTCATGCTTTGTGCTCGTGTAACCCTCTAGGAGGCTAATAGCTAAATAATAAAAAGCAGCACTTCTCTGCATTATTATAATTTTTATTTTCGACTTCAATTAAAAAAAAGGCAAAATTGTTCAATGTCAAAATAATCGTATATTGAAAAGGTGATAATAAAAAAAACTTTTTCAAGAAAAATGTAACCGCCTTCTAAAACAACCACAAAAAAGTGTAAAATAATCTACAAAATAACTTTTCTTTCGGTTGTCGGTGCCTTTGTTTTTTTTTTCTTTTCATTGTCTTTTAGCCACCGACTTCCGAATGAAAAGTAATTTTGTAGATTGTGGTTGTTTTTGAAGGCGGTTACATTGTTTTGAAAAAAATTTTTTTTTTTATTACTATTTTTAATTTAAATATTCAACCCGAATTCTTGTCAAGAACATCATTCTCTTACATGTGCACTAGAATTTTGTAATCCTTCGCACCGGTAATTACATCGCTCATGTACACAATAAGCTAATAAAATTCCATATCTCAAAAATTACTGACCGATTTCTACCGATTCTGATGAAACTTGCAGTGTTCCCTAAGTTAAATGATACCTCGCACACCAAAAAAAAGCATTACTTAAATCGGACTCAAAGTTCCGGAGATATGCGAACACAAACTAAATCAATCGATGCCTACTCCTTACTGTTAAGGAGTTGTACCTTCCATCATCAGCTCATCCACCTGAAATGATTATTATCAGATGCAAATACTCGAACAGCTTTAGAAAATATATATAATTGGTACTATCTGCCTATAAAATTTGAAGGTTACCCTCGCTTTCCCTGGGATCCTATCACCAGAACCTGACCTGAGAATTTTTTTCCAAATCAGTCCAGGCGTCTTCGAGAAATCGGGGAACATACATAAAAATAAAAAATATTCCGAACTGAGAACCTCCTCCTTTTTTTGAAGTAGGGTAAAAAAAGGTGTCGAAACAGATAGGTAAGTTAAAACTAAGTATTTATTATACTTAAGGCGCATACCGCGCATAGTACCCTCAATGACCTTGAGCATCCAGGCGGAGCTAAACGCACATTTTCATATCTGCACCGCACATATTAATATGTCCCGAGCGTACCGCGACACCTCAAAATGATATCATACACTATGCAGCTAGGCAGAAACAGCTGCAAAAACCCGCCTTCGCCCGGTTTTTATATGTGGAAATCTCAATTTTCAACATATTCTTTGTAAAATATTGACTGATTTACATGAGCGTTACTCACATTGTAGTAAATTTTAACACCGATTGATCTATTCAAAAATATTTTAAATAAACGAAGCCGTTTAGAAGGAGTGAGCATTTATTTGAACAAAATAGCGTGTTGTTAAATATTTTTTTACAGTTCAACTATTTGTCATAAGAAAATAAAATTTACTCACATTGTTGTACATGAATATACATTCAACATATATTTTTTTTCAATCTTTACACCCAGCCGTTAATCAGGAATGTGCTTTAGAATGTAACGTTTTTACGGCTTAAAAGGCGCGAAGGCCCTTAAGGGTAAGCCCCGACTCAAACGAGCGTTTTCTTTTGCTGGCACTTTAAAAGCGCTGACGTGTGAACAGATTTTGACTGGCCTGTTGGTCTAGTAGTTAGTGACCCTGACTGCTATGCCGGGGGTCGTGGGTTCGATTCCCACCCAGGACAAATCTTTGTGTGATGAGCATGATCATTTGTTCTGTGTCTGGGTGTAATTTATATATAGTAAGTATGTATTCAAAAATATATAAGTATGTTTTCAGTTGTCTAGTACCCATAACACAAGCCCTGCTTAGCTTGGGACTAAATGGCGTTGTGTGATAGTTGTTGAATATTATTATATTATTATACAAGGGAATGCATTTGTTCTATATCGGCGGTTTTTTAACGCCAGCAGAAAAAAAATAAACTTTCGCGCGAATGGCGTCTTAAAAAGTCTAGGTAGGATTAAAAAAACCAGCAACTGCCTGCAGGCACTATTACTACGATTAATGAGTAGTCATTATGACTTTTTTTTCAGATGGGTCTACGAACCAATATCATCAAAATAGTTCAGCGGTTTAGGCGTGAAAGCATAACGAACAAGTGCATTTATACTACACGAATAAGTTAGGATAAAAATGTAAAATCGTTTTATTTTTAATTTTAATACCTTTTTAGTAATATTAAAATACGGGGAAATCTGAAATCAGAGGCTGACAATATGGTTACTATGACAACGAATATTCAAATAAAACAATCGATGTGTATCTAAGTAACAAACATCAAACAAAAATACGTTAGGAAATTCAATAAATTAAATTTTGTGGTTCGTTTCAATAAAATCGAGAAGCGTTTAAAATACCTACCTACCTAAGGGAGATCATCATCATCATCGACGACTTTGCTCTGGAAAAATTATATGGAAAACGCGTGGTCCAATTCTGACCCGACTCAATTTAGATTGCCATCGACGCCATCGACATGCTAAGAGGATCAGCACAAAATAATCGCAGAACCTGCCATTCTTCAGACATGAATAAGGTGGAAGATAAAACCAGCTGACACAGTGATATACCTAGTGTGAAACCGCTAGGTATTGTACGAGTATGATCAAAATGTTTCCTTATTATTTCATGCAAACAATTTGATACAGAAAGTTGAGAGCCATTGGATCAATGTGTAATTCTTTATCATGGATTTAGGTACTTCGATTAACAAAAAATGTACAATGGATTTACATCTCAGTGAAGTGAAATATCATATTCCTTATTGTTGTTAGTAATAGTTATTTAGTGATTGTGTTTAAATTACAATAATTGTATTTTTCCTATGCTGTTATAACTTACAGAATGTTAATAATATAGGTAAAAGTAAAGTAAGTAAAGTAAAACCAACGACTTTCATTTTGATATGATTTTAATTAAAGCATTTCAAGCAAAGCTAAGCAGCTCTGCCAGAGCAAATATATAAAATATAATTATTTTTGCATGATTTTACTAAAAAGGTGAGTACTGATATAATGAGTAGAGAAAAATAGAAGATTTGATGAATTAGAATAAGGGCAGGAGAACGATGAGACGACGAATCATAAGATTTGTAAATAAAATATAACTATTAATATTTCCCTAAGTATTTATCTATATATATAAAAGAACAGGGGTTTTTCTTTTGACACGACTACAGGCGAAACCGCTAAACGCAGAAACTTGAATTTTGGACAGGATTTGCAGTCTACTATGTAAATTGGCAATAAGACGGGATTTTGCGAAAATCCTCCTCTAAAGGGGTGAAAAGGGGTGAAAACGTTTGTATGAAAAATCTTATTCCTTGGGTTTATAAACTTGAAACTTACCACGAATGAGAACACAAGTAAATAAATAAGATTAGCACCATTACTTTTTTAAAACTACCCTCCATTGGTTATCTAGGGGTTGTAAAAGTTTGTATGGAAAAATCATAACGCGTGAGCTGATGAATTTGAAAATCAGTATTTACATACTAGATAAGAATTAATCAAACACGTGTTTTTGGATTTTTCGAAAATCACCCCCCAAGTTAGTGAAAAGGGGTATTCAAGTTTTAAGGGGAGGACATTGAACCATTAAACGTAAATACCTGAATTTTGGATGATAGTTGCAGTTTATAATGTAAGTAAGCATTAAGAAAGGATTTTGCGAAAATCTACCTCTAAGGAGTGAAAAGGGGTGAAAACCTTTATATGCAAAATCTTATTCTTTGGGTTTGTAAACTAGAAACTTGGTACGAATTTGAGTAATAAGTAAATAAAAAAGATGGACATTATTTTTTTTCAAAACTACCCTCCATTTTTGGGTTTTTCGAAAATCACCCCCTAAATTTTGAAAAGGGTTGATTAAGATTTAAGGGAAGGATTAACTGATTGCTTCGATAAATTCTAAGTTGGGCATAAATTATCTCTCAATCGAATAAAGGATGCGTATTTATTTACATTTCATAAATCAACCCCTAACGGGGTGAAAATCGGAAAATCAGTTTTTCTACTACGACTGATTGTTTGTTTGTATTGAATTTTTTAGGTTTTCTTATAAGGAGGGTGAGCGGGAATTGAATTCACTGAGTTCGAAGTTAGAAACACGCGCAGACGAAGTCGCGGGCAAAGTGCTAGTTTTAATAATAAAAGGTTAAAACACTATACACCGTGACTTGTTAGTCGTCTTACAAAAGTGGTCCACTTAATGTATCCGACCTAAAATACTTCTAGGGGAGTTTATTTTTTTTTTTAATCGTCAAGAATAATTTTAATTTTAAATAAATAGCTCTAAAAATATTAAACACCCTGTTACGTTTACGTATCAAGCTGTAGAGTATACCGACCCAGCGCAATAATCGGGTAGATTATTCCATCTCCATTTTATATGAGACTAGGGTGTTTCTAACTACGCCTTGCGTCATAATAACGAATTAAATTTTTATTATTGAATTTTTCAAATCTCTTAAATACCTATTTTTTTATTACAAACGTGTTCTAGTCATTGGATACATGAACTGGGCTGCTTTTGTAAGACGACTAAAAAGTCACGGTGTATGTACCTATAATATTAGGTAAACTACCACATATTTTATCATATAATTCAGTGTGTTTTTCTTGCATGATTCACAGAGCAGCAGCGAAATTGAGAATAGGCAATCCTTGCTCTCAGTAGAGTTACTGTCCAAAGATAAAATAATCTGTAAACATGAAGAAATTACCATTAAATTAACCCATTTTTCTAGTCTAAAAGACTTGTAACTAAAATGATACAGCGAAGATGCTGGCTCAGTGATGGCTTTTGCTTGTGAATATTGTAGTTCAGTTAATTTATATTAGTGTGACAGATTCGGACAAAAGTGCACACTATATAGGTATGTTTTTAATCTACCAGTACCTATTAAGGGGTAGAAATGGGTTGTGAGACAGTTTAAACCAATAAACGTAATCAAATTGTTGATTACATTATATGAATTTGTTAGTGATGGTTTTGCATTTAATAGTTGATGTACGTATGTATCATCACATCCTGCATAAACTTATTATAGTAGTAGTAGGTATGGTTAATAATCTTTGGTCATTCCTACCTTATAACTGTAGCAAGTCCAAGCTGATAACTGTAGTAGTTTGCTTCTTGGCATACATAAAGTTGGTGGTTTTCTGTTAGTAGAAATCCTGTTTTAAATTCAGTTTTGCACAGATTCAACACATTGAAAGTACTTGGTTGCGTTTATAAAATAATTCGTGCTAAGGGTAAAGGTGTTAAAAATGAACCGCAGGCATTTCGTGGGCGTACTCGGTATCAAAAACGAAGTCGATTCCAATTTTTTTATTATTCCACCGGAAGAATTTCATTTTTTTTACTTCAACCCAAAACTGAACTATTGCTTCAGAATTCCACTTATTTATATATGTAGAATTAGCCACTGTTGCGTTATGAGTAGGCATCACTGATGCAGATTTGACGTTGTGTCAAATCAATCTTTACGATAGGCAGTATGGTGTATGGTGTCTATGGACGAACTGCCGATTTGAAACAATTGCAAGCGTCACATCTATCGTTCACATAGGCAGGATGGTGTATGCCTACTATTAGACTATCGGATCGCTTTCGTTTTTCTATGTGACTGAATTCAAACAATTCCATAAACAAATAAAAACGCTTCGGATCGCGTTCGTTTCGCTTGTCTGTTTGACAATAGCCTTACAGCTTCTAAATTTAGCTTTAACAAGGCAATTATATTTTATTATAAACCAAGTATTTTTTGCATAAAATAAATAGGTAAGTATATGACGTCTTTAAGCTTATAATTCATTAGAATTACACCTCTAAATTAATACAGGTTTTTTTTATGCGTAGAGCAGTCTGTTTTTATCTATACTTTTTTCGATTAGAATTTTATATAAAATCTAGTGTCAAATAAATCACTGAAGTGGTAAGACACCAAAAATGTTCTTACTACCGTTATAATATCCGTAAGATTTTGAGGCTGGATAAACAAAAGCTGTATTTTGGAAAATTCATTCCATAGTGTACATTTGCAAATTCAGTGGCAGCGGGGCGGGCAGCGGAAGCGGGTGGCGGGTCACGAAATAGACTAGATTTCCGCTCAAACCGCCCTTGCCCGCACTTGGTGCACCTTAGTGAAAAAAAAAACCGGCCAAGTGCGTGTCGGGCGCGGGCCACGCGCAGTGTAGGGTTCCGTAGTTGCTCATCAAAATACTTATGCGAACTAACTAAACTGATTCGCTGAATTTAATTTTAAAAAGAAGAATTTTCAAAATCGGTCCAGGAGTCTTTGAGAAATCGGGGATAATACAAAAAAAAAATGATTACGACGAATTTAGAACCTCCTCCTTTTTTGAAATTAGTTAAAAATAGTTGACGATAAAAACCTACCTATCCCCAAAAAACATACCGTAAAAACATACCTATAGAAGCTGTAAAAATAAAGTTGACAAACTTATATTTGCAGTTGAAGAGCATGTTCTCCGATACATTATGTTTAAGAAAATATGATATACAAGTACATTTTATAAGTTGGTCGACTATTACTCGTAAAGTTGTAAAGCCTACTTAGTCATGATAATTTTCTTTTAAATTTCGTTATATATACTACTATTGTGAATTTTTTCACACCCCCAAACATAACCGTTTAGCTGGTAGAGGTAACTATTTCACGCAAAAACCACTGAACGGATTTGGCTAAAATTGGTTCACAGATAGTTTATAACCTGGATTTACACATAGGATAGTTTTTATCCCGATTTTATGTTCCTGTGGGATATATTAATTTTCGAGTTATAGCGGGTAAAGCCGCTGGCAACAGCTAGTCATTCATACATATACATCTTGAATCAATACTCACAAACTTTTACATTAAATAATAGTAAGATTTAATTTACTAAAAATAATACAATATTCAATTTATCAAAGTAATGACGCATAATTAATAGAATCAATTAATTTTGCCTCACCACAGAATCTGATGCATTTGATATCGCCTTCGCGAGACAAATTAAGTAGAAAGTAATTAATAATTACTGGTCGCAATTAGCGCTGTTTTTGAACGTAATGAATATTTTAATAAACAGGTTTATTTAATGGCATTATGTTATATCGTGCGTTACATAGCTTTATAGCAGGCACGTGAAAGTGACCGTGGATCATTAAATAACGAAATGAAAGAAAAAGGACAAGCGGTTCTCAATTCGACACGTAACGTGCGATTCCCGACACTCAGCGTCTCCTACGGTGACGCATGATATGGAGGCTTGTCTCTCCCGCATTCGTTCCGCATCCTCCTTCGCTTGCTTTACGGCTTCGCAGAAGGAGGTGACTGCTTCCCATGCCCTCGGCGTTCCGTATTATGGTCTAGCTTTGATTATTTAGCCTGGCTAACTTCTGCAATTTTATTTTCAAAATAACGACACGAAACCTAACTGGTATCAACTATCAATACAAGCAGCTTTTGTTTGAGACAAAATCTTCAAAACAGTTACATTTTCAAGATATAAGCCATCAAAGTAACAATATAGGGGAACAAAAACCCAACCCTTTTGCTTACTTACGTTTGAGAAAATAACCACAACCAATGATAAAAGCACCAATTTCCGAGAAATAATCAGATTTTTGTGGAACACAAACGATAGCCTCTTCAAAGGTTTTGAGAGGCTGTCAAAGTCAAAGCTCTGAATAAAATGCTACCCTTATTATGGTTATTATAAATGCGAAAGTCGGTACAGACAAGGAGAATTATTTACAGAGGCAGACAGCTGTCTATCTCATTCCTTTGTACGCTGAACCGATTTGAAAAGCTTAAAGATCAGATTAGACCTGACTTAGCCTTAAGATTATATTGATTTCCGGGATTGTTGGAAAGAGTTAGCTAGCGCAGTAGTTACCGTACACGCAAAGTATTTTACTGCATAAATAAATTAAAAATCTGTTAAATAGGTCAGTAAGATAATTGAAAAATAATGGACTCGTAAAGTTTTTGGCCCACCAGAAGCCGTATTACGTCTTTAAAACCAGGCTTGTTCCAGTGAGTGAACGAGATGGCTTTAGACGACTTGTATAGCTCTGTCACTTTCACTCGCCGGAACAAGCCTGGTTTTAAGACATTGTAATACGGCCGCAGGTTCTATATCGTCCCCGTAGAGCGAAAAGTCATTAAGTCGAAAATGACCAAAGTGAGATACGAGGCTTCAAAGAAAAAAAAAACATCACTTTCATTTGACAGTAGATATTTCTTAATGTATGGTCTTATCTCATTGGAATCTGATTCGGGCTTATGTTCAAATAAGAAATATGCATTTAAAATCATTTTGACGATTTTTGGACTTAGTGACTTTTCGTTCTACGGAGACGTTATTAACCCAACAGCAAAGAATAGGTACTAAACCATCTCAATTTACTTCAAAGAAGGCCTCACAGCTTCAGTAAGAAACCTTGGGCCCTGATGTTTATTCAATAAGCATGCCCATTGCCAACATCCGTGCTGCCATAGCCAAATTTAAAATTACAAGTTGAGACGAAGGAAGAATAACTTATGAAAATGTTTTAAATGAAGGAACTGGAAACTAAAGAAACGAAGTAAAATTTGTCACCCGTTGATGACATGTGACACTGTAACCCCGAATTCACTTGAGACTTAAAAGCCCATAATTATTCTGAAAGTTTGCAACGTCGCTTAGCTGCTCTAAATAGCTGTCAAATATTTACAAGTTTTGATTCATTTTACATTTTTTTGTTTGTATGAAAATAAGAAATATGGCTCTGTAGTGCACTAAAAATTGATAAGGGAATGCAATAATTAATATCGGAACACCGAATAAAGACGTAAAAAAAGCATCCGGAAACTTTCCAAATGCCTTTTATACACCTGAAACGGTAACAACTTCAAATTCAGTGTTCTAATTGCATTCCTATATCAGTTTTCTAGTGCACTACAGAGCCATATTTATTATTTCCATACAGTGACATTGCCAAATTAGTTAAAACTTGTTAATGTTTGACAGCTATTAGCGATGTTGCCAACTTTCTGATTATGCGGCCTCAATACAGCCTACGTAGAAATCTCTTATCACTTCATTACTTTTAAAAATAATTTAACAATATTATAATATACAAATGTATTGTCTCTCCTCCTTCTAAATCCATCCAAAGGTTGTCTAGAAAACTGAAAAGATCGCTTTTAGCGATAAGACCGCCCATTGGGCATTGTGTCACCCTGCTATGTATAAGATTTAACTGTAAATACCCGTCATTTGTTTATAGTGCATAATAAAGAGTATTCTATATTTCTATCAATGTAAAATTATCCTTACAACCTTAAAGTGTAGTGATTTTTTTGCGATTGGATTTATGTATAATAGCGTATATCAACATGTTACGTAAATTCGACCTGAAAATCAATCGGTGTGGAATGTCCTTATCCGTCAATATGTTTTATTTATGCTTTACAGACAAGGCTAGCAATGTATGGAAGGGAAACTTCTAGGACAAATTACTGGCATAATTTACATTATTGTACAATTTTTTTTATGACTAAAGATTATTCTTGCAAGATTTCTGTGATCTAGAATTCGTAATCAGATTTTTATTTTTGAGTTGAACTATTTGATTTTTCTCTTTTATTTCTCTTTCTTCATAAGAAAAATCTACCTGATCTAATTTACAGTTAGGTCGGAAGAGTTGGGACCTAGAATACGCAGGCGAACACCGATTCTACTAAGCCCCTTCTCACACCAGACGACGTAACTCTCGGTTACCTTTGGCATCCATTGAAACGTGCCTTTCTACGAACCTCAATGGATTGGTATTGCAATAGTGTCCAACACAACAATGCACTTAGGGTACTGTTGGGACTGCCATGGCGTTGAAGTGCGTCAGGGATGTTTGCTGAGGCGCGAGTTGATGGTTTTCTAGCTATCATAAGGAAAAGATGTGCCTCCCTGCTCACTCGCGTTCGTGGTTGTTCCAACTCTAAACTTGGTGTTTTTGCAGACCGGGGCGAGTGCCCCTTATGGCGAAGATGGGTGCGGCTTCATGTCGCAGTTTAATTTGTGTTCTGTTTTTTTTTGTTTTGTATGCTAACATTAGTTTTAAAGAATATTGTTACTAACAAATTTATGGACAAGTTCTGAAATAAATACTCATTATTATTATTATTATAGTCGCATGGATATCAAAGTAGTAAAGTATCGGAGACTTGCCTTGTGCAAGAAGAGGCTAAGTAAAAGGCCTATACATACAGCAGCCTTACGGTAAGGTCCGGTTGGAGCCTGTGCAAGTTGGTGCCTGGCTAGCAATCGCCACCTCGTCTATATGGCCTTCGCCATATGGCCAGTTCCACTCTGTACCTTGCTTTGTTGTCCGTTTGACAACGATATTGACTAACGTAGAGTAACCATTCTGTAGTAGAGTATCGTCCACCTTCGCCCATCGTGGTCGGAATGCCAAATAGCATGCAGTATTTCCTCTTCCCTACTTGGTGCAGACACAAAACAAACCTCCCAGTTTAAATTAACGGTTCGAAGTTCTAAACGTTTTCTTTATAAGGTTGCACAGGAATTGGAAACTAGGTTAGTTAAGTTTATTTTTAACTTGGTTTTCCCTGCTCGTTCTAGAATACAAATTGTGAAAAGATTTGTTCTTCGATTTTTGCTTTTTAAATTAATTAATTAGATTGTTTGTTAAGGCGGGTTGAGTAACAATTAAGGAACATACAAAAACACCAGATATGAAAAATTACGAAGAAAATCTAGACACGCGAGAGCGTGGCCAGCCAAAGCACAGGCGCGCTCACAATGTGTAATATTACACGAACCATTTGGAGGCATTATAGATTACAAAACCATGAAATGTATCTATTCACTAAAGTGTACATAACAGTAGAATTATGATGACTTTGTAGAATTAAGGTGTTTACCAATGGTCGCGAGGCTATCTAAACAGGGTACCGAAAAAAGAAAACTGGCTTAAGGCTTTACCCGAGCGCGATCCGTGTTCGTATCCGAACATGGATTTAAGTATTTTATTTTTTATTATGCTGGCTACATGCCATTTTTGTTTTTGTTACTGGCAACAAGGAAAAGGAAGTGCCTCTAAAAAATCATCATGGCGAACTAACGCTCTAATGTGAAAGGTTGCTTTTGTAAAAGATAGATCATATCTAATAAAGTGGTTCTTTTTGATCTCACGAACTAATTTTCATTTATGTTTTCGCCACGAACATAAAGTTGGTTCCGATACCGAAGAAGTTTGGTTCCTGTTAATAGTGCAAATAAAACGCGTGGACGTGGAGGAAAATTTCCTGCGGTCTTGGCGGAGGGCCTGGAGGATTGTTGAAGAATTTATTCGGCACTATACATCAAGGCTTCATCTGCTGGCTTGCGGGGCCTTCAATTGTCGAGCGGGGAATCAAAAAAAAAAAAAAAAAAAAAAAAAAAAAAAAAATTTATCATCGTTTAAAACAACCAAAAATTGGTTAATAAGGTATTTATTCATATTGTACCGTGCGAGAAAGAGACGGCAGCAAAAGCAAGAATAAGATCAAAGTTTCGTTTTTGTTTGGAGCTGGAACGCAAACCAAGTGAAGGCATAGTCAAGGTGGCGCGGTATTCAAAAGGTCCAATCAGGAGAAGAAAAAATTCGACCGTGCAAGTTGTACCAACCTCACCAGCGTGGCGGAGCATCGTGATTCGTCAGCATCGCATGTCGTCAGGTTGCCTGTGTGGAAAAACGCGTCGTGTTGTACGCGAGCGACGATTTGGTCAATTCATCAATAGCTACGCCATTTTGTATTGAATTTGTGAATTTTCCGGTGTTTGTGCGCAGCGAAGTTGAACAAAGACATTAAGTTACTATTGTATAAATTACAAGTGACACGATAAAGGCGAAGAGTATTTGTCATTTAAACGATCGGTACAATGGCCGATTTACAAGAACTTATAGCTCAGAGGGGCTATGTTAAAGGTAGTATTACTCGACTGTATAAGTATTCACAAAACAATCTCTCTGAAATACATGAAGAGTTGCTCAAAGAGAAGTGTAAGAAATTGTCAGAAGCATTTAAGGAGTACGAAACTTTAAATAAAAAAATATTGTATTTATGTCCTAACGATAAGGAAGATTATTGTGAAGTAGAAGATAAATATTACACTGCAGTTTCCACTTTAAATAAAACAATTAATACATTATCTATTCACAAAGATGTTAACCCTCCTAAAGGTGAATTTAAAAAGTTACCTGTAGTAAACATAGCTTCATTTAATGGCAAAAATGTAGTGGATTTTCCACCATTCATTAACATGTTTAAATCAGTTATTGATGCAGATAGTAGGCTGAGTTTATGTGAAAAACTACATTATTTACGCTCATTCTTGGCTGGGGAGGCTCTAGATCTGATAAAAAATTTAATGTTGACTGATGAAAATTATAATGTTGCATTGGAGCTGCTAAACAATAGATTTAACAATAAATTACTCATAGTTAATCATCATGTTAACAACATTCTGGAGTTGCCCATAGTCACAAAATGCACTGCTCAAGGTTTGAGGTCTCTTGTTTCAGTGATAAACTTAAACATTGCTGCACTAAAGAATTTGAAGGAGCCGGTGGAGCACTGGGATACCCTGCTGGTTAATATAGTGTCCAAAAAGGTAGATAATTACACTAACAGAGGGTTCCATCAGGAACGGCTCGGCAAGGAGGTACCCAAGTTGTCTGAATTTCTAGATTTTCTGGAACGGAGGGCTATTGCAATGGAAAACACCACTGATGATAAGTCATCCCATTCCCAAAGGCCGGTTAAGGTAATGAGCGGTCTAAGCACATCCAAGAATACATCATGTAAGTATTGTCAGCAGACACACAAGCTTTATGAGTGTTCAAAATTTAAATTAGCTCCTGAGAAGGAAAGAATATCCTTTGTCAATGACAATAAGCTTTGTAAGGTATGCCTTAATAGCCATAAAGGAAAGTGCTTACTAAAAATAAAATGTCAGACTTGTGGGAAAAGTCATAATACGCTTTTGCACGACAATGCATGTAGTAATACGGCAGTGCTGGATAAACCAGAAAATAGTGCAGAAGTCAATAGGGTGGCATTATCGAGTGCTACAGCTTACACAGATGTTTTATTGCCCACAGCTATGGTGCGCTTGGCAAAGGCTGATGGTACGTTTATCACTGCTAGGGCTCTACTTGACTCGGGGAGCCAAGTATCATTTATCACTGAAAGCTTGGCCGATGAAATTAAATGTAAATTAAGAAAGAATGATCAGCTTATCATAGGTGTGTGTCAAGGTGAACAAAATGTATCACATAGCGCTGAGTTCACTGTTTACTCAACCACAAACGACAACAGTATTGCAGTTTCATGCTGTGTTGTTAAAAACATTGCATGTCCATTACCGCAGCGGTCTTTTGACATTTCACAATTTACTTTTCCTTCTTATGTTCAGCTGGCTGACAAAAACTTCAATAAAACTGGTGAACTGTCTTTGCTATTGGGGTGTGACGTATTTTTCCAGGTGCTGCTCCGTGAGTCCCTACCAGTCACTCCATCAGGACCTTACCTGATAAACACTATTTTTGGATATGTTGTGGCGGGCAGTCTACCTATCAGCTCAGGAGGGATAAGTTCTTCTAATCTTTGTTTGATAGTAAATCCATATAACTGTAAAAAGGTATGTAATACATGCATTACTAATAAAGATAGTCAGCTTGAACAAACAATGTTAAAATTTTGGGAATGTGAAAATGTCACCACGGTATTCAAAGAAGATACCTCTGAACATGAGCAAGCTGAAAAAGTATTTCAGGATTCTGTAACATTGGAAAACAACAGGTTCAGGGTTGCTTTACCTTTAAAAGTTGATTTGGATAATACAGGGTTAGGTCATTCATTTCCCATGGCTTTGAGTAGATTGCACAACTTAGAAAAGAGATTTGCTAAGGATGATAACTTGTTTCAACAATATAAAAAGTTTATATCAGATTATATACAGCAAGGTCATGCCAAATGCTTAGATACTAAAAGCAAAGAGCTAGATATGGCCAAGTTAAACTTTATTCCTCATCATCCTGTTTTGAATCCTAATAGCAAAACAACACCAGTCAGGGCTGTGTTTGATGGAAGTGCAAAAACAAAAAATGGTTTAGCATTAAATGATATTTTGTTGAATGGACCTGTTGTCCAAAGTGATTTGTTTGACATTTTGACTTTGTTGAGAACCTACAGATATGTATTGCTCTGTGATGTTAAGGCTATGTACAGACAAGTATTTCTGGATGAAAAATATTGTGGGTTGCAAAATATTCTTTGGCGTGAAACCAGGGAAAGTCCTGTACAATGTGTTCAATTACAGACTGTAACATATGGTTTAAGAAGTTCTGCCTTCCTTGCCACTCGCTGCTTAGTTGAACTAGCGCAAAGATTTAAGGAGCAGTTTCCATTGGCTGCATTTTGTTTACAGAACTCTAGTTACGTCGATGATATACAATTTGGTTGTGATGATATCTATGAGCTAAACCAGACAAAGAATGAGCTTTGCAAACTATTAAGTATGGGTGGCTTTGAATTACATAAATGGTGTTCAAATGATATTAGCTTACTACAAGACATTCCTGTTAATTTGCATCAATTAGATAATAAGGATTTTGATAAAAACTGTTTGTATGTTAAAACATTAGGATTAATCTACAATGTTAAAACTGATAGTTTGGAAATACAATGTCCTGTAAAAGAGTTAAGGCTTGAATATACTAAGAGGGAAATGCTTAGTTTTATAAGTAAATTTTTTGACCCACTTGGTCTTGTAGGACCTATATTGGTCTCAGCAAAACTTCTAATGCAAGAAGTGTGGTTTCATGACATAAGATGGGATCAGCCTTTACCCTCAAATATTAATAAAAAATGGGTTGAATTTGCCAAAGATTTGATAAATATGCCATGTATTGCTGTTCCTAGGAATGTAAAAAGTATTGCATGTAATAGCTTTGAACTAGTTGGATTTTGTGATGCATCTGGCGTTGCCTATGGCTGTTGCTTATATTTAAGAGTAATAGGTCCTGATAAATGTGTAAATATTAATTTATTTTGTTCTAAGTCACGCATCAATCCTAAAAACAAAACATTAACAATACCTCGACTTGAGCTTGAAGGCGCATTATTATTAGCCAAATTGGCAACCAAAGTTAATACTAAATTATCTCTAAAATATAATGTGCGTACCTACTTGTATTCAGACTCGAAGATAGTACTTGCGTGGCTTAAAACCGAACCTGTAAAGTTAAATATGTATGTTGCTAATAGAGTTAAGAAAATACTTCAGTTAATTCCCTCAAGTGAATGGTTTTATGTCAACACAGGAGATAACCCGGCAGATTGTCTATCGCGAGGTGTAAGCCCTTCTTCCTTGAAGGATAATTTATTGTGGTGGCATGGACCCAAGTACATGGGGCAGGCTGAATTTGTGCATGGCTCAATTCCACTGCTAATGTCCATAGAAGATATACCCGAAATAAAAGAAATAAATCCTGTATCAAAATCAAGCAATGTATGTGTTAAAGACAATACATTATTAATGATGTTGGACAAATATTCAGATATAGAAAAAACTACTAGAATAATGGCATATGTATTAAGATTTATAAACATTTGTAGGGCAAAACCTTTTGAATGTGTGAAAAATTTTAGTCCTATTGAGCTGGATTCTGCCCTGCAGACAATAATTAGATTAGATCAGGGTAAACACTTTCAAAGTGAGATTCAATGTATACAAGCTGGTAACAGTTTAAAATCCAGTTTGAGTAGTCTTAATCCTTTTCTTGATTCTGGTAAATTATTAAGAGTAGGTGGTCGATTGCACAATGCTGACTTACCTTATGCAGAGAAGCACCCTATAATCTTAGCTAAAAAATCTAATGTTACTAAGGGGATTATATGGAGGCAACATATTAAATTAAAACATGCAGGTCAAGGTTTAGTTCTTAGTAGTTTGAGTGAAAAATACTGGATTCTTAATGCTTTACGCGAAATAAAATCTGTCTTATATAAATGCATTATTTGCTTTAAATTAAAGGCTAAGAATGCTACCCAATTAATGGGATCCTTACCTTTGGATAGGGTAAATATGACGAGGCCATTTCAGATAGTTGGCACCGATTATGGTGGCCCTTTTAGTGTCAAGCAAACTCGTGTTCGGAATCCAGTAATAACAAAGGCCTATATTGTAGTATTCGTTTGTTTTGTAACTAAAGCCATACATATAGAATTAGCATCTGATATGTCAACAAAGACTTTTATGGGTTGCTTAAAAAGATTTATATCCAGAAGGAACAAGCCCACAAAAATTTATTGTGATAATGGTGCCTGTTATAAAGGGGCTGCTAATGTTTTAAAAGAATTGTATGAGTTGCACGCTTCCACAAGTCACCAAGACACTGTAATAGAATTCTGCAATGCGGAGAGAATATCCTTTCATTTCATACCAAGTTACTCCCCAGTGTTTGGTGGTTTGTGGGAGGCGGGCATTAAAAGTGTCAAGTATCATATGAAACGGGTAATAGGCAATTCAGTGTTAACCTATGAGGAATTGTATACTGTTATTGTGCAGATTGAAGGCATTCTTAACTCACGGCCGTTGACGCCTCTATCTAGAGACCCAGATGATATGTCTTATTTAACACCTGGGCATTTCTTAACAGGATCACCATTGTCTTCTTATCCTGAATTAAATCTAAGTAATGTGAATGTTGGAAGGTTATCCTTTTGGAAACAGTGTGAACAAATGCAACAATTATTTTGGAAAAAATGGCATAAATATTATTTGGTGCTTTTACAAAACCGACCAAAATGGAAAAATATCCAACCAAACTTAAAACCAGGTGACATGGTAATTTTAAAGTATGATAACATAAAACCCCTTGACTGGCCGGTAGGTAGAATTTTAAATGTAATGCCTGGTAAAGATGGATGTGTTCGTGCCTTAGAGGTTAAGACATCAAGGGGATCTGTCATCCGAACTAGTGTTTTGAAAGTATGTCCTTTTCCTATTGATTGAGATAATTGTTTAATTAAGTTTAAGAATAGTTTAAGTTTTTGGGTTCCACTGTTTTGTGTAAGAGGCCAGAGGCGCCCCCAGTATGTTCGTATCCGAACATGGATTTAAGTATTTTATTTTTTATTATGCTGGCTACATGCCATTTTTGTTTTTGTTACTGGCAACAAGGAAAAGGAAGTGCCTCTAAAAAATCATCATGGCGAACTAACGCTCTAATGTGAAAGGTTGCTTTTGTAAAAGATAGATCATATCTAATAAAGTGGTTCTTTTTGATCTCACGAACTAATTTTCATTTATGTTTTCGCCACGAACAATCCGTTCCGGCGGCGGCGATCCGATCTGGCGATATGATGCGACCTCTGTAAAGAACGCAATGTGATCTGACTCCTGCAGTGAGAAAGCATATATGGACATCCATAGGTTACAGAGATCGCATACGATCAGATCGTATCGCCGGAACGGATCGCGTTTTGTCAGTAGAGGTCTTTACCAACTCGTCCTTATGTAAAAGAAGTAAGCTGCTATTTTCTGCATATACGTATACTATTGATTTAGCTGTTTTTTACGATATTCATAGATAATATAATGTAACTGTATACAGCCAATCCTTAAAAAAAAACAAGCCCCGTACTAGATATCTGTGATAAATGCGTATACTTTCAATAAAAATATGTCCTCGATTGATAAAGATATTTCACAAAAAATGTATCGACTGATATTGCAATAGCGAATGACGGTTTCTATGAAAACGTTCGTTAAGGAAACTGTTTTTTTTTATTTGCTAGTTTATTGAGCAATGAAGTTTTCTTAATTGGTTTCGTTTCTTAACAAATACAATGGACATTTTCGAAAACACATTGTGCTATTATTTACAATTATTAATAGTAAAATGTTACGTATTTATATTCATCATTTCCGAACGAGACTGCTCCACCGATTTTAAGTTTTTTTTAATATTTTCCGCATTTAGGACAAGGATTATAATACGTCGGTTAAAAACAAAGAGATTTAAAAGAACCTATAGAGCGAGCATTGGGAAAATTGTCATACAAAATTGTTGATGCCGTGCGTCAGTAGCACTATCTAAGCGTTGCATAGCAACGCGACTACTAGACTGAGGGACTTTTTACCTATTGGTAAAAAATTTTGGATCACAAATTTCTTCGTGATGTCCCGTCTACTGCTCGTAATAGTTTTATGTCTTTGGTTAAAAATAGGAGTACGTTTCTTATGCTTCAAAAGATGTTTATGACACAAGAAAAGCTGCGGGCAAATGCTAGTTTCCATTAGAAATGTGGAATTAAAAAACTGGTTTCCGTTCAAAGAAGCAAATTAACGTTAAATACATTCTTTACGAAGCGTGAACTTCAATTTTACGAAATCATAGTTAATTGTTTTAAACTGAACAATAGTGATTCGCTTTACTATGATGGTTTTCTGTCATCATCATCATCAGCCGGAGGACGTCCACTGCTGAACGTCGGCCTGCCTAGGCTAGGTTTTCTGCATAGTTACTCTTTATTTAGTACTAGTGTTTGCCCGCGGCTTCGCTTGCGTTATTTTAGAATTTGAGAAACAATACGGATCGTGTGGCGCCTTTTGGAATATGAACGTAATTGTTTTCTCGGAAACAGCTTCTGTTATTCGGGATGTAAGATACCTTATATCCGTGTCTATACTCCTGACAACGTATATGCTAAATTTTGGGACGATCGATTCAGTAGTAATGCGTGGAAAGGTAAAAAACAAACATAATTGCATTTTTATTATTAGTTTAGATCAATAATTTTATATCTAGGTACATAGTTTGCATAGGAAACGTCCTTATTTGAGCGACATTAATTTCAAAGAACCGCGTTTATTTAAACATTAGACTATCATTTTTGGGTCGATTTACAGTATCGCTACAAATTGAACGTACAGACGCCAGCACATCAAGCTACCACAATCTGTCAGATTTCTTTTATAAAATTTCAACCTTATCACAAGAGTAGAAGGTTAAGGTTTGAATGGTAAAATCTGACAGATTCGGGTAGGTTGACCTGCTGGCGTCTGTACGATAGCACTGCTCTTCTCCCTTTAGCATACCGCGTGATACCTACCTAAAAAATAACTAATTATCTGACTCGATGAGTACAACTTGCCGTCGTTTAAAACAGAATCTATGCACTGGTTTGAGCACCAATTCAAAACATACCTAAATAAACACAAAATATAGAAACCCTGATTTTTTTCTAATCTTTAAAATTCCACACCTCGAAACAATTACAATAAAAAAAAATATCCAACTTACTACCTACAATTTAAATCGGTGTAGATTTATCTCCTAGAGAAGTATTGAAAAAAAATAGTAATTATTTTAAATCGCGAATAATATTGAAACAAAAGTATGCACATTTTTTTTTAATTATTTAAAACTCTCAGGACAAATAAAAAAAAACTCAAAAAGAGAAAAAAAAAACTGCGAGATTTGATCCAGAGACCCCTTGCACGAAAGTCAAGCAGGTTACCGACCGGACTGGCTAGTACGTTGACAGTGAATTTCAAATAGCGGTTCTTGTACAAATGTCAACAATGACTGAAAATCAACATATTATAAAATTGCTAATCCCCCAAGGGGAATAGCGTAATTATACATATCCTATTAATAGAACAGCAGTTTAAGGAATATTTGAGGAAAAATTGACTAAATAATATCCAGTGGTTTAGCTTCCAACTATCAACAAACATCTAAAAACAACAAAATTCAAAATTGCTTATCTCCCAGGAAAAATAGCGTAATAATACATAGCATATAAACAGAAGCATATTATTAGGAATATTTGAGGAAAATTTGATCGACAACTTTACAGTAGTTTCGGAGATAGATCAAATCAAAAAAACATAAAAAATTTCGAAAAAAAATAAAAGTTGATCTGGCATCAGAATCGATCCCTTATCTCGAAAAAAATACAAAAAGAAAAAAATATTCAATGTACAGGAATGACATCTCTACGATTTTATTATATGTAAAGATAAAGATAAAGAAAAGATAAAGATAAAGAAAATGTTCAACTTTTTGTATTTTGTAGGCGCTACGAAGACAAGGGAATGGACACGGATGTGACGTTTTTAGTTTCTGTCTACCCAATGGAGAAAGGAGTGAGTGTATGTGAGTGTGGTGGTTGAATCACAACGTGAATCATCCAGAATAGCACCCGATATAAGTTTGTTAAACGACTACTACAAAAGCAAACACTTGAAAACGAAAACAAAGTTATAAGTTGGTCTATTTTGATCCGAAAAAAATCCAGGACATAAGGCTTAGTTTCCTATGACATTGTGGCATGCGATTTGAAGTGCGTATGCGACGTAAGGAACATACGCGTATGTTTATTATTGTGAACGAAAACAATACAATTAAAACATCGGCTGAGTGATAATTACTTGGTGTTAGACCTTCCACGTAGTTTTGAATCAGAACTTTGTTTTAAAATGGTTTTTTTTTGTATATTTATTTGTTTTCAATTTCCGATATTTCGGCGGTGTTGCAAGTGCCATGATCACAGATTAACTGAAGTTATACGAGTAGATAGTGATTTTTCGAGCAATTATACGGGGTTACCATTTCCACGTTCGATATATGTTCTGATAGTGTAAGTGACTATGTAAGCCTAAAAAATATATTTTTTATATCGTATATGCTTGTTTATGCATAAAACTTGAAGGCGGCAAATTATTCAGAGGCGAGTGAAGCCGCGGAAAAAGTACTAGTTTAATATTTATAATTGATTATGATACATTTTGATGGCACAAAATAAACTAATGTACTTTACTTCCAGTCGAAATCTATGGGGCTTCACACACAGCAGCTATAATGTAAATATGTTCATTATAGCACGATACATCTCACTACATCTTTCCATAGAGATTCCAAGATGTAAAAATATACATTACAGCTGTCGTGTGTGGTCTCCTGACGATTTCTATGGAATGATGTAATGAGATGTATCGTGCGTGCTATAATGTACCTACATCTTTACATTATAGCTGCTGTGTGTGAAGCCATTTACTCTATGAACTCTCAAAACGTAACAGCAATAATTTGCCAAACAGTTTTGTTTGGCAAACGTGCTGTTAATGGTTAAACACAAACCATAACCAAGTATGATATAACCTCACCGTTTTGTTATAACGGTGTTTTCAGGACGCCTTTGTTTAGTACAGGTTTTATTTATAGTTAGGCATTAAAATCGGCATTATTATGGCTAACATTAATCAACACAATGCACAATCAAATCGGTTTATACGACTCCGTTTTAGTACGTAAACTTTTCTCTTTGCTTGCGTCAAAAATATTGGTCCGTCGACCCTTTTAATCAGTAATTAAGAACTAGATCCGAGTGCCACACGTATTTTTTTTTATTTACCACACATTGTATTGAATTTTTCTTTTTTTTTTTTGTCATGAGACGATAAAAAGTGTAGATATCTTTTTATCGCGGGAGCACACTGGCTCCTGCAACGAGTAATTAGTGCAGGATTCAGTGAATTCAATGTAAAAAAAATACACAAAGTTCCTTTAAAAATATCCTCCTTCTTTTTAAAGTCGGTAAAAAGGGTCGGTTGTTTTCATAAAAATGAACCGCATGTAATTTGTAGTTACAAAGCACTATAGCAGTAAAAATACACCAAAATTTGCACAATCTCAAATCAGTGGCTATACCGTGTTTTAATTACGAACGGGAGATTTTATGTTTGTTTGTCTTTCGTCAGTTGATTAATCAATGGATAAACTAACCATTTTTTATATTCCATTTATTTTAAGAAATGGTTAAAAAACGTCCTCTCTATGACAGAAATTGGAAAATTCACCATCAGAGCCCAGCTCGGGTTGTGTTGACAGATGTCACATGTATTCAAATTTTGCAGTGCCGGTTTTCCCACGATGTTTCAAGTTAAGCTACAGTTTAAAAATAAAACATGAACTTTTATAATTCAATTAAATTGGCGTCAAGTATTTTACGAAATGAAGATAAATGTAATTAGATTTAAAGGCGCTTAAAATACATTTTAATTAGTGCGTTTAAGTGTAATCTATTGGAGACTTTCATTATCTTTTATCTTACTGAAGAATCTTATCAGTTTTTCAGAGCTGAATTCACAGAGAATTATCTAAAGGCAGGTTTTCAGTGATGGATAATTTCATGCTAGATTGGGCACAAGTTGAATGCTTTAGCAAAAGATTAAGACAGCAATTTAATTGATAGTTTAATGTTTTTGATATACTTAACTACTAACACTATGTATTACTAGCTGTCCTATTGGTCATAGCGTGATCTGGATTCCTAATTGGATTCACGTGGGGGATCTTGTAGAGAAGAGACCTGCGTCCCAGCAGTTAAAGTCTACTTTACATGTATATTATACACATATCGACATCAAACAAGCTTCAATCTCAATGATAACTCAATAAAACTATCAAGCAAAGAAGGAAGATATCAAAGAAAACCATATTTACGTCGCAATTTCCCAGGGAAATTCAATAAAATGATAGTTTCCATTGATACTAAAAATAGCCACGACACCCACTCTCTGAAGCTCAGGGCCTTTATTCAGGTCATTAAATTAGGTTGAATTTGATCCCACCCACCCACGTATTTATTTATAAACTTTGACTTATTTCTTTCTTTCTATGTTATGCTTGTGATAATCCTTACTAATCCTTAATCCTACTTATCCAACTGATATTATAAAAGTGAAAGGTAATTTGGATGTTTGTTACTCTTTCACGCAAAAATCACTGAACGAATTTGGATGATAGTTTATAACATAGAACAGAATACTCTTTATTATGTACACCTTACAAATTACAGAAAACATCCAATCAACAATTATCTTATAAATAGGGTGACACAATGGGCGGTCTTATCGCTAAAAGCGATCTTTTCAAGACAACCTTTGGATGGATTTAGGAAAGTAAAGGAGAAACAATACTGACTAAACAAAAATAACTACGACATGCTTTCAATTCAAAAATAATTTCAAATTACATAAGTTCAGTTTTTCCTCAGTTTCTGAGATAGCTCTTATCGCTACAAATCTTGAAATCGCACAAAAATTGCTAATTCATGGGGATAATCCCAAATAAGAACAAAAACGAGGTCATTGTAAAGTAAATGTTACGCAAAATTTATCTCTAAGTTATTTTTGTAAATTAAACAACCGTTTTATACATAAATATTTATGTATAATTATTTATTGGTTTACTAACCCAGATAAAATTCATTCAAGTTTTTATTTCCACTTTGATAAGTTTTAAACAAATGTCATTTTGTTGCCTTTAAAAATAAGTTAATAATTAATTAACTTCAAGCAGTTGATTTTTCTAAGGACAAAACATTATTTCTTTACGAATTATAATAAATAAAATGTAATGGCATCGGCATTTGTTGGAAAAATACAGCCTATCCGACAGCCGACCTGCTTATACATGATAGAAAACGTCACAAAGAAAATGAAAGGGTTTTTGAACAATAAAAGGATGGGATTGAAGTGAAATTCAATATGTTTAGACAAAGGAAAATAATAATTATTTAGGTTTTGCCAATGAAGACAATAGAGGACCATGATGAATTTGGTTACAAAGTATAAAAACCAGGAAAATTATACTTTATAAAATTAATAAATAACGATTTTACTCCTAATATTAAAAATGTTAAAATAACTGTATATCTGTTATACCTTTGTCCTTTCATGGTTTATGACTAAATAGGTTTCAGTTTAATTTTGCTGAAAAGGTAGATTACATTGCACAAAAGGTAAGTAGGGCAGTTATTCCTAAACTAAAATACGTTTTCACCTAGTCCCATTCGTTCCTTAGGTAGTTTAGATACATACCCTTTTGAACTTATAGTAACCTAATACTTTTGATGGTAAGCTGTATTTAGAAAACATACCACCTCCAACTTATGTCAGCCTAGTACTTTTTTTGGTTAGTTACATTCTTTCAGAAAAAACAGAATGCCAGTTCCATGGAACTACTGGGATAAAAAAAAACTCAGTAGTTCCTTTGCGAAAAAGTACTCTAGTTCCTTGGAACTACTGGTAGAAAAAACCCCAGTAGTTCCATAATGAAACTAGGCAATGGAACTACTGGGATACGGGACCAATCAGTCAAAACTGCGGTCAAACCCCTAGTTTAATATCATTTGAATGTTTTCATACTAAGTTTTTGCTTTAACCACGACTATTTAAACTGGCGCCACAATCACAATCTATTATCGTGATCCAAGTACGTAACGATATGAAAAATTCAATTTTCCTTATGCAATTATGATGCAAGTGCAATTTCTTACGGCATAATACATCGTTCTTTTCTTACGTTGAACATAACACGACGCTTGTTATTTCTGAAGAGTGAATCAGAGCTGTTTTTCTTCGTATACCAACATTTTACCAGTTATATTTAGCTTCCATGTGCATGAGCTCGTGGCTAAAAAAAATACATGCTGCTGCTGCATGCAGCTGGCATTTGTAGATATTTGACAGTCGTTACTGTTAGTCAGAAGCTCAAAAGTTTGACAACCAGTCTTAATTACCAAGTTACTGGGTTGAGGAGGTCAGATAGGAAGTCGTTCCATGTAAAATATTCAAAAAAATATAAAATATTCCTGATATTCAGTTGCATCTGATTCGACTCCGACTGACTCCGACTGACCTGTGCTGGATTTTATAATTTAATTGTTCTGCTAACCCCTGCTAAAAAATGGGATGAATGTACACTTATCAAAAAAAACCTTTGCCTAATTTATACGTATTTTTTTCATGGGGAATGTTTTTCTGGCGAGCTACAACAGCCCTTCTCATGAATCTGTTTGCCAAAGACCTGTAACACCTTCTACAGTTTCATAAACGCCTAGTACTTTTAGTCAATAAACCTTTGCGTTATCAACCGCTAACAGGTTGAAACAATAGTGTGATCCAACAAGCCTAGTCGAGGAGTGGAAGGGGGGGGGGGAGGGGGGGGACTTACCATCAACTATACTGTTGGACATAACAATAACACATACACAGTACAGTTTATACAATGAATTACGCCATTACCGCTACTGATAAGACGCGGCCATAATTGTAATTACTACTTCATTAAGTGTGATAACTAAGGGTGTTACCACACCGATCGAGCGATCGTCGATCGATGCCATCGATCGATGGTAGAATGGATTGGTCGACATCGATCGATAGTGTCTACTAGAGCGATCGATTAACCGGCAATCGATCGATTGGTTAGTCGAACGGTAGCCATCGAGCAATTAAAGCCACCACCACACCAATAAGCCAACGTCGACCAATGTCGATCGATGCCATCTATCTACTATCGATCGATTGGTTTGGTAACACCCTAAAACGATTATAGTAACTGGTTAGGTAAGGTGAGCTTATGGACGGCGAGTAATGGTTAGCTTGGCGTCCGATGAAGACTTGCAGGGCTATTGGCTAACTTGATAGTCACTAACCAGCGGTTGTCCAGTCCACTGAACTTGGATGGCTTGATACCTGATGAGGCTAAGTTGTGGAGTGGAGTGCCTCAAGAGCGTTAGGATACTTGTAGTTGATTTTAGGGGACACTTACATTTATCAGTTTCATTGCAAATGCAAAAGCCAATACGAAATTTACCTTTTGACAGCTATTTAATGATCACCGAGATACGCAAGAGCCCCGCAGCAAGCGTAGCATGGCGCCGTAGAAAGGGGTTTTGTCGACGAAAGAATAGACAAAATCACAGAACGTAGAAATATTTTTATCGTTTTAAGCATTGTAATGTAAAACCATCTAAAATAAACGTTATTTTTTTCAATAGTTTACGAATTGTGTCATATTTGAGCAAAAAAACGGTCGATTTGTATGGAAATAACGATGAAATAACTTTGTCTTTTCTTGGTAGAATAGATATAGAATCGGCATGCTACGCGTGCAGGCGCGTTTTTTTCCAACAATCGCCACGCGCGGATAATCGCGTGTGTCTGAAGTGTGTGTGTAACCACAGATTACCAGATGTAACACTCCATGTACTTACGCGCGCTAACCACCTACCGGGCGCCGGGTAGCCGCTACCCATAGCGCAGAGGGATGTCAACAACCGCGCGGCGCGCACAAGTTTACTCATATTCGGTCGATTTGACGATAATTTTGAAATCGATATGGTTACAACTGGTATTTTATGTGCAGTGGATGGATGTAGATCCAGCAAGAGAAGAGATAAAACTTATCTTTTTTCTGTTTTACTCGTGATACAGAAATGTAAGTATTTTTTAATTTGTTATGAAAAATTTTAGGTAAGTACTTACTTACAATTATTAAATACTGTTGTTGTTTATTAAATAGTTGTAGGTTTGTCGTACTACACGATCATACAAGTTTCAACTTGTCTCGAAATGTACTTACAAAACAATACCTAATTATATATAATAATTATATTCTTTCTGTCTTTTTCTCTCTGTAACCTTGAATTGTCGAGTGTTTGCGCCGCCGCGCCGTGCCGCCGTCGTCCGCGTCGCCCGCGAAACTTTGTTTCGTTACGTACGCGTAGTAGCGATGTTTTTCGTTTAAATTTTATTACAAGTGCATAAAATTGTATTGATATATATAGTTTGAACTATGATAACTTTGAATTATGGAGTGGTTCGGATTATCGCAGGTTTGAACTAACGAAAGCCGAGTGTATAAAATTTTGTAACCTAAATATATTTGTTAAATCAATAACACATTCTGAAACATTAAAAAAACGTGTTTTTTTATATAAAGCAACTATACTAAAAATCCCTACTAAGATCTATGTCGACAGAGGCAGCCCTGGCAATTCACAATATCCATGTGCGGCGCGCATCTACAAAGCAAAACTCGACTTTTCGTTTGTAAGATTAGGTACATTTTCGTTCGCAGTGTCCATCGACTTGAAAGTGCCTACACTTTCAAGTCGATGGACACTACTATTATAGCGGTAGGTATTGAACATTTTGTATGGAGTGAGTTATATGTAATATGTGGTGTAACGCCTGCGAGGGTTGTAGGAAAATCTCAAGAAATCGTGGCCTTGGAACCCGAAGGGCAATTCAAGGAATAGGGTGAATTTTAAACAGTACGAGTCTAAGGCTGCCTTTCCACCAGAGATGCTACGTTGCTACGGATATGTGTGTTATCCACCAATCACATTCATTTGTTTTCATAACGCACACACACATAATGAGTATGATTGGTGGATATCAAACGCATCCTTAGCAACGTAGCATAGCGCATCTCTGGTAGAAAAGCAGCCTAACAGTCCTTTCCGCCCCTCTCTGAGCTTCCAGGGAAGTAATAATAATCATAATCTCCAAAACAAACATATGATTAGAGAAATGGTTTGTTAGAGAAACTTTCTCCGAGGCTTAAAATAATTTGCATATTGTTTACTATGAAAGTTATTCTTAAAACGAGACTTCAAAAATAATATTAATTCAGTTTACATTGTAAAAAAGTAAACAAAAAAAACACACTGGTATGCAAAAGGAATGAATAAATGACATTAAAATAATTAAACAAAATGGTTTACAAAACTAAAGAACAAGTACGTCATAATTATGCACGTAAACAAGTCAATTAAATGATGGTAATGTAATTTAAATAATTACTTTATGTTTATTTAACCTTTGTTTTTAAGCTAAATAAATTGGTCGAATAATAATAGGCACCTTATTATACTCGTACAAAAAAAACAGATTATTATTTATTTTTAACTACTAGCAGCCAGACTCATACTGACTAATATACACCGTGTTTCTTTCATTTGCCCTTTGCGTTCCAAGGTCACGGTAACCCGTTTACACAGGACCCCAGATACATGGTCATGGTTCTCCAACGTTTGTCTATCGTATACTTCATCATCTCTATCAAAAGATCTTTTCATGAAACTTGTAAAGATTAAAGCTAAATCCCTTACTCCTTCTTCCTCCTCCTCCGATTCTCCTCCCTCGGATGATTCTTTAATGTGCGGTGACCTATGTACGGTCAGCCAAGAAAGTGGTGTACCAGTTTTGATTTAGTTTCCCGGTCATCGAAAATTACAACAAGGTTCGTTATAAAAAGATATTACTGAAAGAGACAACATTATCATGACGTAAACCTATGTATTTAGTATTCATACGTCATATGTCACATATAAGTACATGACATTTTAACCTTTAGTATAAATGAAAAGGACATTAGTTTCTACAAAGCAATTGAAATGTTTCCAAACAAAAGTAATAAAAACTATTTAAATAGACAACCGAATTCCATTTGAAAAAGAAAACTGACAATTGACATTTTGTCAAATATATGCAAAAAATCGATATATTTTCCGTGTTATTTTTCAATCAACTGCATATAAAATCATCTCAATGCCTGCCAACTTGACCATTGCCGAAAGAGCACAAATAATTGCCCAATTTAATGAGGGAAGCAGTATCAGTGCGATATCCCGGAATTTGAATATATCGAGGCGTTCTGTCCGCTTTTGGATTCGTCGTGAAGGAGAGGAGGGAAGTTTGTTGGATGACAGAAGAAGTGGTCGCCGGCCTGCACTCTCCAATAACGATAGAGAATTCATGAGACGGGAATATGAAATCAATGGTTTTAAGCCCACAAAACATTTTGCGGAGATGTTCGATGTGAGTGCCCAAACAATAAGGAATCATCTACATTACATGGGGTTGCACCACAGGCATTACGCCAAGAAAATATATTTGACGGATGCTCACAGACTTGCTCGTCTGAACTTCGCCAGAGAGCACTTAGAGTTTGATTGGTTTAGACCAATCATATCATTTTTCATCACAAAACACTGTATTAGTACAGTGTTTTGTGATGAAAAAACGTTTAAATCCAGTCAGCATGGACGTCTTCACCTTTGGCGATATAATTCAACACGGTATAAAGATGATCATGTAATTCCAAATAGAGAATCAGGTCGAATTTCCGTAAATATTTGGGGCTGGATGAGTGCGGATGGTGTAGGAGAATTGTGTTCTCTACCTCCTCGAGCGACGGCTGTAAATTATATCGACGTGCTTCAGAATGCAATGCTACCGACAGTCCGTAATGTTTACCCGGAGAACGAAGTGCCACAATTTGATTTTGTTCAAGATAATTGTTCAATTCATAATGCGAGGATCGTAAGAGCCTGGTTTCGTTCACACACTGACGTAAGGGTAATTCAGTGGCCCTCAAGATCGCCGGACCTCAACCCGATAGAAAATCTTTGGGGCCTTATGGTCCAACGATGGTCGCATCAAAATGAAAGAACCAAACAAGCTCTTATTAGTCACTGTAATTATATTTGGGAGGAAATGCGGGGAACCGATATTTGCTCACGGCTTGTTGGTTCAATGAGGTCTCGTCTTTTAGAGGTTATAGAGGCCAACGGCGGTTACACCCGTTTCTAATTTTTAAAAATTTTCAATATCTTCTAAATATTACTATATATGCTATGTTTTTGTTTGTTATAAGTATTTTAAAATTGATTGTAGAAATTTAATAAAAGGATAAATCTATTTTTAGCTTGTTTTTTATTGATATTGTAATTACAAGTTTACAGAAATTGTAGGTTTGTGGATTCGCCTTGTGCCTTTACAATTTTATGTAACTTGTTGATTACAATTCTGAATTTGTAGATACAATTTTGTCATCAAAATCTACAGCCCCCCGCCGTTGATTTTACGACGTCATTGGTTCCATCAAGTTCAAACTAAGAACAGCTGTCACGTTACAAACAGTAATAGTCGTTATCAATAATCAGATAAAGACAGCAATAGAAGTTGTCAGATCGATCTGCAAGCGAAACTAATCTTTATCACCTATGAATCTGCAAGCGATATTCAACCTTAGGGTGGTACACCACTTTCTTGGCCGACTGTACGTACCCTTTACAACAAACCGACAACCAAAACTTCGCTTAGTGAATAAAACATGTGTATAACTTGCCTTTGAAGCTTAATTAAAATTAATTTACGGTCCATAATTACAGGGATGTTACTTGAAACGTTACTCAAAACATTCCTATTCAAAAAGGCCAAGGTTGCATCACATTTTCAGCCATTAAAACCGGTGTAATTTTAAAAGGGTTAAGCTTTTACAAGGCTTTGATAGACGAGCTTTTGTGAAAGCATTCTAGATTTATTTACAAATATTATACTCGTAAATGCCACAGTATGGATGTTTGTTTTGTTAGTTTTTGTTCGAACGATTTTCATCCCCCGCGATTTTTTCCGCAGAATGATGTGAGATATTGTATGAAGCAATAAGCGCAGCGACTGAAAAATCGTACTGAAATTGTTCCAGTAAACAAATTCTAAAAAAATCGCGCGGTATAAAAATCGCTCGAATAAAATCGCAGAGCCTGCTTGGCTTGTTCAATCACGACATCACAGCGAATGGATGAAATGAAATAAAGTAGAAAGATTTTTATAAATACTTTTTTATCCAGGTATAATATGCCTATATCTATGGGAGAATTCCGTGCTAAACGCGGGCTAAGTCAGTGGCAATAGCTAGTATACTAGCTTATATATTTGGTCTCGAATGTTTAAGTTATTTTGGTAATATAATTTTGTTTATTTGTTGTTCAATTTGATAACTTTGAAGTTAGGCTAATAGTTAGCAATTAGGTATGTACTTGAAACTCATTATACTAGTCACGTGGTTTTCATAGTGGTGATATAAATTAAAGCTGAAACCTAAAATATTTTGTAGTAGGTGGTACTAGTATTTGTACGTGGTTGCGTTCGCGTTACTTGATCTATTAAGATGTTTTCTCGGTTTAAGTAGGACTGATTAGTTTTACACCAGATTTTCTATTAGGTATCATAAGATGGTATTATAAGTTCGTCAATTTTTTCCCTCAGAAAAATAAGTTACTTGGTATAATTTAAATTGGAATTGTAATCTCCCTATTTAGAAGTTACTAATTAGGTGACAACAAAAATAGATTGATAGACGTAAATTCAGCCAAAACGACACGAAATCCAAATAAGAGACAACATTAATCTATAAATGAATTGCCTGACCAAAATATTAATGTTCATCACTAACATAATAAACATCCTCTGTCACCTTCGATTGTTCATACGATGTTAAATAGGTACTAATATTGGGTTTTTCCATAAGGATCTCTCAGCGGAATAAATGGAGTCTGAATTTGTGCTAGTTTGATGGTTACAGACTCTTTATTACATGGTACTTGAAAACTAATTGATACAATTTAGGTTCAGGTACTATAAGGTACCTACACACGGCTACGCATCAAGCTATAAAAAAGCAATTTATCGTGGTTTTGCTTGGTATGGTATATTCTTGATAAGTTTAACAGTTCCTTTCTGCTTCACCTAAGCTAAAGTTTCTTATAATGGAGAGTCATTTGACGATTCTAAAACTTCAGAACACTATCTCAAACACACTTTTTTTAAATGTCCACCAGTGTCATCCAGTCCACCCTGGGTGGACCGGAAGGTACTGTCAGACTCTCACTGTCTTTAAAGCACCCTGTTCTTTTACATTCCCGAGGACAATCCTGCGATCATACTCAAACACTTTCAACTAGTGTATTAGACTCCGTCATTCACCGTTATTTACACCTTCGATTGTTAATACGCTACTTTAGTAGTAGTATTGAATAAGTAAATACTCGTAAACATATCTCTGTAACAGATGTCACCTTATTAACTGAGGATATTAAACTTGGTGACGTTCATAAGTGGATAGTCGCAGAGTTTAATAGCCAATAACTTTATTCCCTAGGGAATGTAATGTCTCCTATATGGTATACCCCAGTAGAAATTAAATTTTATAGCAAAATGAGTGAATTATCAGAGCAGCAGATGAGTCCTGGATTAGAGACTGCGTATCGGCAAGCGTAGTATGGGACGTCGCCCAGCTAGATGGACCGACGACATTAAGGCCGAGACTCCACCAAAACTGTGCGAGTCGAGACGTGTTTTAAATAACCAATAGAATTGCGACACAGCTCCACTCCGGCACGACTCCGGCAACGCAATTCTATTGGTTGTTCAAAACACATCTCGACTCGCACAGCTTTGTTGGAGTCTCGGCCTAAGAAGGTGGCTGGGACAGACTGGCCAAGGTAGAGAACAGGGTCGGTGATGTGGCGGTGCAGCGAAGAATCCTGTGTGTAGCAGTGGATTGCGATGGGCTGAGTTGATTGAGTAAATTATGATTTTGTAAACCTGTTTGGTCGGGGGTCTCTTTGGGTTCAGAAAGTTAATTGATTAGTTGAGAGGTAGGGATGTAAACGGGGACACGGGACTGTCTTAATAGGGCACGGACTTGCAACACAAAAAGTATTACTGAAGGAACAGGGTAGTTTTTAGTCGTACGAGTCTAACAGTACCTTTCGCTCCACCAAGAAGGACTCATTTGAGGATTTTCCTCTACAAAAAAATGGAATTTAAACGAATTGGAGTTTAAATTATGACCGTAGGTCTTATTCGCCTTTTATTTTCTGAACCTTCTACAGACTACAAAAATATGTATATTAAACAGGTTTTAAGGCACGTAGATTAGAAGTGTTTTGTCTTTTCAGTACCCTTAGCACGAATTTTCAGTATTTGAGACGTAAAGTAAACTGGAACTTTGACAATTTCAAATTGACAATTTTCAAGGAAATAATTAGTTCTTTCTCCGCATACTAGAGGCGCTGTTCCATCTTTTCATACAAAAACGCTGTAAATACTGAAAAGACGCTGTAAAGTAAAAGAGTCAAAATTCGTGATAAGGGTACAGTACGTACAATTTCACAAAACAAATTGTCACGTTTACCATTGATGTTATTTTCTCCGTCAAAGGATCCTTGCCTGTTTTTCATATTTCTATCTAATCCGAGATGGAGCCTTGATTCATCATAACATCATAACCTTCCTCCCATTTCCTTCCTCAGCGATTGTACGTAGTAGATTTCGTTTTCCAATAATATTAATTTTAATTGTCTCGCTGCATCATTCACAGATCGCATGTTATTCTGCATTTGCAATAAATAAAGTTGATTGCACTACATTCCTGAGGACACGTCGTCGTGTGCACAAATGGCTTACTTTTTCTACAATAACGTATTACTGTTTTATGTAGTAGCTAAGTCATGCTGCAGCTTAGTCCGAGCATGGCATGAGCTAGGCGCAAAAAGCCTAATTCTCAAAATGGCAAGCTTATCGCAAAAGGACAAGTTCTCTAAACGCCTAATTCTCAAAATTGCCAATTCTCTTAAAACCTAATTCTCAAAATGACAAATGATCGAAATTGATTTTTTCTCTCTGTTTAACTGAATTGTTTCATGTTATGCGAAGAATTCTTAGATTTATAAGAATTACGCTCAAAAATGCAGAAAATAATCAATTTCGATCATTTGCCATTTTGCATAAAAGGCTTTTACAGAATTCCCCATTTTGAGAATTAGGCGTTTAGAGAATTGGTCACTAAGAGAACTTGACCTTTAGCAACTAAGTTGCCATTTTGAGAATTAGGTTATTTGCCTAAACCGTGTTTAAATGTAACGAAAATTCATATTCTATGTGAAAAGAGAACATTTTCCAATAATAAATCGAAATATTTATTTTTAAATTTAGAATTCGTTTATGTTAAGGAACGTTCACTATGTGCATTTGCTGTTGTGCTGCGTTCAGTATGTGGGTCAGTACTGCGGTTTATCGCAGTATTGCAAGCAGTGTTAATTCGAATAACAGTTACTTATCTGCTTTTTAATCTTGGGTGCTTGGTGGTTTATCGGTTTTGTGTGTAAGTAGTATTTTTATTGAATTTGGTTTCCATTTTGGCTAGAATAAAAAGGATTCTTGGTCAGATGTCGGGTAAAAGTGAAGAACGGAAAAAAGACATCCTATGATGATCCCAGACCAATTGGAATAAGGGTTAGAGAATGATGGTAGTATATAGTATACTTTGTGGTATAGTAGTCTCCATGCATTTTGTTATTATTATTAGCTGTGACGGTTCAGCTACAAAGGAATTTTTTACAAGTGTTATTTTCACAATAGGTTTCGCATGTTAAAGATAATATTGTACCAAATTAACAAAATGTAAATACGACGTATTTACCCTGATTAAGTGATAAACTGATAAGCCACAAAACATATGGTTGAGATAAAACACAGAGAATTAATACAAAGTATTAAGCACCCACGTCAAAGGCCAGGCCTTTGTGTAACTAATTATTTAATTAATTACGATAATCATAATTAAAGCCATCTGCGTTATCAGGAAAAGAAAGGAAAATATGAAATGCGTCATCGGCTTATTATGATTTTAATTATAGATTAATACAATAGACCTCTTAGGTTTCGTAACTATTGTGCTTCAAGTGCTAAATTAAATGCATATTTTTTCATATTGCGCAATATTGGCCTTTATCAATGAATATGTCAGATAAAAATCGTACGATTTTCGGTTGATGATGAATGGGTGGCAAATTGTAAAAATCAACACAGCAGAACTAATGTGGTTCATTTAATAGTCTTGAATTATATGTATATTTGTAACGTCAATTTTAAAAATAAAAGAAAAAATAGAGTATTGTAATGGCGAACTAGGGTTTTAAAATTAAGAAACCTATATGTAGAACTGAAAGAGATCAAGTGTTCAATTTGTGTGTCGTAATATATCAGTCAGTTATTTTTACCTCTTATTGTATTTTACATAATTATTTTCAAGTTTTTTTTTAATCATTTGGAATGGGTTTATTCAATCTACGTATTTGCATCATCGATTTATGGACGCTTTCATACGGGTGTTTAGACGTATGTAAGTACGCAACAACAATAGCTATTTATATGTATATTCATACAAAGTTATTAACTAACGTCACTATTGCGTAAAAAATACTACGGTAAATACCTGCAACTTTATGACAGTATTTGTTTAAGTATTTCATAAAAAATCATGATAAAGTTGCTCATTAGGAAAATGTCATAAGACATAATGTGTTATCTCATTATTTTTATCTAGAAATTACTTGTTTCCTGAGACAGATACCACCGTATCTTATCAGTTATTAAATACTTCTTACTCTGTTATTTTTTTTTAAGTTATTTGTTAAAATTAAATATTAGTAGGCAATGGACTGTAAGTACCGTAGAATATTTTTTTCTAGAGCTGAATTACATAAATATTTATTAAAATTAATAAATAAATAGAATCAGGCGTTACTTTGCGGAAATCCATGATATTATATCTATACTAATATTATAAAGAGGTAACATTTGTTTGTAAGTTTGTAAGTTTGTATGTAGGGGGTAATCTTCGGAAGTAATGAACCGATTTTAAAAATTGTTTCATTGGTAGAAAGCTACATTATCCGTGAGTGCTATAGGCTATAAATTATAAAGATATCATGCCTATTAGCCGAAATATCTCAATTTTAATCAAGCCGGGCGGAAAAAAATTGCTCTTCCAACACAGTTATTAGCATGCGCTGCCTTAACAGTTGTATATAATTGAAAACAATGTATGGCAAAAATGTCCGCTTTGAATAGTTCTACAATAAAGTCCGCGACATCATATTTTCATCTTTTATATTTTAGCAGATATAGCAGCTTTTATAAGTTAAAATATTTTTTTTTCGATGTACTTGCCTTTGGACGATTTTTTACTCAACAAAACACTAAACCTTATCGAAAAAAATATTATTATGATCACAATAACATCATAGAGATATGATTTTCACAAAAAAGTATGTCAATTGGTTAAATAGTTTCGAAGATAACATAAAATTACTAAATCGCAAAATGCCGCCGTCCATTCACGAACCGCGTTAGAACACGCTTTGTACGCACGTTTTATCTATTTACCTACAGATGGCGTTGTGCAATTACGTATGAACAAAACCCTCCTGTTGGCAGACTGGAAAAAAAAATCATAGCACTAAGTACTGGGGTGCTATGTCAGGAAACCTCTACGTGCGCCCGTGGACTAGAGTTCCCTCTCGGATACGTCCGGCACAAACTCTTCCTTAGGTACTGTGTGCCTAAGGGGTCTCTTTGCCCGTATGCAAATAGCCTGTCGTGTGGACGCTCCAACGCGTGTCCCTCTGATTAAGAGAGGTCACGGCTTGCGGACGGTGAGTAATGTGTAGCTCGCCGTCCGACCAAGGACCAAGCCCGGGTCGGTGGCCCGTCGTGTTTCGCGCCAAATGCCTGCTGGGGTCGCGGGTTTTTTCATAACCCAGGATACCGTAGCCCCGGAACGTAAAGGGCATAGGAATGAACACGGGTGGATTTTAGTCAGTAAGAGTCTGACAGTCCCTTCCGCCCCACTCAGGGCGGGAGGACTCATTTGATGACTTTACCACATCAAAAAAGCACTAAGTATTAACCGAACCACACTCATAATTTCATCACAAGTTAAAATATTAATGCCCAACGAAGTGGGCACGGGTCAGCTAGTGTATAATAATCCATCATATCATTTAATTAAAATTCATGTTTATGTATGAATGAGACAAAAATACTATATTTATAACAATAACAATACAACTCATTTTTTATTACATGTTAATGACTGTACATTTAAATTGGCGCTGCTGATCGGCTGACAATATAGGTTCTGTTTTTTAGTTTCTTAATTTCAAAAGGGGTTTTTAAACAGTAAATTCAAAAATGAAAAGACGCGTAGACTAAATCCGTAACAATTTATCTATTTCATAAAAATCAATAACCAGACGTAGCATCACTTTGACTAGGAGACGATGCGATTTTTGTGTTGTGTCCGTATTTGAATGATTCTTTTTTTAATGTTTAGTAAATCTCGAAAATTCATCGTCACCCTAGTGAAGCCGGGGCGGATCCCTAGTTTAATATCAAACTTATTCGTGTATAATTTATGTAGGTCCCAACAGTAATCTAGCAGGAAAAACAAGCGATATTATTTTTGAGTACACAAACACGAATTTACCGTAATCACAAAATAACGTAAGCCGTATGTTTAGGAAATCATAACATCCGAAAGTGTGTTATGATATGATAATATAAAATAACAGTGTTTTTATACTAATTAATGGTTTGTTGAGTAAAGGAATGAGGAAAACCAGATTTAGTAAAAAAATAAAAATGAGCACATCGTCTTAACACAAAAGCAATCAATTAAAATTCTCTTTTCAAGAATTCGCAGTAGAAAAGACTACGTGATAGAAATCATGGTTGATACGAGTATCATGCATGAGTCATTTTCATGTATGATTATGTTTTTAACTTTGTCCAGCTGTCATTGCGCAACATCCTTTATTCCTTTCTTTCATCGATTTTTTTTTCACGAAATTTGAATCCATAATGAAACTAATTTAAAATAATATGCTTTTTCCATCAATTTTCATCGTTAAATTTTATTATAATGTTGGTGGATTATTTTGTAAATTTTATTTTTTATCGAAGGTAGGTACCAAAAAATTTTATTTTCATACGAAGTATTTATGTAAGTACGAAGCAAATCAATATTATAAACTAGGTACGATAAAGGAAACCAGCATTTCAAATCTTAAAAAAAAGGTCACTCACCTCAGATGTTTCTGTGTATTCTTCACCATGTTCTTCCTTATACGTGATATTGATATTAGCAACGGTATACGTGTCGCTGATGAACCGGTCATCTGTGGGCCCGTACCGCACAGACTCCAACTCACTCCCAGGAGTGTGGCACCCCACCAGGGTAACCATCCATCCCAACGCCGCAAAACTTGACCACAACCCACGCATTTTTAAAAACACACACTAAAATGTTCCACTACACAACGTAAGCCTCACTCGAACCGTAAACGAACTCACTTGACTCACGGTCGATATGTTTTTAAACATTGGCGAGCGAAACGATATCAGTTTTACACTATTTTAACACGTCTCGGTAGATCCACGACCGTCTACGGTATGACGATAAATGAAAACTCGACAACACTTTATCAACGCCGCGCTGCTATCGGTTAACGAAAACAGACGCAATGGATTTGACGAGATAACGTTATCTTTGCAAACTGAATTTTTAGCACGACACTAGCTTCCTCTAGGAACTCTTTGGTGCGACTGCACTAAAATTAAAAAAAAAGTACTGTTGCGTTCCACTTTCAAACGTCGACGGTTTTTTTTCTTCTAGCAGGCAAAGGTCATGATAGTTTCGGCCAGTATTGCCGCATTATCTTTCGTTAGCTCTGTTTTGTGTTGTTGTTTTTGAAGTCGACTGCTGCCCCATAACCAGCAAGGTACTTCACAGCAGCAGGCAGCTGAAACAATAGAAACGTGACGTCAGAAATATTGTAAAATAGTAATTTTGGTCTATGGTCACGTAGGCAGAATAGTCGGTGATTTCAATTACTTTGCCTTTATAGGCTACGCACACAAAACATGATAAGAACCGGTACTATGTTTACATTATTGTGTAACTGGGTACTTGTTATTTACACAGTTATTTATTAAATTATACAGTTTGCAAAATGAATTCAGCCATCCTGGGTAAATGTGGAAATTATTTTCCGAGACTTTTCTTTGTAATGAAGCGGTGATTTGGAAATGTTCCGAAGTTTATTATTGTTTTTGTATTTGGAGTGTGTTGTTTGCGATAATAATGAATGTGCTCTATCATTCCTACTGAAGTTTTTATCATCGATTTCAAGATTAGGCTTTTCAGTGCCTTGCTCTGTCCTCATTTTGATTTTGAGAACGTCAAATTTCTCATGCTTCGTAATTCAAAAAAGAAGTGATCGAGCTTATCTCATTAGTTCTAGAATGTGCAGGAAAATTAAAAGTAATTAATTAAAAACGTACTTGTTTTAATTAGAGTTAAGACTAAGCAATGATAAAAACAGGTCGTAAATTTAAAAAAAAATGTAATCAACAGCCATAATGATAAACTATCTTCCTTGTTGAAGTCAACAAGACTTCATTTGTTGATTTACACCCGAAGAAGGAAACTTACAATTCTTTAAATAAATGGTGACAGGTTTTATATTCGTATGAAGATTCAGAACCTGGGTTTATTATTTTATGTTGATAATAGAAAATGAAAGAAAGAGCTTTGTTTTACCTAATTATTATTATTATATATTTAATTTATAAAATCTTTGTATAACACAGATAATGCTTGATAATGCTTTTATGTCGATGATGTGCATACATCATCATAGACAATATTTTTATTTTTTTAATTCTTTATTTTTCTTCAAGCGTTCCTCATTCAAAATATTTTTCTTTTTCTTGACATTCAGACTTTTTGCAGTCGACCTCATAAGTCGCAGACGAATAATAAAACTCAATTTTCCACTAAAACGTTGAAGATAAGTGGGTCAAAAGGACATTTTATTTATTCGTAAAACCAGCGGAACGACTTCTAAAATAAAATCCCGTATCATGAGATAAGTGGATGATAAAGGCCTAGTCTAGCTGGATATCTATCAATCAACATTATGTTGTTTTATTAGATACCTACCTATAGTCTACTATCTACAACACAATGTTTTATTGGGTCGATGACACTCGGTGACCACAAAGTTGTTAAAAGTATCAGTATGACATGAATCATTGAAGATAGTATTGTTTTTCATTGTTGTTGTAAATATGGATGCATAGAGATGTACAGGCGATTTAAGTATCCATGTAAAATAAATAAATAAAAGATGCTTACGGTTGAAGGTAAATATCATTGACCGGAGATGGTCGGCCATGATCTCAGAGGTTTCACCTTCATAATAATATTAAGTGCACTTATTTTGAAATAATAATCGAATTTGAGATTATAAGTTGCTGTATGGATCTTATGGTGCATTGTTAAAAGAGAGCTAAGCGTTTATAAAATAGGCCTTTTTGACTGAAAGCATCTAATTCATCCGTCGAACATTTAAAACGTATTTTTTTTCCATAAAGTAAAATAGACAAAGAAACGATGATGCTTTTAAAGGCAATAATACGTCACAACCTTATTTAATATTTCCTTATATCTTTTTAAATATTCATTGCTTTATTGAAAGAAACATTACTATTGTCTATTATTTAAAAAGACGGAATAATAAGATTGACAATTTATTGATGCTGGCAACATGCGCGTCTATGAAAATTGTAAAGAAAGAACAAGATGGCGACTTAAGTTCCGCGCCAAAACCTCCATGTGTCAACATTTCTTATTCATTGTAGCGAAAACAAAATGTAAATATCAGTATCTTGTCATTCATAAATAATTCTATCTTCTGAATAAATCTCCAGACATCTGTCAACAAAGGCCGAGTCACTCGAGATTTTTGTTCCAATTTTGCGAAAAGCTATTTAATATTAGATTAGGGTCATTGACTTTGTAATTAGGAATCGTCGGATAGCTCGTGAACTGGGATGAAACTTATGGAACTATTGAAGTTCATAGCCATCCCGATTGTCTAATCCTAATTTCGTATCCTAATCCTAACTAATATTACAAATGAGAATGAAATTTTGTTTGTTACATTTTTACCCCTAAACCATTGAACCGATTATCCTGTTTGGCATTTACTTATATCGTCACTTGGTCAGGTGTACAGAAAAAATCATTAAGTGGGTCCCAGCTCCCAGGGCAGGACGGGAGGGACTATCAAACTTGTACTAACTAAAATCCACAGCGTCCTTCAATAGCCTTTTACGCTACCCGATAGGCCCGAGACCCCGGCAGGCTTTGGCCCTCTAAGGGGCGTCATAGCAAGAGAAGAAACGGACGAGGGGGGGGGGTATTACGTCTTAAAACCAGGCTTGTTCCAGTGAGTGAACGAGATGGCGCTAGACGACTTGTATAGCTCTGTCACTTTCACTCGCCGGAATAAGCCTGATTTTAAGACGTTGTAATACCCCCCAAGGTTGGGTAGAAACGTTCTTATGATTAAAAAGATGGCGCTACGTGTCTTATGATTAAAAAGATGGCGCTACGTGTCTTTCAAAACCATGATTGAATTAAAACAACCCGAAAAATTTGTCAAATTCTAATTTAACCTGAGCCGTGGGCAAAATCTAGTCTAGTTCTATTAAAGTCATCAAAATTTATGGCTGAGGGCATGTGGTTTAATTAGCGGGAGCAAAAACAACAGGTAAGTGCCATTGGCCTGTCGCCAGGACATTGTTCCTTTGCTAAGGTGTGGCAGGTTCATTCCAGTTCGTCTACGGTGGTATTTTGAATCTTGATGAAGCTAATGGCATTTGATTTAGTTTCAATCGAATAAATGGCCTTTATTTATGATCCAACATTTTTTTTTATAATTTTTAAAACATTTGTAGGGTAGACATCACATTTACAAATACAAAAATTTGTTGATTTGTCAACCATTGACGCTGATATGGAAAATGTGCGAAGTCGCAGGTAAAAACTGTCAACTGAAAGTCTGATTTACAAAAACATAAAGAAAAATTGTTATCAAAAACCGCTGCACAAATATTTTGACACACTTTTTACTTGTACCGCATTTGTTTGTCATTTTACACATCTCTTGGTGTAAAGATCAAATTTACACTAACTAAAACTAACAGTACTCAAAATTGAGGCATATTTGTTTAGAACTGCCTACTGTTTGTGTTGTGAAATGTATTTCACGTTACGCATAATAGTATCTTTTTAAAAAAATGGTCTAATCATGATGATAAGTAGGTATGCAAAAAATATTCAGAAAAACCCAGGAACCTTTACATAGGTGTACGACAACTTAGTAACCTAAACCCCAAGACAAACGACAGTTTGTCTGCGTTTTTTCCTTTCCAATGACTTTGGTTTTACTAGTAATCTAAACATTCTATATTTAACCTACTATTACGTATTCTGTGTCTAAAGCTAGGTGTATATACATGTTCTTAAAATAAACGAGTGTACTTACAATAAAGCAGAAATAATGAGAGCATTCACATTATCGATAACGATAACCCCGATACGATTGGTGTTTAGTTCCAAAGAAAATTGGATTTGTACGATAACGTATCGATTTGATGTGTCAATGGAATTTAGAAATGTCACCTTTATTGGATAAAAGTTTGAAGAGTGACAAGCAAAACCAATGTCGACTCTTATGTCAACGTCAAAATTGAATTGGAAAAGTAAGAAAGCATTAGTATCAAAATAAACAAAAAACAATATTGAATTCTTCGATTGATTTTAAAGTCTGTCGTCTGTCAATGTCATGTAAGTGTCGAACGATCGACGATACTGAATTTCAGTGTTTTTCAACCTGGGGGTCGCGAAGCCTCTTCAAACGCGTAGCATGGCGATTCTATCTCTATTCTACCAAGAAAAGACAAAGTTATTTCATCATTATTTCTTTGAAAATCAACTGTTTTTTTGCACAAGTATGACAGGATTCGTACACCATTAAAGAATAGAAATATATCTTTACTCAAAAATGCATGTAATGTGGTCATTATTTTGACAACCTTGTTTGAGCAAAGTCGACTTTGCGGGTCTGTTTCATCAAGGAGCGGCCAGCAATGTTTTTGCTGGCCGCTCTAACAGGTCGGCAAAACATTGCCGGCCGCTATTCTGACGTTTCAACGTTTTAAAAAAACAAATGCAAAAAGATTTTATTTAAAACACAGCTGTTTGTATTTAAAGAGGTAGGCACAAAAAGATTGCATTCCATATTAAAAAAAATAATTCAAAGGAACAAAAGCGCGGTTCAGCGAATTTTTTATGTTTATTTAGTGACTTTTTTGCTTTATGTAAATGAAGTAATAAATGAAATGCAGTCAAACATCGCATTAAAATTATCGCAAACTATTATAAGTAATATGAAACCGGGAAAGTCGGTGTTGAATTTTAGTAACTGTATTTTTCATAATTGTTATTTTAATTAAATTTCTAGTTAATCAATATAATTATATTTTATTTAAATCACTTGCTGGTTTTATGTAGGTTAGGTACTTGCATTTTTGAGTAAAGCACTATACAAGCCTTGGCCCACTATGTCTGCTTCGCTGGTCCCGCTATGATTGCCTCCAGCTAGCTTAGCTACGCTCTAGGCCTTCCAGCTTGGCCATCATGCAGCCCTTGCTGTCCTCGCTGTAAAGGCATCGGCCTCCGCCCTCGGCCTTTATCACAGCTCGTCCATCAAGTAGTGCATGCTGACCGCGCTGTGTCGGCCTGGAGCTGCGCTACGCTGCGCTGTCGGCCATCATCAGTGCGACCAGCAAAGTAGCCATTATAGGCCGCGGCAGTAATGTACTATTTCTATATTTTAAACATTGCTATGCTTAATTCGATAAAAATATTTTAGGTTCTGTCATTTTGTCTATTCTCGCGTCGACAAAACCCGTTTCTACGGCGCCATGCTACGCGTGCAGGGGGGGAGCGAAGACTATCAGCTAATGCAATAAAAAAAACAAAAAAGATTATAAATAGTGATTAGGAATTTTTTTAAGTATAGGGCAATCATTTGTACTAAATTAAAATAAGTAATTTTAATTTAGTACAAATGATTCTTGAACAACGGGTTCAAGAATGAAAAGATCTCATTAGTTATTTCAATTTTTTATTTTTATTTTAATTACTTATTTTAATTTAGTACAAATGATTGCCCTATACTTAAAAATTTTCGGGTAAGGAAGTCGCGAATTTTCTTCGTACTAAAGACGTCGTGCCATGAAAAAGGTTGAGAAACACTCCTGTATTCGAATAATTTTCTTATGAAACTCGTGAAACGTAATCGTTTCCATTTATAATAATGATTCAAAGTTTTAAACAAATGACTGGTGAAAATGCAATAAAGAGCTGAATATACTGACGAAAATTGGGGAAGTGTGTCGTAAAAGAAAATTGACATTGTATACTCTGCCTTAATGATGGCGTCGTTTTACTGTTTCCTGTTATGTGTTTGTTCTTAAAATAAAGTAGCGTTTAATTATGTTTTTGTTATGTAATGAAAGCACTTTATCCTCAAAGGAAGTTGGTATCATGTGCAGAAAATCTCTCATCATTACTCAGGTTATTTTTTACGTTGAAAAGAAATTCGGGTGCATGAGATCATGTATTCTGCCAACCGTACAATAACACATACATTTTATTCCAATTGCATTTGATTTTTTGTTTTATTTTTACACAAAATCATGTGTGTTTGTTTCTTTTTCTGCGGATACAGACCGATTGAAGTTAGAGTAACATATTTGTACAATAAAGGATATGAGTCATCTTTTAAAGGAACATTAGAGCAACTAGGGGATGTAGCGTTCTACTCAAATAGCTGTATGAGAGTTATCAAAAAGCAAATGTATCTTTTCTCATCAAAATCTTTCCCGTTTTCCTAGTTCTCATCCTGATCAAATACACATTTACCCTCTTTTATAAGCCAAAAAACATTTCTGGTTATTAAAATATTACCGTATTTTAATAAATGAGCAATGTCAACGTAAAACTTCCTAGTAAAAGATTACATAAATTGTTACATTAGTTATCGCAGTTTCATTTTATTTGTAAAAGATTTTTATTTTAATGATGATATGTTACGTGAAATGATAAAAAGAGGCTTAGGTGGAAGTGGTGGTGACGATAATTGAAATTTTATCTTTTTTCTTTGTTTATAAAAAAAGATTACATATGACATGTTGATTGTTTTGTTACTCATTAATTTAATATGCTTTACTTAGACTACCGCATTGTTTTGTTAAGCCTGAAATTGAGCAAACGGTAGTATTTTTTCCTCAACCTCAAGATAAATAAAACGGTAAGTAATTAGTTTTTTTATAACGAAATCCGTTTGATCGGTTAACGGTTTCCGCAAAGGATGATCCGTTTACAGTTTTAATGTGCTTTTAATGATATTAATCATCTTTATGTTGAATTTCATCAATGCAAAAAGTGCTCGATCGTCGAAAGTATTTGGAGTTTACTTTGGACTCATGATTACATGCTCCTAACCCAACACCATCTTGTACTAATATGTATAATGAAGATTTTTTTTGTACTATATGTATTTCTATCTCTATCTATATGTATGTATATGAATTTTATTTACATTTTTGCCAATAATTAGACCAACATATAAAAGCTAAATATCTACTTTGATTTTAAATCAAAATTACAAGTAGTAATTACTTGTTTTTTCTATTAAAAAAATTATCGTAAATACAAACAGCGTATTTATTTACGCTTACGTTACTCGCGCTTCAGATTTTTAATAATTATACATTGAATTAAGTATTATACAGTAAATGAGTAGAAACAGCAGTATAAAAAATACAAATTCGAATAATTTCTTTATCAAAATATTTCAACAAAACCACAAAGAGTTTAGAACTTCGACGTGACTTTTAACCAATTCTGTTTTATTACGCAGAATATTATAAAACAATCGACATTTCCAGACCCCTTTTCTCTTTGAAAATGTTCAATTAATATTAAATGAATTTCATTAGGGATTGTTGAAGTTATGATAACAATTTTCTACTCTTTGTGTACATATCTCGGGGCGAAAGAAAAACATAAGATGTAATTGCTTGGCTTAATTAAAATAGCGGATGAAGTATGGAACTCTTTTGGTATATGGCGTAATCATCAGGGTCAGGTAGGTTAGGAAGAAGAAGGTTACGTTAGGAACAAATAATATATTTTTTCAGGTTCCTAACATACAACCGGGTAAGGATTTCGGGTCAGGTTAGGAATATACCCTCCGTATCTAACTGGGAATACACAAACTGAGGAAGAATTGGTTTAAACCGGTTATAAGGAACTTTATCTCCATGAAATAGTCTGATGACATTTTTTTTTTCTAAATTGAATAGTTTGCGCGAGAGACACTTCCAAAATGGTAAAATGTCCCCCCCTGTAACTTCTAAAATAAGAGAATGATAATACAAAAAAAAAAATATGATGTACATTACCATTTTTTTTTTAATACGTCATAAATCGTAAACCGCAATTTACCTTGCAAAGTTACAACCAACTACATGAACTTTTATGTTATGTAACTTGCTGCTACAGAACCCTTTATGGGCGAGTCCAACTCGCACTTGGCCGGTTTTTCTTATTTCAAAGAGGTCAGCGTTCATACAATATACATACATAATATTTCTCGGAATACTGCACTAGATACTGAAGTAACTTAGAACTATTCGATTACTAACAAGACGTTTATTCTTAATATTTTAAACATTATTTTCAGTTCAACATGATTAATTACATTGTTATCTAATCAGGTTTTTAACATAAAAGTGGAACAGAAACTATGTCACACATGTTATTTTATTATTATCTTCTTATTAGGTGAACGACTCTGCGGCAATGCGAATGACCTTTCGCGTTGCTAACCACTGAATAAATGATATCAGAAGGATTACTTGGTACAGATAAGGGGAAATTGATGTTCGTGGCATGCGTAGGGGTCAACATGCAACCTCGATAAGAAGCCGTGGCTAGGGTTCAACTTATGATAAGTTGAAGCAAGGCCAGAAAGATCCTTTTGGTTAAAAAAAAAGTACTCAGCTCTGTGCGGTTCGAAAAGTACTAAAACTCTTACTGACTAGAAATCTAACGTGTTGCCCCTTACGTTAGAGGGCAGTGGTATTTCTTTTGAACATTTCCACCACCTTAGCAGACTTAACCCTGCTGGGTCCTGTCAGTTACGACGATAGACGTGATGTTAATGAACGTTTTCACCCGATTTTTACGAGCTACAAACAATGATGGAAGGTAAAGTAGGTAAGAATCTCGGTAAGTGGAAAGAGTGTTGGGTGTACGGAATCCAGATTCGAGGTCGCAGGTTTAATTCATACAAGCGGTTCGAATTTGTCTATACTATGAAAGCTTTAAAATTAGAAGTTTTGATCTTCGGGCAACGAAATAGAGAATTAATCTAGACAGGTACTTAAATAGATTTGTATGTTATTAAATGAGATTGACGCCTGGATTAAAAAAAACAACAATAGCAAAGTCGTGAACGTTGGAAAAAATGGACGGAGGAGAGACTTTTGCCCAGTAGTGGGATACTAAAGGCTAATTAAATAAAGACTTCAGTAAATACTTAAACACTTATTAATAAACGTGGACTAAAGTTACAACCAGGCTAATCTTCGGACAAACCGTACATTTTTAAGGATTAACTTTACTTCTCGTTTTATTAATAAGGGGGCTAGATTATAATATACTCTTTTTTCTTAATGAGTGAGTGAGAGCCACGCACATTACATTTGAAATCTTTTCCTTGAAGATGTTCACTTGTTTTTCGTAGGAAATTTCGTCGTTTGAACCCGCGGGCCCCGCTAGAGCGGGGACAAACGACCAAAGAGCCCGAGCGACGGGGGTAATTTTTCTTCCGTGTTTTCGGCTTCGATTCTCAGTGGCCTAATAGGAATCTGAACATTCTATAATCTAAGACGCGGGACATATAAAGAAAAGACGTAGACGAGGACGCGTCGCGGACGTGCGAAAATGTATGAGAGTCGCGTCCGCGCCCCGTCTCTTCTATGTGTTTCACGTCGTCGCGACGCTTCTATACATTTTGTATGAAAGAGACGACGAAGAGACATAATATGTCTCCGCCCGTCTGCATCTTACGTCTTTTCTATTGTGGCCCGTGCCTAAGGCGTAAACAAAAAAACACTTGTTCAGTTATTCAGCGTCTTATGTTCAAAATTCTACAGAGTAATCTAAGATGTCGCCTAGGGTTTGAAACTAATGAAAAACAGGCATAAATGAATTATTGAGTTCCAGAAAGAAAGTTGAACGAACCATTTCTCAAATACGAGTAAAAATTACTTTTAATAATACTTCAATAAAGCCTTATAAAGGTCAATAACATCGCACAGAAAGGTAAACAGAATTCGGGGAAATGTCCGCCATTTTCCATTTCAAAGCTCAAATTACATTAAGAGAAAAAAGAAAAAAATCGCAAAGAAAAACAACATTTTAAGAAAAAGTTCGGCCTTAAACGATTACGAATGAAAAGCAAACTAAAACGATTATTACTTTTGCTTTTTCTTTTTGTCGAAGAGGAGGCAGGAGGCAAAGGAAAAAAATACTTTTTTTTTATTCTTTTACGATAATTTTTAGTACCGTCCACAAAATTTTGATGCTTTATTTTAGGTTTCCAAATGAGTTCTCCAGCCCAGAGTGGAGCGGGACTGTCAGACTCGTATCTACACATACTGACTAAAATTCACCGTATTCCTTTAGATAGATAGATAGAAAACTCTTTACTATGCAGACCATACAACTGAAAGGTACACAACATAACAAATTATAACTTAAACATAGGGTGACACAATAGGCAGTCTTATCACTAAAAGCGATATTTTCAAGACAACCTGTGGAAGGATTTAGGAAGAAAAAGAGACATACTGTTGATAGTTACTGGTGGTGTACAATTAAAACCAAAACTTCAGGTTGCAGAAACACGGTAGCCTGTTTAGACTAAAGCCCAGGAAATTTTCATTTGCAGTGGTCATAACGTCTACTGGGACCTAAAACCCCAAAAGTTTCCCAATTAAAATAAAGTTGACATCAAAATAACGAAAATAGACGTCCATTACAAGATGGCTGACCTTGTTAAAAACGAAACAAAACCTTCAGTTTCCCCCTGGAATTATTGGAGACGGAAGTTCCTAACGGCATGGTGTTTCGGCAAGGTTGTGTGATGGCCATGGTAAAGGTGTCCTTCTTGAAGCAACCTCAAGGGTATTGATATCTTTATTGGGTCTATCAGAGCTAATTATTCTCTGAGGATGTTTCATAGGCAGGTTTTGAACCCGCCAGCAGCCGTATTGGGCATTTGACAGCATATATCAGTAGTTAGATTTTAAATCACCTGTTAATCTTGAGGGGACCACTTGACATAATTTGTTTTGGTTTATTGGTTTGGAGGTACCTATATGATTATATGAAACATGCCATAAACTATTCAAAGTCCATGTCATAGTGTTAAATTTTTATCATAAAACATTACAAGTTGTTACTCTATACTAACTGCTGAAGTTTTGGTTCAGTATTAGTCAAAGCCATCCGTGCAACTTATATGCTTGTTCATAATAATCGTCGACCTCAGCCTAGTCCTGTTTCTTGATCGGAAGGCGAGCTACCCATTACTCACCGTTAGCTATCTGAAATCCGTCCTCCCGCTCTGGGTGGTACTGAAGGAACTGTCAGACTCTTGGCTAAAAATCGACCTTATTCTTTCGGTTGCCCCTTAATTGCATACTGTTTTTGACCCTATGGAGATTCCGTCATATAAGAATACAGCATAAGCAACTCCAACAAAATTGCATAACAACTCCTGACATTTTAGCTGTCAAAAAAAGGGGTTAAAATAACACGGAAGCTCATAATACCATGATATAACAAGGTTTTACGGCGACCGTGACTGCGACCTTGATAGCCAAGGGTAATGGTGTCATGATGGGGAGGTATCTCTTTTTGTTTACCCTCTTCTGTACTGGCTTTTAGGCCACGAACCTTTGTAAATTGTATTTTACAAAAGTTTTGCTGTTTAGTGGCAAGATCTCGTCGCTAGAAAGCAATTTATCAACTGCCAATTCAGTAATTAATCAACTTCACAAATAATGTTTTTAATAAACAAGGCATCCAATAGACGTAATGAGCATTGACATATTATTATAAGTAGGTAATTACAAAGATCCGACCAATGCATTTGACTAGGACTAAAGAAAAAAAAAATACAAGTCTAAATGGCTAAATGGATTTGAAAATCGAACGAATCCATTTCATTGTCCACAACCATAGTGCAAAATGACATATTTTTATTCCACCATTCATTTATAACTTCTTTCATCTTCAATTCTTCACAATCTATTTCTCTATATTTCTTTATTTTTAATTTAAGGTGGATGGAAGTCTAAGTAGGGACTTATACTCTTATCCACCTAAAATCAAAACTCAAATCACTCTAAAGGACACGTCCCTAATTCCTTTACGTCACTTATTGAAGCCATAAAAAAATTAGTAATTATAAACAAACCGATCGATAGCCACAAGCCCCTTTCCACCAAGAGTCGTACAATCGCGTGACTCCATCCGATCATGAACTTTATAGCCCAAGGTCCTCCTGAACTTGTGTTGCTAATGTGCTGGCTGACATTGGGCCACCCTATGGCCATGGCCAGTTTATGCCCCAGCCATTAAGGGGTGTTTAGGTGTCGCGGATTTTACTACTACACGTTATGAGTACAGTGCATGCGAGTATTTTAGAATTTACAGAACTTGGGAGGTTTATTACTTGTAGTAATTTTATGGCGGCCAGTAACTAACGGCCGGTAACATTACCTACGTTATCGAACGTAATGTTTGAAGGTGACATAAAAAAGTTCTAGAAATACAGCTGTGAGACTCATTAGATTAATTATTTATTACTCGTAACAGTCAACACACAGCTTTATGTAACTTATTTTATTTTTTGTTTTTATCTACCTGTTAGACAAAAATCTCGTGTTACCATGCTAATTAATAAAGAAAAAATTAAAGCAAGAACATTTGAAAAAAAGAAACAATTTACAACAATGAAGTTGGTTTATTATGATTTAAAATCTCGAGAACAACTAAAATAAAATTATTATAGTAATTACGCGATATGATAATTCAGTATTCAAAGAAAGCAGAAGAATATATTGTGTGTGTACAGTCGACAAAGTGGAATCATGACCCATTTTGACAATAAATCGTTTGAATCTGTCAAATTGACAAAGATCAAAGTTGTTACCATGGATATGTATGTTTACGCGAATGTGGACCTAATTGTATTTGAATGTCTCTGGGAAAATAAGCTTATGGTGGGTCATAATTCCGCTTGGTCGATTGTACATAATGTCTTAATTAAAAAGAAAATGGCGGCATCGCTACCGCCAAATTAATACTAAAACTGTATTACCGGTAAATAGCGCGGGAAATGTGGAAAGTGATGCTATTAACACGCGCGAACATTCTTTTATCTATGGTCCATGTATACATTTGATGTACGAGTCTAAAATGAGATCGTTAATATTTACTCATCATGAAAGAAACTTCTGTTTGTTCTTAGTTATGACTGAAGATTTTTTTCGTTTTAAATTTCATAAAGAATTATTGCGTTAAGAATAAAAAAAAGGCAGAGACAAAAATGATTTCAATATATAAAAGCTTCTTACCTAACTTATTTTTTTTTAAATTATTATTTAGCATATTTTAGTTTTCAAATACACTTTAACTTTAAAAATATAAATCAAATGAGGTTTTTATTTCCATAACTTACTCAATCATTTTGTTTATAGGAGGTAGTCCCATATTCAGTAGCAAGATAAAATATTATCTCAATTAAAAAGGCCAAGACCGAAGATTGCTTGCTACCGGTCATTGAATTTCCCATCGATTTGTGCCATCAGTCATCAACCGTACTCCACTTCCTTATGGCGTCTTTTTGCACCAGCGCCACTCAATCACATCGAGAAATGGAGCAATCATATTTGGCCAGTTTTTTCTGAAGCGGCCAGTAGTAACGCACCAATGAGTTCCGTATTCGAAAGAAAAAATATTGTCACTGTGTTGCCATGGTGACCAATAAGCTAAAAAAACAACGTTGTACATTTTGTAATGCTCATAAATAGAAATTAATTTGACACCGGCCATATAGTTTATTACCTGGTTAGTTAACTACATAATAATATAAAAAAATACCCATTACATAGAAAAACTTCTGTTGCTTAGCTACCGATTAAAATCACTGTCCTTGTCATTTCTATATCAATGAATAGAGATGCCAAGTGACTTAAGAGCTATTTAAGATAAGTAACGTCTAATCAATGTTTATAAGTAAGGGGGTTAATGGTTAAATGTACAGACGCCAGCAGGTCAATCTACCAAAATCTGTCTACCAATCAATCCTTCCATTTTCCAATGTGATAAGGCTGATAATCTTTTATCATTTAAGGTAGGTTGATGTTCTGGCGTTTGTACCATGTGTACTTGTACTCGACCAACAAAGTGACAGGCTTATAACCTACTGTTTTTATTTGAATTTAATTCCTTACGTAGTTTTCAAGGGCGAATCTTCTATTTTCAGACTATGTAGGTGGTAGTTTGTTTTCGTTTTATTTATGTATGAGGCAACTAGCACTTAATACATACATGTAAATTAAAAGTAATTGAATTGAAGTAACCTTAATGTGTACGTGACCAAAATACTTTTTCTTTTTTGGGAATTTATTCATGAGCACTCCAGAGAAAAATTTCTTTGCTCAGTGTTACTTGTTTACTTTCTTTTGATGACGTATTTGAGCCTAGTAAATAGGTTATTAATTATTTTTATTTACAGGAGAAATTGCGCTATTGCTTCTCACATAGGCGTAGGCAGAACCAACGACATCATGAGATTCGCAGGCAACCGATGGATGCAAGTGGCGAATAAAGTTGTCGTTTGGCGTGGTGGTCTAAGGGGGAGGCCTGTGTTCAGCAGTGGACGTCTTCCGGCTGATGATGATGCCGATGAGGATAATGCTTCTCACATAGGACCGACAGAGCCTAGTCCATGTAGTATTTACCTAACTTTGCCCAGGGAGGGACGGGAGGGACTGTCAGACTTGTACTGACCAAAATTCACGGTGATCTTTCATAGCCCCTGAACGTAGAGGACGTTCCAGGGTCACGGTTGCCTGATGGACGAGACATTCTGATTTTTTGTATCGATTATGTTTGTCCTAAGAGGTCCGCCCATCCGCGCGGTTGAGCGGTCTTATGTAATTACCGCCTTAACTTTTAGCAAGTTTTTTTAGTGCAGAAAACGTTTTATTCCTTTTCCTAATTGACTGAATATAAAAAGTATGGGCAATGTGTTGTGTGTGAGGGTTATTATGAACAAGTATGTCCACATGTCAGTCAATTGATAAAATCTAATAAAAACGCATGAAACCTACGAGAGCGTAACATTACAAATTATTACAACACACAATAATTATGTACGCAACAATGCATCTACACCCCTTACCCTTATAAGCCCTGCGATTTCAACCAGCAGTTTGTCCGTTTTTAGGAACACATAACCAAACGGTAACACTGGCAGGGTACAAGACCAATCTGTCACCAAGCTGTATCGAAGAAATTAATCACACACACAGAAATACATCATCTGTGAAATTTTCTACTGTTTAAGCCCCTTCGTACACTAGGCGACGCAAGTCTCCGATACCTTACGATTTTGGTATTCATTGACGCGTGCTTGTGTTCGAACCTCTATGGGTTTGTATTGCGATAGCCGCTTGGATACCGAAGTCGTAAGGTATCGGAAACTTGAGTCGCCTTGTGTACGAAGGGCCTTACTATCACGGTTCATGAAACTGGTGACAAACAGACGGACAGCAGAGTGTTAGTAATACGGTCTCGTTTCACCCTTCCTTTACGCAACCCTAAAAAGTGACTTCAAGAATAACGTTAGGTTTTTTTTTCGATCACGGAATCTGGACTCTATCTCTCTATCTCTTCTTCTATTTCTATTAGTTATCATCATCAGCCTATAATTCCCACTGCTGGGACACCGGCCTCCTCTCTGTGAGAGAGAGTGAGCCATAAATCCACCACGCGAGCCCAGTGTGGGTTTGTATTTCTATTAATAGTGTAAATGAAAAACGAATGTGCACATCGCAACCGAAAAGTATCGAAGCCAAAGTGCTAAATGACAATCATTTCATTAGAAGACTTAGCACCGACCTCGTCAGCTACCCAGTTGTTTGTCTTGGACAGGTCAGGGCTTCCCAGGTCACGGGTATGACCATCAGCCACCTCAATTCTATTGTTCGGAAATGTGGTACTTATACTGTCTTTTAATTTCTATACGGTTTGTTTTGCTACAGAAACACTGACGCGACGTATTTATTTGGATTATAGAAGTCCATTTTAGTTGAATGGCTTTCTTTTTTATTAATTAAATTCTTCACATTCTACATAAAAAAACTAAAATTAAAAGTAAAATATTTACAGAAATAACTAAACTAAAACTTAAAGGGCGTCAAACACCCTTAAAATTTTTAATTATGGCCTTATTGTATTTAAATCATTGTTTTCTTTTTTTTTTATTTATAAGAAACGGTGATGAGTCATTTTGGGTATTGCTACCGATAGTTAGAATATTATGACGTATAAATTTTATGGACGGTGAAAGTCCATGCTTGGAATTTCACCGTCTTGTCACAAAACATCGTTGAACACTTGTCATAAAACACTGTCAATTGCCAAACGACATTTAACGTTAATATAAGGGTCGTTTTACAATTACTCTTTTTTGAGGAAAGTGTTCAACAGATTCAACAAATCATTTACTTACTGTAGTAAGACAGTCAGACACTAGGTTGGGTAAGCAAAAGCAGACATCTTCATTCTTCTCAAAGATGTGCCTACACGCGTTGCGATTTTAGAGTTGGTCTTTTAAGAGGACCCGGTTCTATCCTTCCATGTGCTGATGGTGATTATCGGGGTGGTTTTAATGAGGTACAAAATACAAAGCCCAAAACCCCCAAATGCTCTTATCCCCACACACCGTGCGCCTTTTAAAGGTAAACAACAAAAAAGAAGGTTGTGTAAACCATCAAACAAATTCGCGACGATTTATTCCTTGTTTACGGTGATATACAAATATCACAGATACGCCATTGTTACCTTAAAGTAGGTCATCGATGTTGGCACTAACATACTCGTACTATAAAAGGATAATTATTGCGATATGCTCTGTTAGCTGGTAACCGCAACGAGCTCCAAAGGACAATAGGCATGTTGACTAATATAAAATCTCATATATTTTCAATGGGTATGATTATTGGCCTCAATACCGGAAGTAAAGATCTTCCATTTATCATAAAGAAGATCGCGCAATTTGTTTGTGCCAATAGAACGGCACATCCTCTCCTATCCTGCCATACTTCTTTATTTATCCGTATCTTACGCTACTATAAATAGACCATGAAAAAAGGCATAGTACTTCTCCATTGTTATTTTAAATTAACCTGTCAAATCAACAAAACATGTGTATTATTTGTTTTATCAGTACCCCTTTTTTTTTTTTTTAGCGTGGTAAAATCATCAAATGAGTCCTCCAACCCCGGGCAGGGCGGGAGGGACTGTCAGACTTCTACTGACTAAAATCCACGGTGTCCTTCATAGCCGGTTAAGTTCCGGGGTTACGGTAAGGGAATAATCCCGCGACCCCGGCAGGCTTTGGCCCTCTGAGAGGGGGGCCCCGTCATTATGCTGACGCTCTTTGAGGCGCGCGTGGGACACAACGCGCCGTCGACCCGGGCATGGTCCTTTGTCGGGCAGCGAGTTGCCCTTTACTCGCTGCCCGCATGCCCGCGCCTACGGTGGCCGGAGATCATCTAGCGACGTCCGTCGCCGTGGGCGCCTACCACTGCTTATCAGTACCCTTAGCACGAATTTTCACTCTTTAACTTTACAGTATTTATAGCGTTTTTTGTATGAAAAAATGGAACAGCGCCTCTGGTGTGCGTAGCAGTAACAATTTTTTTCCTTAAAAATTGTCAATTTGAAATTGTCAAAGTTTCAGTTTACTTTACGTCTCAAATACTGAAAATTCGTGCTAAGGGTACTGGTTTTCCAAATCCGGGCGTTATTTACAAAAGTCTTGTTTGCAAGTACTTTTTCATACAATTATTGAAGTGTCAAGAAGAACGTGTTTCTAGCACGTAACCGTACCTACTCATGCCGTAATAACCCGACATTATAATAAGACGAACTATTAATAAATTTATGTTAAGGTTGTCAACTATTTTCAGAAGAAGTATTCTACAATACAGTCATCATCTGCCTAGCCTTTTGCCAACTATTTTGGGGTCGGCTTCCAGTCGAACCAGACGCAGCTGGATATCAGTATTTTACATGGAGCGACTGCCTGTCGGACCTCCACAACCCAGTAACTGGGTAGTACGATACTCCATGGTAAGACTGGTTGTCAGACTTTAGAGCTTCTGACTAACAATGACGACTGTCAAAGATCTACAAATGACAGCCGGGACCAACGGCTTTACGTGCTTTCCGAGGCACAGAGAAAACTCGCTATGACAGATGGTCACCCATCCACAGAGGCACAGACCAACTTCGGCAAGTGCGGCTTAACTCAGAAGATCGGTCTGTGCGGCTGTAATTATTTAGCCACGAGCTTCTCCATATAACTTCTACAATACAGTTATTGTAATATTTATAAGATACGGGTAACAGTAATTTACGTGGAGCCGTCATAAAACGTATTTATTTTTTTTAAGTCAAAAAGAGAAATTACTTTTTGTTTTTCTTCAGTTAATTTAATAATTTCAAACTCGTCTGACTCCTCATTAATATAAAGAACTAATGTCTAGACACTAACATTCATAATTTTGAACTCGGTTTAAACACGTATTCATAAGAACAGTACTCATAAAGGCTTCTCACACAGCAGCTATAATGTAAAGATGTACATTATAGCACGATACATCTCATTACATCTTTCCATAGAAATCGTCAGGAGACCACACACGACAGCTATAATGTATATTTTTACATCTTCGAATTTCTATGGAAACATGTAATGAGATACAGTATAGTGCTATAATGTACATCTTTACATTATAGGTACTGTATGTGAAGCCCTTTATAAATAGGTACGGTTGGCACCCCTAATAAAATTAACGTGTGATTTTTCTTTTAGACTCGCTTGTCGGTATCAATTGTCTTTGTTAGAAAAATCCGGAAAAATATAATTGTAGGTAGTACGTTTGTATAGATGGGAATCTATTGGTGGATCAGACCAATTAATGGTTTGAACAATGGCAGTTACGCCTTTTGCGCACGACTGGCTTGGTCTGTGGTAACGCAACTTTGCGATACCTAATGTAGTGAGTACTCGTCATCTGTTGAAAGACTTGAATAATGTTAGAAATACAATGGTTAATATTTATACAGGATGTTCTCAGATCAAAGAAATAGGCAGATAGAACGCACAGAACACGCGAGTGTGTCCACCAAAGTTAATACAAAATCAAATCGAATTACATTCCATAATGCTTTCTTTGTTTTTGAGAACAACTTTTAAGATGGTTAAAGACACGAGACGGCATAGGTATTTTGGCAAACAACAACAACGACGCGCAGCTTGGTACGACGCGTCGCTGGTACTGTCGCGACTTTGTATTCGATTTTGATGTTGTATTAACTTTGGTGGACACACTCGCGTGTTCTGAGCGCTCTATCTGCCTATTTCTTTGATCTGAGAGGGTGTTAGCGACTATCAAAACAATATCACCTATTCCATACATTTCGACAGGGCCGATGCTGCATTTTCGAGGAAACAGATACCTATAAAATGTTATTGTACCCTAGAACCATGAGCCAAAACAAGATAAGATTTTGAGCATTAATTTCCCTGCCATTACGTATTGTATTCGTAACTGGTTTGATTGATAACTTCAGCCCCAGTGATTTTATTGAACAAAATTGCATTGCAATAACTCGTTGCTAAGCAGACTACATTATGAAGGTGTCTAACTGGATTATCTCCCGAAATCAAAGTGTGTTATGAGTTGGTCTGTAGATTTCAAAAATGAAATGCCGTGAGCTTAATATGTTCAACAATAAGGTTGAAAATTGCTTAGCAAAGCAGATGTATCGCGCTGCTGCTTTTATTTTTAATCAAATTTGAACGACTTTGTTTACAATGATGTTGTCAAACAGGTTGATTGAATAACAGGTCTGATCAGCTGTTGTTATTTTACACCTGAGTGTCATAAAGAAAAGGATTGTTCGTTTATTTGACATTGCCATTCTTCTTTATGTTGGTATTCGTGTAAAATTAATTAAAGGGCTTCACACACAGCAGCTATAATGTAAAGATGAATATGTACACTAAAGCACTATACATCTCATTACATCTTTCCATAGAGATTCGAAGATGTAAAAATATACATTATAGCTGTCGTGTGTGTTCTCCTGACGCTTTCTATGGAAAGATGTAATGAGATGTATGGTGCTATAATGTACATCTTTACATTATAGCTGCTGTGTGTAAAGCCCTTTACACTATTTAGTATCCAAGACTTACTTAGTAACCTCCAATAACGTTTCATACTGCAGAGATGGTTTTTCGTAATCTTCTCTTGCCAAAACGAATATCGAAAAAGAAAATAATAAACCTATTTTTATTTAGCGATAAGCTCGGGTTTATCATTATCTCGCCTGATGGTAAAAGATGATGAGGTCGTCGGTGAAGCGCGCTTGCTGAGAAATAACCTATTCACTATTGAATCTTCTAAAGAGGGTGGGAAATGGCAACCAACGCTGCGCTATCTTATTTTTTTTTTCAATAATTATGTTTTACTACAAATATTTATTAATCAACAACGCTTAGCAAATGTTACTCAAGCGCAGAAACGTCCTTGTGGCACTTTTAATTCTAAATGTCGGACCAGAATAATCTAGAATATGTTCCTACAGTTTACTGCCTATAATCATAAATTATGCAACGTAGGTATATAATTACGTCAAATATCGGTTGTAAATCAATAAGTGCTTAAACACATAGCTGTGATTTCTGTACATGAATACATACAAGCATAATTTACATTTAAGTATATTTTACAAAGTGCTCTGAAGGTGGAGTGATAAGGTGGAAGGAAGGTGAAGGATTTTATATTATTTGTTTTAATTTTTATCATAGCTGTTTCGATGTTTTCAATAACTATTTATGTATAAATAAATATAACCACTTATATGCTCTTACGCCTTAAAAATTACTGTAAGTTAACGTTCTAGGGTAGGTATATTAATTTCTTCAGATCAAATTCCTTTTACTTTTCCATAAAACGGTCTTACGCCAGTATTTAAATACAATCTTACAGAGCGCTGTTAAATTACCAAAACTCGGTTTAGCACCGTAAGTTGAAAATCTAACATCAAGTTAACAAATATAAGTTAGTAATTTTCGTAGAGACATTTTGAGAAGTACCAGGGCTTCAGAAACTTCAAGTAGTTGTTTGTAGCATCAAGCGTAGCATGTATGCTACGCCGGCGGTGCTACGAGTTACGAGACTACGAAAAATGCGGGCTGCAGCATGATAGCGGGTGTGTCACTTTTGATGTATTTATTTTTACAACTATTAAAAACTAGCTGTGCCCGCGACTTCGTTCGCGTGGATGTCGGAATTTAACAATGTTTTCTTAGTGCGAAGCGCTTAATTTTCGCCTTGTTTTTTAATAATTCATAATCGTTTTCATATGAACCCTATTATTATTAGAATTTATTTAGATTTTTCAAGAATATTTGACCTGTTTGTGATATACGCCCTCTGTCGTTCAAAGCCCACCTAGCAGCGTTCATAACACCCATTGCATGCAGCTCCATCCCACTTTATCCCACTCCATACCACTCCATACCACTCCATCCCACTCCATACCACTCCATCCCACTCCATCCCACTCCATCCCACTCCATCCCACTCCATCCCACTCCATCCCACTCCATCCCACTCCGTCGCACTCCATCCCACTCCATCCCACTCCATCCCACGCCATCCCGCTCCATCCCTCTCTATCCCGCTCCATCGCGCTCCATCCCACTACATCCCACTCCATACCACTACAGCCCACTCCATCCCACTTTATCCCACTCCATACCACTCCATACCACTCCATCGCACTCCATCCCACTCGAACCCACTCCATCCCGCTCCATCCCGCTCTATCCCGCTCCATCCCACTCCATACCACTCCATCCCAGTCCATCCCACTTTATCCCACTCCATACCACTCCATACCACTCCATCGCACTCCATCCCACTCGAACCCACTCCATTCCACTCCATCCCACGCCATCCCGCTCCATCCCTCTCTATCCCGCTCCATCGCGCTCCATCCCACTACATCCCACTCCATACCACTACAGCCCACTCCATCGCACTCCATCCCACTCGAACCCACTCCATCCAACTCCATCCCGCTCCATCCCGCTCTATCCCGCTCCATCCTGCTCCATCCCACTACATCCCACTCCATCCCAATCCATCCCGCTCCATCCCGCTCCATCCCGCTCCATCCCACTCCATCCCACTCCATCCCACTTCATCCCACTCCATCCCACTACATCCCACTCCATACCACTCCATCCCACTGAGTCCCATTCCATCCCGCTCCATCCCACTACATCCCAATTTATCCCACTCCAAACCACTCCATTCCAGTCCACACCTTATTTGAATATGTAGTTTTTCTATTCCAAGCTAGATCGCGCTACTGAACTGCGCGTCTCGGTGTAAACTGACCGTAATTTTACTTCTGGTACACTTTAAATTCAAATATCTTTTGATAGACTGATCCGATTTCAATGAAACAAAAACTAAATGTTACTTCAAGTTACGGTCAGTCGTTGTGTATTAAAGTTGTCTACATAGCTTTCGTAGATTTTACGTGATGCCCGAACAAATAAACATACAAACAGACAAACAGACATACAGACAAACAGACAAAAATTCTAAAAATGCTAGAAATGGGTTCTATTGGTTGTCCTTTAGCACGCTGGCTATATTTTTTTAGTTTTTATTTAATGTACAAAAATTATTTTTCTACAGTTTTATTATATGTATATATATATATATATATATAGAAGATATAGATTAAATTCATATTAAATGAAACTAATATGAATACGCTCGTAGCTGAATAATTACAGCCGCTCAGGCCGATCTTACGGGTTAAGCCGCGCTTTCCGAAGTTGGTCTGTGGATGGGTGACCATCTGTCATAGCGAGTTTCCTCCGTGCCTCGGAAAGCACGTAAAGCCGTTGGTCCCGGCTGTCATTTGTAGATCTTTGACAGTCGTTACTGTTACTCAGAAGCTCTAAAGTCTGACAACCAGTCTTACCATGGAGTATCGTATTACCCAGTTACTGGGTTGTGGCGGTCCGATAGGCAGTCGTTTCACGTAAAATACTGATATTCAGCTGTATCTGGTTCGACTGGAAGCCGACCCCAATATAGTTGGGAAAAGGCTAGGCAGATGATGATGGTGATGAAACTAATATTAATACGCACAATAAATAATTGAATACAAATTAATGAATACTTACATAAATTATTATCTTTTTTTTCAATTTTGTGTTAAAAAAATAGTTTATCGTTAATAGTACATTACTGCCGCGGCCTATAATGGCTACTTTGCTGGTCGCGCTGATGATGGCCGACAGCGCAGCCTAGCGCAGCTCCAGGCCGACACAGCGCGGTCAGCATGCACCACTTGATGGACGAGCTGAGATAAAGGCCGAGGCCGGAGGCCGAGGCCTTTACAGTGTGGACAGCAAGGGCTGCATGATGGCCAAGCTGGAAGGCCTCGAGCGTAGCTAGGCTAGCTCGAGGCAATCATAGCGTGATCAGCGAAGAGTCATAATGGGCCAAGGCTTGTATAGTGCTTTACCCAAAAATGCAAGTACCTAACCTAAATAAAACCAGCAAGTGATTTAAATAAAATACATATAGGTATTAACTAGAAAATTAATTAAAATAACAATATGAAAAGTACAGTTACTAAAATTCAACACCGGGTTTCCGGGTTTCATATTACTTACTAATCGTTTGCGATAATTCTAATGCGGTGTTTGACTGTTAGGTATATTTTCTTCACTTACTTATAGCAAAAAAAAAAGTCACGAAATAAAAATAAAAATTTCGCTGAACCGCGCTTTTGTTACTTCTTTGTATTTTTTTTTTAAATATGGAATACAATCTTTTTGTGCCTACCTCTTTATATACAAACAGCTGTGTTTTAAATAAAATCTTTTTGCATTTGTTTTTTTAAAACGTTGAAACGTCAAAATAGCGGCCGGCAATGTATTGCCGGCCTGTAGAGCGGCCAGCAAAAACATTACTGGCCGCTCCTTGAAACACTCCGGCAAAGGCGACTTTGCTCAAACAAGGTTGTCAAAATAATGACCACATTACATGCATTTTTGAGTAAAAATAATTAACGTCAAAAGACAACGTACGATACGGACGTCACAACTCTTGTCTGATAGGTAAGATTTATTTTAAATAAGTGTTTACTTGTAATATATGACTAACATAATACTAAATTAGGTATATTTTTTACCAGAAAACCACAAACTAATTAACTAATTTGCATAAATAAACATAACAACATTATTACATAACTGTGACTGACTTGTGGTCTAGAATCTATGACCTGTTTGACTATTATTATTAGAAACGATATTTATGTTATCTACCGATTAAATATTTTAAGCATACGCTTGCTTGTGAAATATTTGTTGCTTTAACCAATATTTAAATAATAAAGATATATTTATAAGTATGTACTTAAATCGAATTGGTTCCAGAGGTGCGCAGAGACCAGGTAGCAGACGCTTCGTGTATGATATTATCTAGCTTAACCGAGATAATATACAAATTGATTAACCAAGCCGGATACAAAAATTTTGCACGTTCTTTTTGTAAAATTTGAAAGGAAGAAGCAATGGCTCAGAAGCAAAAATGGATATCAAAGAGGTTTAAAAGAACTTATAGAGCGGGCATTGGGAAAATTGTCATTCAAAATTGTTGATGCCGTGCGTCAGTAGCACTATCTAGCGTTGTATAGCAACGCGACTACTAGACTGAGCTACTTTTTACCTATTGGTAAAAAGTTTTGGATCACAACTTTCTTCGTGATGTCCCGTCTATTGCTCGTATATAGTTTAATGTCTTTGATGGATATGGAGATCAACCAGAAAAAAATGTGCATTCACTGCACTCATGCGCACCGACGGAACACAGTTAATATGGCGCCGGACTCCGACAAGATGCTAATGGCAAGTTAGGCAGGCCAGGGGCCGTACTACAACGTCTTAAAATCAGGCTTAATCCAGTGAGTGAACGAGATGGAGCTAGACGACTTGTATAGCTCTGTCACTTTCACTCACCGGAACCTGCCTGGTTTTAAGACGTCGTAATAACCCCCTGGTAAGGCCTACCATCATCAGTTAGACCACTTAAGGTTACAGGTAGGCTGTGAAGTCATTGTCCCGAGTGGATCTCTAAAAAATAAATGCTACCCATCCGACTTTTTTTTTCGGAAAACGAACTGACTTTTAGATTAATAATACGAGTATTATTAGTTCGTATAGAACTATCTACCTCGTTCTATAGTTACACAACCTCATTAGATACCAGTTGAGTAATATCTCAGGTGTCATATAATGAAGGTTTACTTATACCAAGCCTATTAAGTAAACTAGCCAAGGTTCAACCTATCAAGTCATGAGATAATCGGTCCATTGTGCGACTGCGCATGTTGCGTTCATTTCTATTGCTATTGCGTCTGTACAAGGCTTATATCGACACTTTAAGAGCCTATGCTCACCACAATTTTTAAACGCGCCGATGCAGAGCGTTATAGAAACGCGCTGCACCGGGCAGAATCGACGGCGCGTTTAAAAAACGTGGTGTGCGATGCTCTGACGCTCCCTCACCGGGCGCATTCACGTGTAATGTATCATTTAGATTCGACTCTGAGCATTACATTACAATATTACCTCCCTGACTGACGAGCATTCGCGTACATTTAGTATAGATTTGATACAATTTGCGCATTATGATGCTCGATTGTCTTCCCTCACTGATGAAATGTTCGAATCTGTAACGTTACATTACAGGTGAATGCTCGCGGTGAGGGAGCGCATCAGATCCCAGTCTGTCTTTGTTTGAAGACCAATAAATAAATAACGAAAATGAAAATTCGTCATTGTTATGAGAGTCCAAAAATGCTAATTCAAAGCAATGTAAGTCAGCTAAGATTTTAAGGTGCTAATTCAATGTTTTTATCTTAAAATTGTGATTAAAAGAAAAATATTTTACCATTCAATACATATTTCAGTTATTTATGAGGCCAGCTGGGAAAAATACGGAACTTAATGGTATTCCATTTTGTATTCACCAATGCAATGTTTTTTACAAGGTGAGGAATAATATCGAAAGTGCAAGGTTGAACCGGCTATTTTAATTTTTGCAATAAATAATCAAGGGCTACAGTGCTGTAAAGTCTTACCTTAGGTACCTTCTTTGATAAGTACTGATTTTGTTCATTAATGCGTAATTTAATGAACACCCTGTGTAGTTTGTGTTACCAATAAGTCATTATACTTACATGGTGTTGTATTTGTTCATACATCCAAAGGATGATTCAATCTGTCATTCTTTACAACTTTCTCTAACACATAAAAGAATAATGCAAAAAATAACGTACCCTTGAACCCTTGATACAGGAGAACTTCATAGAGCAGAGCATTTTTTTTTTAAGAAAAAGAAAAAAATGGGCCACACCGTTAGTGTTTGCAAAAGGTTGAATTATCAAGTCCATTATCTTGAAATAAAATATTTAAAAACAAATTATGTATCGAATACAATACAGGAAGGTCCAAAAACAAAAATCTATGTAACAAAGTTTATTTTAACGAGTTGCCTGTACAAATATGTAATCTCCATAAAATCTATTGACCGGTTTTAAGTGGATAACTTATTTAGGAAATGTCACTTCCTTGTTTGTTCCAAACCGTATAATCCCGGAAGATAAATATACAAAGCTAATGTAGTTTCAAATGTCAATAACCTATCTCGGTCATGGCAAAATAATATAAATAAGACATTATGGCAATAATATATAATAAGGCAAATATCTAGCGGAATTTGTCTCATCTCTCGCATAAAACATCATGTTATTTATGTGTTGGCAAACTAAATAACCGTTTCTTTGTTTTGTTTGTACGATTTTCAATAATCATGTGTTTTTTCTTTGTTTATTTATTTCCCGATTTTTCCGGGTTTCGGCAATCTCGGCAGTCTCGTAATTTTTTGCCAAATTTTCGACTTGGTATCTACTCTTTTTTTAATAAACCACCTGAAATTTCTTTTAACTGTCATTGTTCTGTTGTTAGGCAAAGGCCTAATGAAATTAAATATTAACACCCTTATTAATAAACGTGGACTAAAGTTACAACCAGGATAATCTTCGGATTAACCATACATTTTTTAAGGATCAACCTTGGCGTTACTTTAGTCCACGTATTATTAATTTATTATGTGGGTAAGAGTCCGAATTATCTAAGAAGTGACGTAGGTTCATATCTAGTCACAGATATCGACTATTACACTCAAAATGTCATTTCTCTCGTCCCTAAACTAAAACAATACATTTTGTAGACAAGTATACCCGTCACATCGTCCCAGTTAAACACTATGGTAGACGCCCCACTAAGATACGGATGCTGATATCACCAATCTTATCAGTTATCACTGATGGTACATCGTTTGTCATAACTGACTTTGTATTTACTTAGTTGTGATAGGGTATCAGTGTCACAGTAACTTGTTGAACTGTCTATAGTACAGCCACAACAACGTATCTCCATCTGTCTTTTTTTTTTTTTTGATAGATTTTCAACCTTATCACAAAATGTGAAAGGTTAATATTCAATTGGTATAATTTAACAAAATCGGGTCGGTTGACCTGCTGGCGTCTGTACACACGGCTACGCATCAAACAACTACAAAACCAGTATAAACTGACCGTTGAACATGCGGAAAAATCATACAAAACGAGACCACAAAAAATTGGTTTTTTATATGTACAGGATGTGAAAAAACTTATCGTGTACATGTAAACGGTAGGGGACATAAAGCCGACAAAAATTACGTTTGAAAAAAAAATGATATTTGCTATAAACCTGAATCACGACCAGAATAAAAGAAAAGAAAGAAAATTGTGTTTATTGGAAAAATATTATAGACGCAAAAGTAAAGATGCAAACTGAGCTGCTTAAATTCGTAATTATATTTAATTCACGTTATTCGTCGTTAACAATTAGCAAAATTATTTTTATTAAAACGTTACAAACTGAAATTGGCTTGAGTGATTACGAAGTTAGAGAAAATTGATTCGTTTGCTGCTGTTATCCCAAAAAATTTACTCATATGAACAATTTAAATCAAGACCGTTTTGTACTAGTATCATGAGACAGAAAAGTGTTATAGCCGAAGTCCAAGTGGTCTACCATCGTATTAAAGCGAGAGTAGTACCACTGTAGGAACGAGATGGCGCTAGACGACTTGTATAGCTCTGTCTGTTTCGCACAGTAGAACTACCTACTCGCTGGTGGGCCACCAGTACAAGTAAATTTGTTTAAGTTATCTTTTAATTATTTTTCACTCACGGCACGGCGGCTGTTGTCATGTCTACCTTCCTAATGCTGAACAAATATTAAATAATATGGTATCTTTTATTTGTCCTGAAATTTAGCACAGCGCTACGAAAACACCGCAAACCTATTTCTAACTGAAAAACATCTTAATAATACCTTACCTACTAACAGCAAACGATTTTGTTTATACAATAAAAAATGTTTGTAAAATAAAATTTACTAAATTGGGACCGAATGACAGATATACCTACTGCATCGAACAAAAAAAATCATCAAAATCGATTCACCTCGTCGTAAATTATAAGGTGACAAACTAAAAACATCCTGTCGAATTAAGAACCTCCTCCTTTTTTTGAAGTTCGTTAAAAATAATATGTAACCAACCTTCTTTCGTATTTTTAAGAAAAGTAAACTAAACTAAGGGCGACTTTCACCAAAAGTTAAACATGTTTAAATTTTTATTTAAGGACAAAATTCAATACAATTTTGTGCTTAAATAAAAATTTAAACATGTTTAACTTTTGGTGAAAGTCGCCCCAAGTAAAATAAAATATATGCCCTAAAATTCATGTAGACTTTTTCAATGTCACGTCACGACACGGCTTACAAATTACAATTTAAATTATAAATGTCGGGTTTCTTCACACGAATTTGAGCCCTATAAGCTGGGTTTAACCTCAGCACGAAATATGAGGTGTTATAAGCCTCGTAATAAAACATAATCCTTTTCACCTTTCACTCTAGAGACAGTAAAATGAGAATAGAGAAGAAAACCCAGTTATCCGACACCGCTATTGTGTTCCAACAATTTCCCTTCGTCCTTAACAATGCACATAATACATTGTAACAGAATCCTGTGCTTTCTAAGCAAAACATTGGTGTGTAACTTAATACGATATGACATGGGTACAGTCGTAACCACAATTATGTTACAATGGTAAAAATAAAACACCCTGTATTTACATTTTTTTTTAAAAAGCTTTTGTTGTGAAATAGTGTGGGTAAAACTAGAGATGCCACGAAAAGTAATTTGCTGAATACTTATCGAGTACTGAAATTCGAATATTCGGCTAGGTTTCCGGACGAATCAACGAATACTTGTATTCGTTATCTAAGTACCATAAACACTATGTAACTCGCAAAAAGCTTAATACACCATTTAAAAATGTGGTTAGTTTTTTTCATAATTCACATTAGGTATTCTGCCGAATACCAAAGGTAAAAAGTAGCCGAAAAACTAATAGAAATATAATACTGGCGTTTCCAGTAAAAACTATTAAATTGACCTTTATAATTTAATACGAGGTCACAAAGTGCGTTAAACTCTATAATGTCAAAAAAAAAAAAAATTGCTTTCGAATTTTTGCTCAGAGCTCACAAATACATAGAGCACTAATGAGCAGTATATACTAACTCTTAAGCTGTATTTATGAACGTGACTTTATTGGCATAGCATGCATGTTCTCATGGGGGCAAAGGCCTTCCAATGCTGAGAAGACAGTTTAATCTCGCCTTGCATATTTTATCTATATTGATAAAGCATTCCCGTGTACTACGTATCGGTTTCAAAGTGTTTCTCTTTGTGATAACCTTATGCCTGTAGGGCTATTACTTACCTATAATTTATTAAGAAGATTTAACTTGTTTTCTTAATAAGTACTTAAATTTAAAGGCATCCTACACATTTGTATGTTGATAGCGCCCGTGGTTGTTTTTGGTACTGGAGCAGCATGTGAGACGCGAGGGAAAAATGTGATTTTATCCTGACATTATACCCGTTCTTAATCTATTTTCCCACGTTTTTATACATTAATTTTTTCAAATATTTTGTTAAGCTCATCAAAAAAACACTTTTGGACACGTATACATTTATTGATATTGAGTTTGAGTTACAAACTGACGTTTTTCCGTAACGACACCAATCTGAACATAGGCATACAACGCGTGTTGTAGAAAGAGACAGAAAATAGATTCACAACATGGATTTATAACTCCATAATGCATTTATGTCGACGCACTCGTATTTTTTTGTAGACGGACTAGCGTCATTAGGCGTCATCATATTTTAAAGAGTAAACAAGTATTAATTATTTCAGTTTTTTTTTATGACAACTCAATAAATAATTCTAACGATAGTTATAATACGATTAAACTGACTTTTATTACCTTGAAGAATAACAATTAAAGATAAGCTTTTTATCAATAAAAAACATAATTCAGGACCATTTTATTTAATTAGGAAAAATTTATGCTATTTATTGTAGATTGCCAATTAAAACTGAATAAAGTGGAAACCCATTTCTAGACCAATCAACGTTATAAAATTTATAATACATGCACGATTGGGTCAGAGCCCATTCGTACCCTAAAATTCGTACCCCAGCATTAAAGTTGTGGATTCGGCCCCTTTATAGGTGCCCATTGGTCTCCTGGTAGGGTACCAATTAATATTTTAATAAAATATATTATTTTTAAGGTACCCATTCGTACCCTCTAATATAATACAATAAAAGTTAAAGATTCGGCTCCTATTCAGGTGCCTATTGGTCCCCTGAGATAAAATTAGCTATATTTAACATAAAAAACGGTTAACAGAGTACACTTGTGAACAGTTTATTAACGGAATTAATTAAATAAATCATAACAGCTCATTCCACCATTTGGTTCCACCATTTCACCGACTTTCGAAAGAAAAGTTTTTTTGTAGGTTTTTTTGAACTTTTTTTGTGGTTGTCTTGAAGTGGGTCACATTTTTTTTTGAAAAAGTTTTTTATTTATCCTTTTTAGTTTCACTATTCAACCCAAATTTTATTGGGCAAAATGGCAGATATACTAAGTATATCGAACAAAAATAGAATCATCGAAATCGGACCAGAAACCTCGGAGTAATCGGTGTAGGTAGACAAAGTTCAAAACTTTATAGGTTTTTGTTGATTTTTCAATATGTGCTAGTCCGATTTCGATAAAATTTTAATGGAACCATTCATGAAGTATACCCTATCCAACAAAAAAGAATTTTTCAAATCGGTTGTGTGACGGAGTTATGTCCGAACAAACAAAAGAAAATACAAACGTCCGAATTGAGAACCTCCTCCTTTTGGAACTCGGTTAAAAATAATGAACGTTCTAACATTAACTCTGTTTTGCTCCAAAAATTGCTTTAAAATTGGTAAGTATGTACTCTCCAGCTGTGCGCGGGGTGTTGAATGCAGTAGCGGGAGGGGTAAACTTAGCCAGAGTATCTGCGCGCAAGATATTTGTTGTTAGTAAAAATGTTAGTTTTACATAGTTGATAAAGACTGATTTTACTTTTTATATTTCTTTCATACAAAGTTATTATTGTAATATTGCATTATTTTGTAGATCTCTTTGACTGTACCAAGTACTAACAATTAATTGTTTATTTGTTATATTGATACCTATTGATATTTGGTTATTTGTTTGTACACTGGATGTATATTTATCTAAAATCAGTTATTACTGAAATTTTATTTAAATAGTTACACAGTTGTATTTTACTGCATAAAGATTATTATAGTTATAATAAACATTTTGCTAAATATTTACAAATGTACAAGAAACTAAAAGTTGATTAATTATTTTGAAGACTGACATAATGCCTAGAGCCTAGTGGCATTTATTAAACTTAATCTTATTTTAAATAAACATGATATCTACCGAATCACTATATTTTGCTTTTACCCTTTTCTGCGCGACTGTACCAGGACTACCAAGCTACAGTATACACATGTACATGTACTTATATTAGAAGAATTAATAAAAATAAATATTCTTCAGGGGACGAGTGGGCCCCTCAAAACTGCCTGGGTACGAGTGGGCACAGGGTGCGAATCTTAGGGTACGAATGGGCTCTGACCCGCACGATTGCACTTAGTCATTAAATACGAGAGAGAACAGACCTAACCAATTATACGAAATATCTTGATATCCGGTGAAAATTGGAACTAAACCAAGTGTTCTGTGACTAAACGGTAAAGCTTTGTATTTGACGGATCGCTGACAGTTCCTTGGCAATCAGCGCCATCTTGAAGTGTCAAGGTATACTAGTCACCCTACAGGCCTACACATAATTTTAATACATTAACATCATACTAGTTCGCGCTGGTTTTAATAAATAAAACATTTACTTGTATTCTTTTATTTGCAAATTAACTATTTACGCAATAGAACACGAAAACAATGTGGTATTTTTGTTTGGCAACTTTCCTTACTTTGAAATCTATTTGTTTGTTTATCGGAATTTTCACATGTTTTAAATCTATCGTCCTAACTGATATTTTAAGCCAACGAACGTATATCTTGCCATACGTTCGTTGGCTTAAAATATCAGTTAGGACGATAGATTTGTAGATTTTTGATAGATTTGAATGTTTGAACTCAGTACTATGCATTTCAATTATGAATAGGGACGGCATTGTCGCCATTATTGTGACATTTAACAATAATGGCGACAATACTTAGTGCAAATTAATTTTGCTATTTATTACCGTTACTTTTATTTATTTTTTTTTATAAAATTGCCTTTGCTTTTAACTCTAGGTGTCAAACAAAATCGATAATTGTTTATTTAAAAGTATGTCAGTATTAGAAAAGCGTGCATAAACTCACAATATGGCGGCAAGACAGTCATATTATTAGTTGAAACGCATCCAACCAAACAAGAATTCACTCAAACAAATCACATAAATTCGCTTACATGCATTTGTAAACCATACACACGATGTTTCACACTGTCGGTCTGGAATCTAAATTGCACCTGTTTTATATATAAAATGCTAATCGGTCTAGTCTAGTATAGACCACCCTGGGAATCACGAAGGGGCACAACACAAGCGAACATAACGAGTTCTGTTTGCGTAACATCCATTTCATTACATAAATATCGTTAATTTTATAGAAACCTGTAATTGAATAAAAGTCCCTAAATAAATAAAGACAAAAAGGAACCCTTAATAAATAATTCTGTTCTGAATGAATATCCGATCTAAAGGAAACTTTTTATGCAGGAACAAATATTTGATCCGAACCGTGGCCTCGGGCAGATAAATGAAATATTTACTTAAAAAACAGACAGAAATTATGGAACAACGGAAGAAAATAACGGAAAAACGACAGCTCTTAGCATGAATACAATATCCCACGCGTTGAATATGTGTTCAATAACGACAAGAATTTGTGTCGTTTAATTGAACGAAAAAGGGTAAAAAAAAACTTGAGAGGTGTCAAGGGACACCCGGATGGAACGAAGTTACTGTATACACTCAACAAAAATAACTGTCGCGACTCCACTCCACTCCACTCCATTCCATTCCATGGTAATAAACACATTACCCTCCTTTGCGTCGCGCAGTCGGATAAACGTGTCGTGACAACTTGTCGTAAGAATTTTTTCCGTCCTGCCCCCTTTCACAACGCGCGGTAAGGAACTTCGTTCCAATAAATGAAAACTTTAAAAAAAAATACTTAAAACAACCACAAATCGTTGGAAAAAAAGTTTGGGTTGTATTTTTAACTAAAAAGAGTAAATTTTTTTACTCTTTTTAGCACAAAATATCGACTAAAATAACTCAAAAACTTTTGTTTCGAAAATCGTTGGCAAAAAGGTATCAAAATCATAACAAAACCACCGACTTCCGACAGAAAAGCTTGAGTTATTTTACATCTTTTGTGGTTGTTTTTGAAGTGAGACGTAATCTTCCACGCGTGCCCAGTGCGAGTTGCGTTTCGATTATGCTCAAGCCAACAAACAACACGTAAGACATAATGTCATAATAATAGGTGTTATAATTCCATACAAACATAATTACAGGTGGCAACAGTAGTCCTGATTAGCATCGACGTACCTACGTATGAACGATGTGTAAGCATATGTTTAGCCTTTGTTCAACAAAACATTGAGGTGACTCATTTTACTTGTACGCCGTGAAATTATGTGCGCTTTATTCCCCTTGTTGTTGGATGCATCGTGGTCGGTTATTACTAATATATTATATCTATGGTTATTACAATCATGACTCATATTATAAACAAGAAAGTGGGTTATGTTTTGTTTCGTTTTCATACCTAAATCGCTAAAGTTATTTTGATTATTTTTTGACCATATTAAATAATATTATGTCTACTTCGCTTTTCTTAAAGATTTTACAACGTCATGATAACCCGATATTCAATTGTTCTTAAAAAAAAAAACGTGAATTCGAAAACAGAATTATTGCATCTTTTTTTTAATACGAAGTCGAATAACCGATTCGAATTGAGGCAAGGTCGGCTGTAATTCTCATGATGGAGACTTTGGAATTGTTGTCTTTTTATTCGATTTTGTTTAGGAAAACCTTCGAGGTCCTTCTTACCTAGGGAAAAAAACAAATGACGCAGTTTTAAATTGTTAACTTGTATAAAAAATGTGAAGGTTGCAAAAATGTGCTATGAAAGTTTGAACACAGTTTGGAGCGACCTACAACTGCGTAGGTACCTCAAAAAAAGGAACCCTTTTAGTACCTATCACTTTGCTGTGGGTCTGTGATGACATTTTTTTTTTGGGAATGCTTGGATGTATCAAGCTGAAATAAATACTTATCAAATACAATCAAAGCAAACGGGAAAGCTTAGGTTAATTCACTGTAATGTAATGTAGTGTTTATTTATTCTTAATTTTAGTTCCATTACGACATAGAAATGACATTTAATTTTGATTATTTATCATCAGCAAAATCAGACCTTCGTTCATGTTAATTTTTCTATGTTAAGTGGTTTATCATAATGCGAAACTTTACCCCTTGAACTTTTCAACCCTAAGGGTTGGCGGTTATTCAAAATGTGTATAATCATTTTTATTGATATTTTTTGTCACGATAAAATAATAGGCAGAAAGCCACAATCTACGATCAAACCTAATTCTTTCATACTTATCGTTATCGTTTAAACAGGTTTCGTAACATAATAAACCAAACTCGAATTTACAAAATTGCATTGACATTTTCATATTCATCGTATATTTTATTACAACTTATTTATAGTCTGCTACTAAGCGAACTAAAAATAAATTTTACTATGCATAGATATCTATGTCTATGACTTCACTTCGGTAGTTTCCTTCAGTTTACGGAACAAACAACATTAGCACGGAAAATACACGCAATTAAAACATACTTATGAAGTTATGATCCCATGAATATCTATGGTGTAAATAATTGCAGGTAAGTAGGAAGATCCTTGAGGCGAATAGGAAGCAAGTATAAGTGGTTTTGACATAAAGACACATTTTGCATCTACTTCTTGCATACAACTTCATACAATTTTCCCTTCATGCTAATGTAAATCGTCTGTCAAAGAGTTTTAAGCTGATTATCCTATGTCGCAAGTTTTATTTATGTGCAGTGCGTACGGTCATAAAATTCTGATGTGGGTTCTTGATACAAAATGTGAGAAGTGATCGTTTATATGCAAATTCTGTATACGGAAAAGCGTCTAAAATATTCTGATTTCACAATATCTTTAAACAGGTACCGACCATACGGAAACACATCAATTTTTGGAAAGATAAGTTAGTTACGGCTTTTCAATGCGTCTCTCTGTTACAAACTACCTATTAGTTGTTGGTTCGTCATTCTTTGTTGGGAAGGGCTTCGTGCGACAAAGTTTACTCAGCACAATAAAAACTAGCTCTATTTCTTTATGGCCAGTAACTAAATTAAATGTATTTTAAAATCAGAACATAATTTATTTTATCGATATCTCACGTGGAGTTTGTCTATGATGTGGTGCAACACTAGCCGTTCAAGAGTGCATTAAGCCCTCTACAGACCATTCAGTTGCAAGTACCAGAACATTTTGTAAGGCCATAAAACGCGCTCGTATTAGGTCAAGCGTGTGTAAAGAGCTTTTCGTAAGCTTGTGGCCAGTCCAAACCTCTTCGACTTGCCTTTTTCTTGGTAAACACACAGGTTTATTGCACGTTTTATTATACGAAGCTTGAGAATTTTGTTGGATGTTTTCGGATAGTCTTCTTGTGAAAAGTTTTGATACAAGCTAAGTTAGAAAGGCTTTTTAATAACAATCGTAATATAGTTTTAACGATCAAACATTAAAAATATTTCTGGGTCGAGCTTCATGCTCGACCCAGAAATATTTTGAATCTTGTTTTGTAACAATATTTTGATTGAAAAGAGTGTTTATGGAATTTCTTGCCCATTCTTCTTTATAGAGATCTACGCAGTAATTTATTATGGCTTGTGACTGGGACCTGTAGTCTGTAGCTCCATCTATCAATGCAAGTATCAGATGGTCTACTCGAAATAAATCCTTTGACTTGAATCATAACAAAATCGAAATTAAAATAAGTTCTAATCTATGTATATCTATACCTATTTTAACTGCTACTGACATCTTGTCAAATAAAATTACTCAATCATGATCCTGACTTATTCAGAAAAAACACGTAAACGTTTTGATAAACATCTAAGGTCCAAAGCCAACGGAACGAAAGTAAATGTCTGACGAAACCGGTTTGTAGTTAGTGCATGGTAGACCATGACCAATGGGAGAGTTCAAAAGATACAAAGTGATGTGGAAACTGGGAGAAACGTTTATACGGGGAATATTTTAACGTATTGCTTTGGAAAACTCCTCAACTACGTGGTTTCACCTCCGCAGCTCAGTTCCTTTTGTTTGTAGCGTTCGTAGGTTCTTATAGCCTTCCTCGATAAAATAACAAAAAAAAAATGACAGCGATGAGGACGAATTTTTTGGCGCCCTTTGAATTTTTATTTTTTGTGCATATTACTAGTTAGTATTTATTTATATTAGATTATAACTTTATAAAATATATTAAATAAATTGTCAGATCCTAATAAAATAAAAAAAATGATTCCTTGCCGCTGTTATTCTAGCTTTCAATAGTTGCAGAAAAATCCAACACAAACAGATTTTTGCAATCCAACCAACCAACCTACCAACCAACGAACAAACTCTTCAGCTTTGAATTATAAGTACGTAGATTTTATTACATTTTCACGAACCAACAGTTTAATATTTAACATTTCGAATGAATGTTTGTAATCGTGTTTAATTAAAAGCCGAGCGTAAAACACGACGAAACTTTTAAAATGAGTAAATGTATAAATTAATGGTTTATTGGTTCTATATTCAAGTAACTTCTCACGTTTGAATACAATTATTATTACCCTACTATTACCTTTCAAGAAGTGATATTTAGTCTTATCCATTGAAGTACTTTGTAGACAAAGCCTTTACTAAATTGGTTTTCTTTTTATCAAGTTAGCCGAGCAGTGTGGATCAAACCATGAGAAACAGCTTACTTTTAATATGCGTTTATGTGTGTATAATATAATATTATACCATCTCATGCCCTTGGCTAAAACGCCATTAAAATTAACCAAAGGAAGATACATTATAATAATACATAGTGACCACTAAAAGCCGTAATACCTTGACCGTATTAATGAACTTTCACTGGAAGCGAAATTATTAATTAAAATAAGTAAAAGGTCAAAACCTGCGAGCAAGCAGTAAAGTTCAAAGGGAGGTGTGAAATTCTCGATTTTTAATCTGTGTCATACTTACGAACAGAAAGTATGAAAGTTGGTTTAATTGAGAAAATATACACTGGAGAAATGATACTTGAATTATCTACTGAATATTTTTCGCAACCTAACCTAAGCTTGTAAATTCGAAAGTGAGTTTCTTTTTTTACTTCTTCACGCCTAATTCACTGAAAAAATAACCTTAAAATCTGCATTTACGTTGTCAGGTGTAGAGAATCGGACAAAGATGACCTTTTATCCCGAAAAAAGTAAAAACTAGAGTGACAGGCGTCATCTGGGGTGCGTTTAAATCCTTCTGCGGTATTTCGCCGGAAAAAAATTAAACTGGCGAGGGTTCGCTGAACGGAGTCATAAGTTTCTGTCAATGTTAGTTGTCAAATTCAATTGACAGCTCAGTTTATTGAACAAATAATCAATTTGCCGATTTAATATAAATCCATAATCCAAAAATAATATTTACCCTCTAAAATAAAAATAATATTCGTTTTTACGGCGAGAATCTAGCAAAACAACAAAACTTAATGTCAATCTGACAGCAGGATAAAATTTTGCGTGGTAAAAAGGTCGCAAAAATTTATTCCTTTCAGCAAAAACATAGACCAGTGGACGACCATAAACGGGGCAGATTAAATTTTAATTGGTATAATTTTTCACCTCTCGGTGTACTTAGACGGGCTGTTTGACATTTAGTCAGTATAAAATTAAACTGGATAAAGGATTTAAACGCAGCCCTAGGGTGCGTTTAAATCCTTCTGCGGTATTTCGCCGGAAAAAAATTAAACTAGCGAGGGTTCGCTGAACGGAGTCATAAGTTTCTGTCAACGTTAGTTGTCAAATTCAATTGACAGCTCAGTTTATTGAACAAATATTCAATTTGCCGGTGTATTAAAAATCCATAATCCATAAATAATATTCACTCTCTAAAATAAAAATAATATTCGTTTTTACGTCAAGAATCGAGCAAAACAACAAAACTTAATGTCAATCTGACAGCAGGATAAAATTTTGTGTGGTAAAAAGGTCGCAAGAATTTATTCCATTTAGTAAAAACTTACACCAGCGGACGACCGTAAACGGGGCAGATTAAATTTTTATTGGTATAATTTTTCACCTCTCGGTGAACTTAAACGGGCTGTTTGACATTTAGTCAGTATAAATTTAAACTGGATAAAGGATTTAAACGCAGCCCTGGATAAGTTCACTCCATCGTACACTTTATCTCAATCACTTAGACCTGGGGTGCGTTTAAATCTTCCAGCGATGTTTCGCCGGAAAAAAATTAAACTAGCGAGGGTTTGCTGAACGGAGTCATAAGTTTCTGTCAATGTTAGTTGTCAAATTCAATTGACAGCTCAGTTTAATGAATAAATAATCAATTTGCCGGTTTAATTTATATCCATAATCCACAAATAACATTTACTCTCTAAAATAAAAATAATTTATTCGTTTTTACGGCGCGAATGCAGCAAAACAACAAAACTTAATGTCAATCTGACAGCAGGATAAAATTTTGCGTGGTAAAAAGGTCGCAAATATTTATTCCTTTCAGTAAAAACTTAGGCCAGCGGACGACCGTAAACGGGGCAGATTAAATTTTAGTTAGTTTCATTTTTCACCTCTCGGTGTGCTTAAACGGGCTGTTTGACATTTAGTCAGTATAAATTTAAACTGGATAAAGGATTTAAACGCAGCCTAGAGCCTAATAGCTCAAGACCCCTAAAAAAAAAACTTAGGAAAAACAATAACTTTCTATAATAGATGGCGCTGAATGTCTTTCAAATCTTATTTGGATAATAGATGGCGCTGCAAGTTTTTCGCATCATAATTGAATTATTGTGACAAGCAAAGTAGCCCGAATTGATTGTTAAATGGGCATTGTTCATTTTTTTTAATATGCTGTAATTGAAAAACCATTTCGAGGAATAGCGTTACTGATCATTATGTACTAATTAAAAATGAAAAATATTCATATTTCATTGATATTTTTAATAAAATACGTTTGACCTTCCTTGCCCTTCAAATGTTTAACACCTTCTTCAAACCTTTGGCTGTACACAGTTTTGTATCTTTGCCTCAGAAAACAGAAAATATAAAAAATATAAAACCGGCCAAGTGCGAGTCGGACTCGCCCATAAAGGGTTCCGTAGCAGCAAGTAAAGTTCTTGTAGTTGGTTGTAACTTTGCAAGGTAAATTGCAGTTTACGATTTATAAAAAAAAAAACTAATATCTCGATCTCGTTCAAAACAATTTTCAATTGAAGTTTGCATGGGAATGCACATCAAATATTTTTTTTTGTTTTATTATTCTCTTAGTTTAGAAGTTACAGAGGGGGGGGAGGGGGCACATTTTACCACTTTGGAAGTGTCTCTCGAGCAAACTGTTCAGTTTGGAAAAAAATAATTATGTTTGTAACTTCAATCACAGAATAATAGTACTACCTCAATATAATTTTTCAAGACCTATTCATAGATATCCCACACGAATGGGTAAGGCGAAAAAAATATATATTGAGTTTCAATTCTAAGTATGGGAGGTACCCCCAAAATTGGTTTTTATTTTATTTTTGTGTGAAAGTCCTAACGCGGTTCACATAATACATCTACTTACAAAGTTTCAACTTTTTGTCGAAATTATAAGAGCTATCTCTTATAATTTCGACAAAAAGTGGCTGTGACATACGGACGAACAGACAGACATCTCGAATCTATAAGGGTTCCGTTTTCTGCCATTGGCTGCGGAACCCTAAAAAATAAGTGACAAGTATTTTCCAGGGTTGTCAAGCATAAGTACCAATGTCTTGGTATACATACCAGTTTGCAGTGTCACGTACCATGTACCAAGATTATTACTCGAGAAAAAAAAACCAAGATTGGACGTTGACCAACAATACAGAATAAACGACAAATTTTAGGGTGCAATCGAGTATTATTATTATTATAGCCTTTATTTAACAATCTTACAAAACAAAAATATTAAAATTAAGTTTACATTTTTTTCCCTCTCTTTTATCTAACTATATAATATGTATTATTAGACACCGATATTGAGATTGTCGTTCGATTTCGCAAAGGCCTCCCCTGTAGCTTGCCACTCCTTCCGTTTATGGGTCATCCTCCTCCAAGTAGCACCAGCCATCTTTCAAAAGTCGTCTTCCCATTTTAGGCGTTGCCATCCTTTCTTTCTTTTGTTATATCTTGGACCAACCATTTGGTTACGTCCTTAGCCTATTTATTATTAGTACTCCTCAACATAATATATGACCTGCCCATCTCCATTTCAATTTCCTTATGCAATATGTGATTTCGTTGATTTTAGTTTGATTTTGTCTTTTAACTTGTCGTTGAGCATGCTACGCTCCATGCTATGTCGACAGGGCTCTAGATTTCGCTTATTTTGTTTAGTAATGCTCCAAGTTTGACATCCATACGTCAATATAGGTAAAATGAAGAAATCAAATATTTTCTTAGATTTGGGAGGAACCCGAGGATTTTTGACAACCTTGTGTGACCAATATCTCTTCCACGCTAGCTGTACTCTGTTATCTATTTCTTTAGTTACAATCGAGTATTGCTTACTAAAAAATCTCTTTTTTTTGCCCTCTATTAACAGCAAAAGAAAAAAAAGATTTTTCATTCGTATTTGATTTTCGACACATTTTACCGATGTACCAATATTTCATATTGGTACATCACAGTGGCCGTCTGACATCCCTGATGAGAAAATCAGGGATGTCAGACGGCCACTGACAAGTGTCAATTTGGAAATGTCAAAGATGTAAACAAACAAGTTTTTATTGTAACTGCAAATTGCTTCATAATCTCGGTTAAATCTCTGTTAAATCGGCATCGGCAATATAACATAAACTACAAGTAAAATAGAATACAGGAAGTGCTTTGTCCCAACTTGCAACAATAATACTAATAATAATCGAAACAACATTTTGTTCGTACTAAAGAAGATTTGCGAGAAAAGTGGTGTCGTGATGACGGCGTGGAATGTTGCAAGGTTTATACAATGTACTGTTGCGAAGATCACTTTGATGTTAGTATTTCAGAAGCCTTAGATTCCTTTGTATGTTCATCTAGGAGTAATTTTGTTTTGTAAACAATAACCTAGTGGGATGTAAGTGACGTTTAGACAGTTGACATTGTGTTGACAGTTTTTTAATTTTGCTCTAGTAAGGAAACGGCACAACTTTAAGGACAAAGGTGACGTCACCTACCTCAAAAATTAAAATATTAAAAATAAAAAAGCTATTGAGCCAATCATTAAAATATTCAAATTAGTTTCTCAAAATGCTCTATATTTGCAGAAAATGAAATAAAATCGAATGTTTAAAAAATTAAGACAATCCCCATTCTCAAAAGCTAGTGAGAAATAATTGAAGATCTTAAGGTGGCTCTTTGTGCGAACACGAACTCACTGGCAGGCGGGGCCTTATAGCATGTTGTTTCACCTGTCATCGTGCCCGAAAGAGATAGTATCAGTGATGAGCAGTTAGACGCTAGTCCTTACGCACGTCTGCTTTGCACCCACACATAAAGCGCTCCGATCCATTCCGAATAAAAACGAAGTTACACGATGCATACACCGTCCGCCTCGCCGTCACCACATGACATTGTGACATGTGACACATGTGTGTCATGAAATGTTTTTTTAACATGTTTAAGAAACTTAGAGGGAGTAATGCAGATTGCTACAAGGTTGTACCTAAGTCGATTACTGAAAGTTCCTTGCATTACTTATTTTTATTTATAGAAACAGAAGAAAATTTGTATGGATCGCTATTACCGGATACGGCTAAGATAACTATATTTATTGAAAAAAACAAATAAAATAAACTGTTTCGTAAATATTTGTTGATTATTTATTAAACTGAAAATAAAAAGTATGAACACATTTTTGGGCTTTGAATTATATTTTATTCTTTAAATTTTTAAACAGTTTTATTAAACTATGTATAATAAAAAACTTTTTCAAAAAAAAATGCAACCGACTTCAAAACAACCACAAAAAAAGTTCAAAATAACCTACAAAAAAACTTTTCTTTCGAAAGTCGGTGACTTTATTTTATATTTCATTGACTTTGTGTCACCGACTTTCTAAAGAAAAGTTTTTTTGTAGGTTATTTTGAACTTTTTTTGTGGTTGTTTTGAAGTCGGTTGCATTTTTTTTTGAAAAAGTTTTTTATTTTATCCTTTTTAGTTTCACTATTCAACCCAAATTATTGTCAAATACATAATTTTCTTACATGTGCACTAAAATGTTGTAATCCGTAGCACCGGTAATAACAAAACAACGCCCATGGATGTATGTACACAATGAGCTAAAAATATTTACTACTGCACCAAACTAAATGAAAATTTTATGGGATCAAATGGCAGATAAACTGTATCGAACAAAAAAAGAATCATCGAAATCGGACCAGAAACCTCGGAGTAATCGGTGTAGACAAAGTTGAAAACTTTTTAGGTTTTTGTTGTTTTTTGTTGATTTTTCAAAAAGTACTAGTCCGATTTCGATAAAATTTTAATGGGACCATTTCGGAAGTATACCCTATCCAACAAAAAAAGAATTTTTCAAATCGGTTGTGAAACGACGGAGTTATGCCCGAACAAACATAAAAAAAAAAAAAAAAAAAAAAAATACAAACATCCGAATTGAGAACCTCCTCCTTTTGGAAGTCGGTTAAAAACAAAGAAAAATAACTAGCCCATCAACATCGGAGACAGACAAACCTTCTAACAATACGCGCTGTGACCATGAGAACTGCCTTCTGAATCTATGGCTTGATTCAGCTGACTACAGACTTCCTTCAGCTTTCGTGAAATTAAACTGTTCTTCGTTTACATTAACATGTCAATCATCAATCGATGTCAATGCGTTTCGTGTTGATCTAAACATGGATTCAGGGTTAATTAGAGATAATCCTTACGGTGGAGACGTATCCAATAAAGGAGCAATATTTTCTTTATTCATGACCCATGCACTCAATGCTCTCTTATTTTTTTTTTTGCGTGGGTCACTTCGATCTAGGCGCCCTTTTATATCGCCTTGGTGTTCCTACAGCCGAACTCGGCTTCGCTGCCCCGCCCCCGCGGGACAGTCTTATTAGGTAACAGTGACCCCGGAACGTAAAGTGCTATTGAAGGACATCGTGGTTTTTTTTTTTTTTAGCGTAGTAAAATCATCAAATGAGTCCTCCAACCCCGGGCAGGGCGGGAGGGACTGTCAGACTTCTACTGACTAAAATCCACGGTGTCCTTCATAGCCTGTTATGTTCCGGGGTTACGGTAAGGGAATAATCCCGCGACCCCGGCAGGCTTTGGCCCTCTGAGAGGGGCCCCGTCATTATGCTGACGCTCTTTGAGGCGCGCGTGGGACACAACGCGCCGTCGACCCGGGCATGGTCCTTAGTCGGGCAGCGAGTTGCCCTTTACTCGCTGCTCGCATGCCCGCGCCTACGGTTGCCGGAGATCATCGAGCGACGTTCGTCGCCGTGGGCGCCTTCCACTGCGGCTGGGGCGGAGGGAGGACGCTGTCCTCTCTCGCTCGCGGCCTGCCTCCTCCTTTACGAGCATTACTGCCTCGCAGAAGGAGCTGACCGCTTCCCACTCCGTCTCGCCCGGCAGCATGGCCGCAACCAATGCCGGGCGCGAGAGGTCTCCGCCTATCGCAGCCGTGAGGACACGTCGGTGCTCCGCCCAAGCTGGGCAGTCTTGCACCGTATGCTCCACCGTGTCCTCCGGGCGATCTTCGCAGTATCGTGGATTTTGATTAGTAAAAGACTGTCAGTCCCTGCCCGGGGTGGTAGATCTCATTTGATGATTTTACCCATTGAACTATGTTACTAGATTTTACCACGTCATAAAAGATCATCAAATACGAGTATGTAAGTACCTAGAGATTAGTTGTAACAAATTATATGACTTACCCAATGTTGATTTTAATTTGTTTACAAGTGTTCTACAATGAACCAACACAATCTTACTGGCACTAAAATCCATTCAAAGCTATTCCAATATTTCCAATTTATAATAATTCAGGGGTGCGTTTAAATCCTTCTCCAGTATTTCGCCGGAAAAAAATTAAACTGGCGAGGGTTCGCTGAACGGAGTCATAAGTTTCTGTCAATGTTAGTTGTCAAATTCAATTGACAGCTCAGTTTATTGAACAAATAATCAATTTGCCGGTCTAATATAAATCCATAATCCAAAAATAATATTTACTCTCTAAAATAAAAATAATATTCTTTTTTACGGCGAGAATCTAGCAAAACAACAAAACTTAATGTCAATCTGACAGCAGGATAAAATTTTGCGTGGTAAAAAGGTCGCAAAAATTTATTCCTTTCAGCAAAAACATAGACCAGCGGACGACCGTAAACGGGGCAGATTAAATTTTAATTGGTACAATTTTTCACCTCTCGGTGTACTTAAACGGGCTGTTTGACATTTAGTCAGTATAAAATTAAATTGGATAAAGGATTTAAACGCAGCCCAGAGTCCAAACAATTTCAAGTCAAACAGATAAAGTAAGTCTAAAGGCGATATAACACGGTTCAATTAAATTGACAGCAATTCCGTTGAAAAGCATTGAACATTGCACATATTTCCTATTTACAAACAAAACAGTCAACAAGACATTCAATGTTCATTTGCCTAGCGATGTCGCGTCGTCAAGTCGTGCGTGCAGGTGTTTTCCTTATTTGTATTTAATGAATGAGCTAAATAAAAAAAAACTCGGCGTTGGTGGGTATGTCCGTGGATTTAGCGAAGAGCGACCATAGGAGCGTCACAAGTATTATAGTTGGATTTTGTATTCCACAAACACTCATATTTTTGAAAAAGTTCCAGAAAATGAGGAACATGATTGTCACGCCACTCAAAAACCATTTTTAAAACTATAAACATTAGCGCACGCTAGAAACTACACAATCCTATACGTCCGATTCCTTCGCTGCCGTTCGCGGATTGGTCATGTTCTTGTTCGTGTTTACATGTTTTAACCGACATTTCGATTGATCAATATTTGTTCCATTCCATTGAAAGGCAATTAAAAATCTAAACTTTCAATGATATTAGACAATCAAATCGAAATGTGTTTAGATGCGTCAATGCCATTGAAGCAATGGAATGGAAAGCAATATTGAACCGAAATTGAGCTGTGTAATATCGGCTTAATCAAAATCCAAAATTCAAACCAGGTTCAAAAGAGTATTATCGTAAACCATAGATATTAGAGGTTGTCAACGTACACGTCATACGGAGACAGCCGGGCGGGGCGCCGTGTCTATTCATAGTATGCATGTGTGCGTGCGCGTCACCCTCCCGCACCGCACCGAAGGCAACTATTCAGTGAGATGCACGATATTTCACGAGTAAAAGGCGCACGTGATAAAATACAAAAAGGCCTTTGGAATTTGGGGTTTTATGAAACAACCACTGCATCAATCAATTTCAAGAAACATTTACTAAATTCTTCGATAAATTTGCTGTGTCGGTACAGGCTTCGTTTTGGAAATTGATGCTTCTTTTATTTCAAATTTACGCCCAAAGTAGTGTTAAAATTAGCAAAAAATAATGAATCTTTAGAAGCTCGTAACTTTTTAATGGTTTCATATTTTACAATTCTGCTTCCGTACCGACAAAATTTATAAGGAGACAAAACGATACCATGTTTAACTTTGGATATACTTTGTCAAATAGTGGAGTAAAACCCCAAACAAGTTTCTATGGAAAAAATGTTGACTTGTTTGCTCTTAAATTGGAAACATCAAGCGAGAAACCTACTTTTCAATAACTTCTATATTCCAAGTAGATACTCTAAAACAACTTTGATATCGATATTCGAAATCCTTCTACAAACTAGAAAGTTATTATTATTACATCAGAACTGTAGCACCAATTAAAATTGCTTGAAACCGAACCGTAGCGAAGGGAAGGAGATTATTCAACACTCGAAGGAAATACTCGTTGAAAACATACGCATCCGTTTCGAAACTTGTTTAAATTAAGGGCTGTTTTACATCGTGATAGTATTACAATCCAGTGGCACTGAACTGGCCATTTAGGAGTATCCAATGCTGGACTGGATTGAGATAAGACTCATGATTCCAGCTTGGAACTTCCTTTTTAAATGTCGCCCTATTGGTTGGTCTTCTTTTTCTTTTAATTGCAAGGGTTGATGCTGAGATTTCCTGAGCCAGGTCAGTGAGAATTACTAACTTGGTGTATGCTTTCTATGGATGTGGCTGGGAAGTGTTTCAAAAATGACATGGAATGCAATAACTTCTTTTATGCGTCGTCGTGTGTAACGCATATAAGAAGTAATTTTAAGGCTTAGTAATATTGAGTTTTGACTAAATCATAATCAACCCATATTTCCACTACTGGGATTTCCACAGGCCTTCTCCTTATGAGAAGACTGTAATCCACCACGAGGACATAGTGTGTGTTGGTAGATGTCAAATTTTGATTTTTAGAACCAAATCTTATCTTTCACAAAGCTAAAATATCTTGCTCCAGTGCAGTGTCAATGGATTCCAGTACTGGCACAATGTACACAAGCCTTAGTTCCAACAAATACCAGAGACAAGATAGCATGTTTCGTATCAATAAAGTACATTGAGTTATTACTAGTGTTATGGAAACTAGACCAAAATCCAGTTGTTGTTGAGAAACTGTAACAGTACTGTTTTTTTGGATTAAAATAATTCCAGTGCGGGTGTAGAATCTCAGATGTTTTATACACATTATAATGAAGAAAAACAGTTGTAAGATGGAATCTAGGTCTTTTAGTTTTAACTGAATTTTTAGGTTCGAAAGTAGGACGCTAAAGATGAGTTAAATACATACCTATAGGTATTTTGGTTCATGTTTCATACAAACTTTTACCAAGAATTATTGTTTATGATTTGAAACATCATATAATAATAATATAGGTACCATGATTCTGAGGTTGAATATTATTTCAATAACAGCTTTCGATAGACAAAGTTATTAACTTGATCAAAGTTAGTTTTGATAACACATTCAGAAACAATAATACGAGTATCAAGATCTCGAATCAATATCGCCATTCAGGGCTGATTTTTCAATAGCCAGGTAACCTCTAACTGAGGAATAAAAATGGCTGTTTGACAGCTTATCTATAGAAAATATGTCAAACCATTATTTCAATTCCTCAGTTAGAGGTTATCTGGCTATTGAAAAATCAGCCCTCAATAATGGATCGTCTTACCAAAGAAAAAAAAAAACAATTTTCATCAAACTGCGTCACTTTTTCAGTCCGGATATGTTCAAAGGTTACCAAACTCTTTGTTTGCTCAACCTTCTTGGAGGTTAAAACCTTTACCATGCCTTCAAGTCAATCCCTGTCAAGTTCAACTAGTAATGGAGAACGCGAGGTCGCATGAGGTCGATAATACACAAAGGTGGACGGAATCACGTAGTTCTTTGATAACTGCAAAGTAATTTTTAGGGCTGCTCAAAGTTCTGTGGCGACTTGTACGCTCCACGCCGACATTTTGTTTTTGGGATTCTTTCCACAGTTTTAAAAATATATTTACATGTTTTATCAGGAGCCTCAGCTCCATATTGCACTATCAATATTATAAGAAAGACCATTTGATCAAAACCTGAGCATTTTGCTCAAGGCGCGTGGACGAAGAACCTTTGCCACTACTTGTTGTAAGGAGATTCAATAAACACAAGTTGTTACCACTGACGTACTATTTGCTGTACCTATAACGAATATTTAATGATATTATTATTCAAATTACACAATAACAAGAAAATATTCTAAACAAAATATTCTGTTTTCTCAAGGTGATCTTTAGATTTTATGAGATTTGAAGTTCATTCACCGCTTGAAGGTAAAACCATCGATATTTTTCCGTCATTCAAGAATTATAGGCAGCCATTTACCCAGTCAAACCCGAACCAATTACAGAAAATCAATAAAACAAATAGTCCCGTGCGCAATTTGAACGTCTGTGCTGAATCGAATCGCATAAATTTCGAGTCCAACATTTAAACGGTCGATTAAACGGCTAGTTAAGTAATTGTCCGGACAACCCTAAATTGTGTTCGTTGTTACGTAATGTTTCTGTGGAACGCTAGGAAGTAATGCAACACAATAACGTAATCACGTAGCGTTTGTTAAATTGATACATTACATAGCTATATCACGAATTTGACTGGCCTGTTGGTCTAGTGGTTAGTGACCCTGACTGCTATGCCGGAGGTTGTGGGTTTGATTCCCACCCAGGACAAATGTTTGTGTGATGAGCACGATTGATCTGTGCCGGGCTGTAATTTATGTATAGTATGTATGTATTTAGAAATAATAAGTATGTTTATCAGTTGTCTAGTGCCCATAACACAAGCTCTGCTTAGCTTGGGACTAGATGGCGTTGTGTGATAGTTGTGGAATATTAACATTATTATTATTATTTAAAAAAAGAATATGTTTGTCACACTACACGGTCGTTTAAAAATACACCATGGATAACGTAGACGATTAAAAATACACCCTGTTAGAAGGGTCAACCAACTCGCAGAAAAAGTTTATTATGAATTCATCGCCCCTTAGCTGCGGTTATTTTTGGAATACGGCGATTCGCAAATAAAAAGGATTATTTATTAGTTTCGTTGCAGAAACTGTCCAATTATGCAAAACTTACAAGACGTATTTAGAATTATCGGAAGCATTAAGTCTTTTGACTTAACAAGACTTCAATGACTGGCCTGTTGGTTTAGTGGTTAGTGACCCTGACTGCTATGCCGGAGGTCGTGGGTTAAATTCCCACCTAGGGCAAATTTTTGTGTGATGAGCACGATCATTTGTTCTGTGTCTGGGTGTAATTCATCTATAATATGTATGTATTTAGAAATATATAAGTACTAGCTGTTGCCAGCGGCTTCACCCGCTACAACTCGAAAATTATCCCACGGGAACATAAAATCGGGATAAAAGCTATCCTATGTGTTAATCCAGGTTACAAACTATCTGTGTACCAAATTTTAGCCAAATCCGTTCAGTGGTTTATGCGTGAAAGAGTAACAAACATCCATACATCCATACATCCATACTTACAAACTTTCGCCTTTATAATAGTAGTAGGATGTTTATCAGTTGTCTAATACACAAGCTCTGCTTAGCTTGGGACTAGATGGCGTTGTGTGATAGTTGTGGAATAAGAAAAAAAATTAAAATATATTGATGCGTGATGTAAAGATAAAGATGAGAATAACACTAGAGATGCGTATTTCACGAATATTGTCATAATGCCGTTTAGTTTAGCTTCATTAGCACCAGCATTGGAAAAGGAAATACCTACTGTACTTTCTACCTAAGACAAATCGTCAAAATCTGCATTAAAAAATAAACTAGCTCCTTGCATACCAAATAGACACAGATCACTCACAGTTATCTTTCAATTAAACGAAATATTTTATTCAACAGATGTTTCCAGGAAATACGAGAGTATTTTTCAAGAACGTTCGTGAAGAAAAACGTTTACATTACCTTTGCGGAATTATCATCTGACCCTATGGTGGAAGCGTGGTTGGAATCTGTAAAGAGGTTTATGGCGCTAAAGAAGATTACAAAGGACAATATTCTGAAAAAGAACTAATTCTAAGCACCTCAATACATGCGCTTGTTGACGTGAGAAAATGTCAACTTAATGTAACTTTATTTCTAAATATCGATAGGAATCGCGTTTTCAAAACTTTTCTAACCTAATCGCTTCACAGAGAATTGAAAATCTTTATTTCTTTAATTAACTCAAATAGGAATCAAGAATTGACAGTCAACCACGTTGTTTTAAATGGCAACTCAATTTCCTAGCAGTTTCCGAGTGACCCATATTAATAGTGGATACTTTATTTGAGCCAAATGCACTACTATTTAAAAGTGAAACAATTTCTTTGAAGAACTTTCAAATATTCGAATTACTTCAATGGGTCTGTATAGAAATCATTCGTGTCTATTATTTCCTCAACTACCGGTCTCTTAATGTTTTAGAATTTCTTCTTACTATAAACTTATTAGCTAAGCTATGATTTACATTAAATAAGAAAAACGAGAAGCAAATTCAACTTAACAAATACAAAGTAAATCTATTAGTACCATTGCCTTCGTTTTATTGAATGCTAATAAATCTATTTAAGTTCCTTAATATGTCAAGTGTTCATGCAATGCATCCTTAATTAATATAGATGACAATTTATATGACGTTGAAAACGTAAAAGGTTTGGCGCCTTCCTGTAAAGGAAACCATATATTTATACTCTGATTAGTTAAAATATCTAATTATAGGGCAAATAATTTAAAAACAGCTACCGACCTAATATCGAACCTTGTGGAACACTCATTGTAAAAATGTTCTACTGTTGCAAAAGCTGGTCTCCCAGCTGTCTGCATAAAAATAAACAATGTTAGAATCCAAACAAAATATACACTTACATTATTTTTAACACTAGAGCCGCAAAATAAACACTCGGGATTGCCAACAAATGAATCATTTGTGACACTGTATTCTAAAACGCAGTAACTACATGTTCCTAGACGCTTTGCAGATATTTTTACGAGCGAACGATAATAAACAATCGCCACGATGTGTGCAGACAGTTTGAAATGCGCTTGCGCAAGAGTTCGATCAGCAATCCACCGTTTATTGGCCTGTGATCAGTGTGGTTGACGCTGACCCACGGAGCATTGTGCTTTGACAGACAGATAAACACGGAAAACTATCACCATACAAAAGTACGTAAAGATGTGAAGACAGGCTTACGACACAGATTTGCCAACAAAAACTGAACTTTAATGTTATTGCGGAAGAAGATTGGTGCTAACATGACTTGCATTAAACCGGTAAATCGAAAGCATTGCCAAGACAATGTTTCTTTAAGATAATATTGGCAGGAAAAGATTTCCTCAATAATTAAATTGGATACCACTAACGACAGTTTCCTATGTCCTGATTCCTGAATCAGATTCGTATTTGAAGGTAGCATCACGTTCACGCAAAGCTGGGTATACAAATAGAATTTTAATGGCTTCTAAAAGGTAAGGCAACTTTTGCGGCTAAAATGAGTTGACGTCGGTATACAAAAATGGGATATATTTAATACGGTTCAGTAACGTATACCTAATGGTTTAGTCAGACGATCGCTGTCAATTAAAAAGGAAAGGGCTGATGAGACCCTAGACCCTATGCTCAAAATTTAAAGGTTTTAATTTAAACTCCAAAATTATAAAAAGATTATTCAAAATTATTGCTACAGAAATGTGCATGTCAAATGCAATACTTACTGCATGCATTGTGTTGACACAGAATTAGGTACAATTATATTACATCAAAGATAGATAAAATCAGTAAGTATTACCGAAAATATGTAAATTAAATTAAGTTTGCTAATATTCATTCAGTCGTGCAGTTTGTAAATTGTAACATCGTTTGGTACCCTTTCGAGTACTCGTTGCATATCTACGTAATGCACCAATACTTTTATCAGTTTCGTGCCGATAACGTTTGTCTAATCAAATATATTTGCGAAAAACTTGTGCAATATTAACATTTTGCGACCAACAGCGGAAATTGATTCATTTTCAACATCAAGCGAATGTAGAAAAAATACAGTAGGTATATTTTTTCCACTTTATCTCTCGACCTGAATTCTATTGAATTCTCAGCAAATACTAGTATCTAGAACAGTTTAAATGATTTCCAAACAGTTACAAAAAGCTATATCTAATCCCATCTAGTTAGGTATGTAATCCGCAATGCACTCACGAGCTTAAATGTAGAACGTTCGGGTACACTCGATTATGAGCCCAATTTAAACAGCTTTGGATCGAAAATAGGCTACCAGGCAGGAGATAAGATCGACCTAAAATAAACGAACGCATTTGTATTGCATCACACGTCATGTTACTATGTAACTGTTGTATGTACATACTACTTAAACAGCGTTGTTAATTCAAGGATTTTGGTTCGAGTGCTACCCATTAGGTTATGAACTAGCTCTTGTGTGTACATGTACTTAATTATTGAAGCATAGTTAATATTAGTAGTAGAGTGGGTATGGCTTTTTATTTTTAAACGTTGTAGGTGGTTTTCAAGTCAGCATGAAAATGTTGTGTTCTAAAATAGTTGCTGACCGTTAAAAATTAGTTATTTCCTTCGTAGTTTATTTTTGTATGTTAATTTTTAATCTGTAGACAATGAAAAAACAAAAATGTTCTGTTCTGTAAAAAATGTTCCTGAAGAGATTAGACGAAACTGGTTTGTGTGTTTCCGTCTATTTTCCACTGAGTCAATAAAATTGTATTGTTAATGCAGAACACTTTACAAACATGTTTTGGAAAATTACTAGGCACATCTATTTAGGTTAAAGAATCTAGAAGATTCCATAATCAAACATGAGTTGTTATTTGGAAAATTACTAGTTATATTTAGGTCCTAGACAACACTAGAGCCATAAAGCATTGAAGAGGAAATCAATAAACTGATTAATTAATTATATTAGGTAGCTGCCATCATTAATATTGAGACAAAGGGTATACAAGTGGATGGTCTACATGCAAAGACTGCAGATGCAGGACGTGTCGATGATGCTAATTTGATGAATTAGTCAGAAAACAAACTAAGTAGTCAGGCAACGTTCATCGGATCATTGGATGGACTGACAATGAATGCACTATGCAGCCGAGCTGTCTATTACGATATTGACGAGAAAATGACGTTTATACGTGACAAAGAGACAAAGGTGCAGAGGGGGAAGTGACAGTACTTGAAGAAAAGTTGACAAAATCTAGGAGATAACTAAAACGGAAATAATACAAGGCGTTCGCACTTCAATCGGTTCAAGCAAAGCAGTATGTCTAAAGTCAGTATCGTACGAGTGTGTAAGTTGTTCGTATAGTCTTTGTAATTTTCCGATAAATATACACATGTACACATAAATATAGGTTGGAGTTTCATGGTGAAAATATTGACATTTTGTATATGCACATTACACAAGAAGTCACAAGTTTCCACGGCCATTGTGCCACGGCCAGACGACTAAGTATTGATGCAATCAATAAACGACATGACACTGTAGAATGAAACAATTTCACAACTGAAGAACAGATTAGTAACCAAACAAATAACTTCTTAAAATAACATCATACCAGTAACAAATGAATTTGGCAGAGACATTCAATTAGTTATGTTTATATCTATGATAGATGGTGAGGTGAGCGTCGACACAACGTTGTATTGAAAAGACTAACCAGAAATGGATCCGAACCATACTACAATATCTTGTGGCATGCCTACTTTAAATGCTGTCGGAATCTTATTAGATACAAGGCTACTGCTCTACTGTAGCAAACATCAAGAATTCTATGTCATTCACGACTATTTAGAAACGGCATAATATTACACGGTTGCTTTACCGAATTATGCAGGTTAACCCATCTTGAAATAGATGTCGTAATTGATGGCAGAAGGGTTACGTATATAACAGTTGCCAAAGCAGATCAACTGTATGAAGATGATATCACCATCATCGGCTTCATATTATTTCTGTGATTCCTTCAAAAAAGAAAAAATAAATGTAGACATTACGGGAAGATTAATGAATCAGTAGTAGGTTTTTACTGAGCAAAAGGCGAAACAAGACGCTAATGATGATGACGATGGAAAATACAGTTCAAAAGAACATACAAACGAAGTTTTCCCTTGCATTTAATTCTCATCCATCAAAGCTAAACACAGGATCTTAAACTAGGAAATATATAAAATTATAACAATATGGATGCCCCTAATGAGCGCAGGGCTAGTAGGCCCGTTCTTTTAAGCGAAACAGGCCGAGGTATTAGGCTTAGAAACGCCACGCATAACAACAAGACCTTACTACGTGTCGTGCTTACCCCACATAAGACACAAAGCGAAGCTATAACAACTAAGAAGCCAGTTAATAGTCTAGCAGCGGATTCAACGAAGGATTGTGTAAGCGCGCATTCTACCTGTCATGTCGATCCTTTAATCTTTGCTAATACTACCCAGCACGGTCGTGAGATACTAAAGATACTTATAAACTTGTCCCAGATAACATCAGGATTATTGGAAACTATTTGATCTAAGATTTACTGAAGATATTTGTGTCAGATTGTACTTTGAAGAGTTTTGCTGTTAGGTCTTGGATACCTGTGGATGAGCTTCTTCAAAATCTTAACGAGATTGCTGGAAGAGAGCTTGGAATACGATCTTAGGAGAATTGTTCTCATGTCAACTTTTAACTCATTTAATAAGAGATCTTTCCAACATGTGCTTTTTGATTCTATTTGCTCATAGAGGTTCGAAGTAAATGGTGTATGGCAGCATGTACTCACTGACTGCGTTAACGGTGTTGACACTTAATAAACGTATTAATAGGATAGGGATATGAGTAACAAAGTCATGTTCAAGAGTGGATAGTTACAAATTTATAGGTAAGTAAAAACGGAAATCCCAAATAAATTGAGTCATCCGATATCCATATTTAAAGTGCCATAACGTATCCAATTTTCAACCAAAGTAAAAAAGCATCTTAGAGAAGTTATTTTTTGTGGTGCAACTGTGCAATATTTGCAAATGCTTCAAAAAACTTCCAAAAAGAGAGACAAGATGTAGACAATGAGTAGGTAGTAACTAAGACTATTCAGTCCATGTTAATATTTCTTGTACAGTAATCTGAGAATATCAAGTGGCGGCATTGTTTGGCACTTGAACTCGTTGGCTTGCCAACACGCAAGCTGGCGCCTCCCGTGTCGCGGTCAAATAACTAGACGACTTAATGAATTGGCCTCAGCCCTCAAATGAAGACAAGAGTTAATGACCTACTCAATGTAATTACTTTGAAATGTATCTGCATCAAACAAAATAGTCGCTTTGTGAGTAATTTGCGTATTTTATTAAAAATGATGGAGTGGTAGTGATGGATCAACCATCACGTATATCATCAGTACGATAAGATTCAGGGAAAAATCATCCCCTTTGGTGATATGTGACATACCAGCAAAGGCGGTAACGTTTCTCTGAAGCTTTCTGTAAATAAAGTATGAAATGTAAATTATGGTAAAACTAGCTGTTGCCAGCGGTTTCACCCGCAACTCGAAAATTATCCCACGGGAACATAAAATCGGGATAAAAACTATCCTATGTGTTAATCCAGGTTATAAACTATCTGTGTACCAAATTTTAGCCAAATCCTTTCTGTGGTTTTTGCGTGAAAGAGTAACAAACATCCATACATCCATACTTACAAACTTTCGCCTTTATAATAGTAGTAGGATTCCGAAAAGTTCGTCAATTCTTTAGGAATCTGAGGAGATAAAAAAAACGTTTGATTAGTCACGGTTCAATTCCATCAGAAGTTTTCATAATACAGTCAGATCCTAGGCATTCTAATATAAACAATAAAGAACCAGTAACTGTTAATTGAAATAAACATCAATAACAAAATAACGTTCCGGACTTTACTCGTTTAAACAAATGGTATATACAGTTGGAGGTAAATTGATTGCAACTAGGCAATCGTCGCCACCACTTTGTGCAATTACGAACAATGTGAGGAGACAACGGCGTTACAGTAGAAAATTATATTGTTGCAATGTTTTATTGTATTTAATGCAACGATTATTATGGAAAATGTAGGCACTGTACACATAGAATGCCTACAGTTTACTAGTATACATGAAGAACTTACATGACAGTAATTTATCTCACAGATTCTGTTACTTCCATTAACAAAGAAAATCAGCACGTAAATGTAATGACTAAACTCATAAAGGAAAACAAGCGATACAGACTTTAAGATTCAGTACAAACAACAATAATGTAATAATGTAACAACAATATTTTATGAGAATATAAATATTTTTAGCGTAGACAGTAGGACCTAATAATATGCGTATAAAATAAGCTTATAATGTCCACACTGCTAAGGTATAGATCAATCAGAAGGAGCACCTACTCTTCAAAATTTCTCAATACCTTTTGCACACGTCATCTTCAATATTATAATTAGCATCATGAAGCCACACATCAAGCATCTAATTAAAGCATTTGGGCTGGTCTTGAACTGGTTTGCCAGACATATTTAATGCCAACTAGTGCCATGACATCAAGGGACTGTCAAACATTATGTATGTTGTAAGTAGGTTAGGCCCACCACACCCGGTTTATTGCGGCTCCCGGAGACTGGATGAAAAAATACCACATGCTGTGCTTTGAACGATGTTTCATCTTCATCTGTTTCTAATAAAATAAATGCAAGTACTTACTTTCTTTTTTTGTGGCAGGGTGTAAACATATTCAGGATCTCCAGGCAAGGTGATTTTTATTATAGATCGCTGGTGATTTTCTGAATTGATATTAGAAAAAAAACCTTCAAATTGATGGATTGATTTGCAAAATGAAATATGCAATATCATAATTTACCTCATCATTATGAAGGTAATTGGCAATTTTATTATATCAATAGAAACTCCATGTATAAATAGAGTAGTCGGGCTTTAATGATCCAATAACTAACAAAAGATGTTTCAATTATACATAGAACTAAAATTGTGGCTATAGCAACAAGTGATTTTTTTTACAAAGAGATTTTGCCAGCTGCTCGTGTTCTATTGATCGTCGTAATGAAAATAAAACAAGTTGTTATCCTCTTATAAGTACGATGTTAAGAAAAGGATAAAGATGAAAAGGAAGAAGAGTATTAAAGAACCCTCATTTTATTCCTGAACAATATAAATAAATATCTTTATAAAGGGGTATTACAAGGTCGGTTCTTAGGTTCAACATTGATGCATTCTTTACAAATATTTACATAAAGGAATTTTAAAGCATTGAACCAAGCAATTGCGTGTCTTGTTGCCAAATATCCTTTCAAGTTAATGAAACATAAATTTATTTGTATCAAACCTTCAAACAGTTGCATTATGGAAGTTTAGAAGTAGGCGAAGTAATTAGCAGTTTTAAAATTACATTAGCGTCAACTGCTGCTGCTATATTCGTGTCTCGCACTGAATACGGCCCAACAGCCCAACTGTTGTATGTGAGTGTGAAATTAAGTGCTACGCTCATTAAGGGCACGTCTAGTAGAATTTTAATGCAACGCGAGTACTAATGGTAATTACAATTTTGGGTTGTTCGAAACACTATCTTTTACAATACGAGAATTTGAAAATTTTGGACTGATAACTACTAACTTATAACAAACCCAACGGATGACAACGCCATCAAGATATTAACAATTCTACGAGGATCTTTTGGACGGCGACGTTCCTTGACTTAATACGTTCTTAGCCAAGCGCAATATAAATCTGTGCTATACTAATCAAATTATTATTAGGTACAGGGAGCTTTTGAGCAACACTCAATATACAATCAGCAACAACGAAGATTGACGAAGCATCACGAAAGCAACAGTCAATACAAATTAAAATGTAGATTGAAAGCTCTGTACCGTATCAGTTGGCAAGGGATGGCCGTATGTCATGCCAAATGGTGGACTTTTGATTCGAATCTTGCAAGAGGCAGCCATGCGGTGGTAACGTGGCTTTGTAGTGTCCTATATCTTGAAGTGTCACAATTTCGACATTTTTGTACTAATAATTGCATGTTTAGAGCTATTATTGCAGCAAGGGGTACGGGCATGGCCAGTATTTAAAGACTGGTGTCTGGATTTCCATCTATTTGAAGTTGCCAACATAATTTGGAAACGGATAGGCTTATGGTGATGGTGGTAGGAGCCCCGTCTCCTGGAAATGTGTTAATAATTATTATGACACCTCGCCTTATTAAAATACTGGCGTAGTGTTGAAGTATTAACATTTTAGATAGATTCTTCCAATTTTCAGTGCAGAACTTTGGATTGGAAATGTGCCACGAATAAGAAAGTCTCATTTGGAACTGTTTTCTTCCAAGGTTGCGACATTTCGGAATAATTGGCTCACCTTCTGCTTTCATTACTGGAATTCGGGTGAGGTGTCTTGAATAAGAAAAATGTTGTTTTTATTATGAACATGCATTTTTTCAAATTGCTTGTTTTGATGATATATTTTTTCCTTTTTCGATACTACCTATTTGATGTTCTGTGGGTCTATTTATACTGTCTTGAAGTATAATACGTGTCTGTTTTTTTAATTTATTTAATAACAAGCCAATTAAGGAGATTGTGACTTAACCCGAGTCTTATCTATATAGTATCAACCGCCACTGCGTGTGGGAACATAGTTCAAAACAATTACTTTATCTTCAGTTTGTAATATAAATAAATCATCTAGGTAGTCCAGTTTAATTTTGTTGTTTTGAAACAACATCGACAAGTCTATTGTGATATCCATTGCCATTTTAGTATTCTGTGTGCGTCGAAAAGCACGTTAATCGGTTGGTCGTGGCTATCATTTGTTGATACTTATTTGACAGTCGGTACAGGTAGTCGTGGCACTGAAATATGATAATAAGCAATACCTACCACGAATCTAACCAAAGCAATTTGTGTTAGTCGTCATGTAGAATACTGGTTTCAGCAGCATCTGGTGAATCCAGAAGACGAACAACCTGGTTAGGAAAAAGCTACGCAGATGATTACAATTCGTATGCGACTTTCCTGTTGAGAAGATCAAGGTGTAGATGACGTATGACTTACGACGCTTCTCTAAGCATTGTTAATGCCACTTGAGCATGATAAACACTCAAGTCCAATATTTATTTCAGATAGCGGGCAACTACTCAATATTCCATTTAAGTATCGTCACCGAGGTCATGGTGCTTCCGTGCCGCCATATTAGTGTATAAATAGTCCTCCATCGCAGGAAGTCAACTCAAAAACGGTTTCTTAATCTTATGCCATGCGCGACCGAACGGAACTTGCCGACGCTTCCTATTGTCAAACTCTGGTTTTAAATGGCTCATTCGATTTTCAAACAATCGATTGTTTTTTATTTCGATTACGTAGCATCAATAGTGGAGTGGAATGATAGTAGCATAATAAATTCGTGGCGATTGTTTTTTTTTTTTCTAGTCGAATGAAACTGAGGCAATGACAAATTCCAGTGGCTCACTGGCTAGCTAATAAAATAATATTGGTTGAATAAATACAGATCTCAATGCTGAATGTCTTAATAATTTGAATAAAAAATAGCTTGACAATAGATTACCAATTGAAAACAAAAGAAGGAGGAATACATAAATTTATTCCATTACTATGATATTGGCTACGGCGAGCTGAGAGTGCTCGCTTACTTTTTTGCAATGTTTTATTCTGTTTGAAAACTCTTAAAACGCCGCTCTCACAACAGTTTTATACTGAAATTAAAAGTTAAAATTTTAATGAGACATTCACTTAAAATTCACTGAAGAGTCCACAGTTGAATCACTGCATGAATCATTTCCATTAGTGCGTAAGGCAGGATGTGTACATTTATCAAAATTTTAGATTTGTACAGTCGCAAATAGGTCGAGAGCAGTTACAAATTGTAAATGTTTACATACATTCCGTCAATAAAAGTGAGTTTGCAATTTGGTTGATGTTTTTGAATATTGAATGTCGAACAAAATATATCGGTCAACCGATTTAGATCATTGCGGTGTCGTTCAACCCGATCGGATACACTGAAACCATTGACCTGTGTATAAGATAAAGCTTAAAACTGGGCTCGAGCCAGGTTTATTGCGACATTATCGGATATCGACCAGCAGCCGCAGCTTCCATGCGGTTATCGGCAATAAAACATCAGGAAACTGATCGGCCATTAAACTAGGTAGCGTCCGAACTGGACGTACTCACGGTAAACACAATTAAAAATGTTGTTGCCGATTAATTAAGGAAGAAACCGAAGCGTTACATACGTTTAAAACAGATGGACATTTTATTTTTGCGGGTAGTTGTTAGTAATAAAATGCCGGAAAGCAGTAAACTTATATTTAAACATCAGGAAGAGAAACTGTAATTCGCAAGGAGGGTACTTACCTATCTGTCGCAAATTTTACATTCAAGCCAAAGTAATATAGTAAAAGAAGTTTATTTTAAGATTCTGCGTTATGGAGGATCAGATAATCTCCAAAGGAACAAACTGGTATTTAGTTGCATCTGGTTAGATTAGAAGCCGACCCCAATACAATTGGAAAAGGCTTGGCAGATGATGAAGAAAATTAGAAAGTTACAAATTATACAGTTAACGATACTAGTAGCTAACCGATACTGTCTGGATTATAAAGGAAACTTGAAATCGAAAGGTGAAACTGTACAATACCCGTCATACCGTCGTACATCCCAATAAGCTTTTTCTCATCATCATCAGCCTATAAATGTTCCCACTGCTGGGACACAGGCCTCCTCTCTGTGAGAGGGAGTGGGCCATAATCCAGCACGCGGGCCCAGTGCGGGTTGGTGGATGTCACATGTCTTTGAATTTTTGGTTCCCATACATGCCGGTTTCCTCACGATGTTTTCCTTCACCGTTTTTGAGAGCAATGGTGATAAAATAAATTACACAAAGTAATGTGCCTGGCTGGGTTCGGACCCACGACCTGCTACTCGAAAGTCGGGGCCGATACCACTGGGCCACCACAGCCCTTCGCTTGGAGAACCCTGGACAGTTTCTTACTGATAACCTCTTATAGTCCTTGTGTAGACACAATGGAAATACAGGAACAAGGAAATTCTTTGACGGAATATTTATTGCTTATCGAAACGACCTTTAGTCACTTTAAGGATATTTTTAAGTGTTTGCATTGGTCTCGTTGATACCCAGATGAATACGTAAAATGAATTGGTTTTCAATAAAATAATCTCTGTTTAAGTGAATAAGGAAAACGGCAAATGATAAATTTTACTTCATCGATTTGACGCAACAATTTACTACGGTCGCATGCAACTTCCTGAAAATCATTTTACCAAAATGAATGCAATAGAAGATGTTACGGTTAATCTAGATAATAAGACACAGTAACTTTAAGAAATGATTGTAGACGATAGTGGAAATACTAATTATATGACAAATAGGGCACTTGACAATATAAAAGCAGATAAACTTAATAATAAACGAGGTAGAAGAAAATTACTTCAAGTACACAAATTAAACCGAATGTCTTATTTCAATTCAAGTAATTACAACGAGTTGACTTGTCAAAGCTAATGCACCATTTCTATTCTTAGATCGAGACGTAACAGAAGTCGTTCCAAGTAATAAGCACGATACAGTTGGCACTACTGAGAAATCAAACTTAGTGTCGACAAGTATGACAGTTGTCGGTCGGTGACTCCCGAGTCTTCAAGTCTCGAAGGAATATGTCCCCAGAGATCATAATATAGAAGCATCATCTCTGATTATAATCAGAAGGATTCACTTATGAGAAGCTGTCAGAAGAATATCATACAAAAAATAAACCTTGTCTCAATGTATAGCACTATTTTGATAGCTTCATCTCGTCTGTGACAAGAATAAATTTTCTTTAGCTTACCATGGATGATACTCATAATGTGAGCCTTCAAAATTGTGATTAGGTATCTCAATTCTCTGAAAATAAGGTTTACAAATTCTAAAAGAAATCCTAACTTAGTTATCTCCAATGATTTGCAAGCCTTGCATCACGTACACAGCATTAATCAAATCAGAGCAAGGAATCCCCAGCAATGCTCACATGACATGTCGCACGAAACATAAATCTCATTACAATACAAAAGTTTTCTATTTACAATGTTTTGAACCTTGGCGTTAAAATAATACATTGACGTTGTAGCTAAGTAGCTATAAACAACAATTCAGCCAGTAAAACCTTCTTGCTGTGTTGATTTACTTCGAAATTATTCAAATTTTATTGATTAGACCTTGATTGGTAGTACTCTACTATACCAGTAATTAAAATATTCAATTACATTTTCAACTGCAGATGCAGTCGCAGTCACCAAGTCTAAAACCATAACTGCAAATCTTAATATAAACGCACGTAACAATGTAGTGACAACAACGGATGCATTAATTACTGTTTTAATATTTAACGACGAAACGCATTGTCCTCAAGACTGCATCCTTAGATAATAAAGAGCCCAGCGATCCACGCCTGCGCATGATTCACAAATATGGCCGCTGCAACATGGCCGCCAGTTGCGGGGATTGCGTTTGGATTGCATTATCCATATTCGATATGAGGTGTGCCGTATACGTGCCCGACAACGTGTTTTTAATCACGATACTTTGATTGCTAATGTCTCTACATCTTAGGAAAGTCTAACACACGCAAGAATATCAATGAATACTTAGAACTGTATCTTTGAAATCTGGAGGCGTGTCAAAATATGTAGCGAAGTATAATATTTGTTTGCGTATGCTTTTGCATTTGACAGTAAGCCGAGGCTTAAATCAACTAGACAGCCACCATAATCCAATTTAACAGAACATGTGCTACAATGTGATAATCTACCCGACGACTGTTGGTCAGTGGTCACGCATGAGGGCTAAATGCAAAGCAAATACGGCTGGAGATTTTATAACTGAACTAGAAAAGTATCATGCAAGTGAGATTTTGGAGATACAGAACGAACAGGGGTTAGCTATTGAATCTTAAGAATACATACGTATCAAGAAAACATCTGAAAACCTAGTTGATTCATGCCTGTTGGTAGAGGTGGATAAAAATAAATCTTTAGGCGAAAGTTCAACGCAAGATTGCCATGCATCAAAAGAGTGGCTTTACGCGCTCATTGAACTTCAACTAGTAATTAATATTGGCACACTTAGTACAGCTCAGACAGAACTTTTCTCATAAATTATACTTGAATCAACATCTGCGTGTGGTCGGCACGTATTTTCAATCCAATAAAATATATTTTCGATCGTCTTGTAGGACGGGCAACGCACTTTGAGAATATTTTAAAACTATTTTATTTTGTTATTTAGTCACCTCACCATCGTGTTTATTATGTAGTATTCGGCAGCGATCATGTAGGTCAGACTTATCATAAAGTCGATTTGATGATACATATTTCAAAAATCACTTCGATACCTACATATACATGCTTCGTGCCAAAGAGGTTAAAACGTTTACAGTTTGAATGAGTCATTCTACACCTTGAAAGATAATGTGCAGTTTTAACCGACATTGGCAGCAGTAAAGGCCACCTTTTGTAGTTTCACTTGAAAAGACGGTAATGGAGCCGTAATTTCTTTCTACTTGGGTACTGCACTGTAGTTATGTACCTGGTTTCTATCGATTTTCTAACTTCCGCAAGCGTGACATGGTAAATACTTTATTTGTTTATAAAGGCATGACTTACTTCAAAGTTAAAGGTCGAAAGTGCTCTGATTATATTGACTTATGTAGATTTGACCGAGATCAATACAAAAGGCGTTAAAAACAAAGAATCTAGGTGCAATTTTCCATACAATAGAGTAAATTCTCATCCAACTCGTTCGTGCAGACAGAACGTCGACACATGCAATAGACTAAGAAACTGGATCACGTGTCATATCGAGCTTGATTACTCGCCTTAATTCTGTCAAGGCATTCATCGGAACTAACACAATTTGATGAGCATACCCATCCGGGAGTTCCCATCGATACCACTAATTAATGACCTTACACTAACCGAACTTCAATTATCGTACTTTGTGACAAAAAATTGATTGAATAGACTGAGAAAAAGTTTGCGGAAGAACCGTGGAAACTACCGTTTGATGGTAGAACAGGTGTAACTAACTGCTAACTAGATTCAAAGCAAACAGAACAATAAATCATTTATAGCTCGACTAATAGAAACGATTATGAGCCCGTATCGTCTAATGAAGCTAACAGATATTTAATTCAATTTGATGATCATGGAGGATATTCAACCAAGGGACTGACTCATCCTCCAGTCTCTATATCAATTTAATTTTGAGGAACGTGTGCATCTGTCTTCTTCCATAATTCTATGTTATCCCAGTCGTCCTCTTTCTAGTCATATGACCAAAGAAAAAACTCAATTAAGTAGACAATTGAATGTGCCATCAGGAGTCATCAAATGCATTGATTTTTAATTCCTTGTTATTATCTAAGTGTCAATAATACGTTGTTCCGATAACCTATTTTTCTTCTCGCATTTAATAAGCGGTCGTAACGACTGCATAGGTCGTACGCGATACTTTGTCGTTTAGATAGCGAGATAAATTGATTAACTAATAAAATGTTGTGTTTCATATGAAATTTATTGCAGTAGTAAATGACAAAGTGACGGTGAAGTTGACTTGTAGTAGAGTATAACCCTGTGGTATAATAACTTGAATTCTGCCTGGAACTCGGTAGGATACATAGAGGGCGAGAAATCCATTCACGTGATCTTAGAAGTCACGCCTCCGAATTTTTGGATCTAGCATGATTTTTCATTACTATATTCAAATAGTTTCCATTATTTCACATTTCCGTAATCTTGAATATTTGATATATTTGCCTGTTGCTACTGTGGCATCCGCGAAATGTTTTCTAATAGTAAGTATCTGAAATAATTGTCAGACGTCCTCAAATTTTGACCAGATATGATACGAGTCGACTCATATATTTATTACTAGTTGGACGAATTCCAAAATAGACTATAATTAGGTTATCTAGCCAGTTATTAGCCTAGATAATTAGTATTTGACTTTGTAACCATTTATAATAGCCATCCAATTACGAGTGGATTAAATCATATTTGAACAATGAAATGGTATCAAGGATTTGGAGTTCTCGTTTAGTATGGCGTCAATGTTTACGTAAAAAATTGGGCTTCATAAAAACATGTGGATAATCCACGTTAATCTGTAACATGTGGTGACCCTAACAGATTGTAAATATACCATGTTAACGGTTTGTTTGTGAACCGTACGGGAAGTCAGATTACCGTGTATAAAAAATATGGGCCGTTTTTTTTGAGCTGTGATTACAACCCATTTTTTAGATCACTAGATATTTTGTACAGGGGCAATAGCAGGAGTGTCTGGCATGAAATATTAAGTAAAAACGCCGATTTTTATACATAAAATACAAAAATCCTATTTTCCAACATGTAAATTTTGACTAAAATCAATTTTCTTAACATTCAAGTGAAATAAGCAAGTTGTGTTTTTATATGTAGGTACGCAGTTTTGTTTTAAATGAATCTATTCAGTCATAAGATCACAACGGCAGCAACTTTCTTTGATGTTTTACCTAGAATCCATTATTTTTGTTAAGTTTCAAAACGAATCTATGCTTCAAGGGACTTAGGAGTTTCATTATTTCTATTCAGGAATTTTGCTAGTTTTTTTTTTTTGGCGCCTGGAGGACGTCTCCTAGCCAAAAATTTGCGTAGAATTAATGACTTCGTTGTAATTTCCAGTTCTCTGGGTTGATTGATGAGTATTTTCAACATTCATTGGAATGACACTGATGATTGAAAGTGACAAATGAATAATTATGATGAATTATTTGAATATTTTTCACTGGTATTTTATTAGGACGCAAGATTAATAACACAGCCGGTTTTTGTGAAGATTTGTCGAGATTTCAAAGCCTTAGATGTTGCATGCTTGAATGTTTTTATTCGGTTATTCTGCTGGCACCTGTTTCACAAAATATTATAAAATATTAAAAAGCCACTTTAGCAGAATGTTCACAGACAGTTATTTTATTGAAATTGTCCCAATTTTACGAATTTTATTCTACAGATTCTGCTTTAGGACCCTTTTATGAACGTTTTCGTAATCAAAGCTAGTCGCATTCTGTCTGCCCCTTGAAACTATGTACCTACCTAGGTATATTTTGTGTAACTCTAGATTATAAAACATGTTTGTTTATAATTTTTCGTGTAAATATTTCGTATACAAAGATACATCAGACGTAATCACGCAATATCAAGGCATGAGTTTTCTTTTTAAGAAATAAAGGTAATTCGTGACTCAAAATCTGACCCGGATTTTTAAAAAAAGAATTTCGAAATCCAATCTTTTTCCTCGTTTGAATTACAAAACCTCATAAAGGTACATCTTGATCGTCTGTTAGTCAGATCTAATAATGATAAGATATCTTAATGATAACATGCGATGTCTATTTTATCAGTAAGATGAAGGTGATAAGGGACGGTGTAGGTAGTTTTCTTTGTTGCAATAAAAAATGGTTATAGGTAGTAACAATGGTCATGGTCTAGCCAAATAATTCAGGGCCGTTCAAAACCTTACCTACCTACCTACTGTGACTAAAAATTGAGGAGAACAACACTCGCCCGCAATTATAATAAAATTGTAAGGAAGAAGAAAGGTTAAAAATTGCGGGGAACAGCTTATTATATGATGAACCTACAGGGCTAGAAAGCGTAGATAGACATCAGTCTACCCTGGACAAGTCCAGCAGTGGGAGATTCCCGGTTGAAATGAAATAACGAATGTAGGAACTAAGGGTGGAAGACAAAGCTTGTCTATTACATATAGAAGTAGGTACCTGCCTAGGTAGCAGGTAGGTACCTACCTACTTCTTTATGGGATGTAGGTAGATGCAACGAGGTAGGTAGGTACGCAAAGGTACAAAAGTAACTGATCAGCTATCGTAGGTAGGTACCAATATCATGTAATAGGATACGTAGTATTTATAAGGACAGTCATTTGTTTATCTTGAAGCAAGTCTAGGTATTTTTACATAATGGGGGTGAATGTAACATTATCAGTAACGAGAAAGCGAGTAGAGTAGCTTTATAAATCCAGAAGGCTGAGGAATTGCATGGAGGATGGCATTCCTTCTAGTTCAAGTAAAAGGCGTTAAGAAGGTAGGTTGTTACGAACAGCAGTTTTTTTTCTGATGACCCGTGATTCATAAAATAATAATATCATTTAGGTACCTCCCTCTTGGTGTTAACGTAAATAAAAGCGTATATTACAACGTCTTTGTCCATGCAGGTAAAAGATTTTTGTATTTTGTACACCAGCGTTCATAATCAACTCACGAAATATCAAAGTTTACAAAGCATAACAGTCAAATCGAAACCAGTTTCAAAATGGGTAAAGTCCGATGTGTGTGTACTGTGTAGATATCGTAAGAATTCAATTTAATTACCCGCATACTGGGCCAATGTTTACCAATTTTAACGTTTCAAAAACAAAGAATGAAAGAACGCTAGTCGAAAGTGTGAAAATAGCGTTACGTATGATCGTACCGCTTCCATTTGCGAGTAAACGATTTACCTAAATGTTCAGAAAAGCATAACATACTCACAGTATGAAGCATACTATGCACAGACAGCTGTTGAATCCCCTTCTCTCTCCAATATCACCCCAACGCCGAACAAAAACACAACACTCTTGTTTATTTAGTCTATTTCAAACAAGCTCTAATGCTCCATTTAATTACTCCATCATCATAATCAACGTTTCAACGCACAAATAGCTGTAATGAAATCAAAACAATTACATTCAGCGGTACTATTTATTTTTGTCGACTGTTAGAACTGCGAACGCACAGTTGTCACGATAACGACGTGACGCACGTCTCGCTCGCTGCTGTTCTCAGAACGAACTATTTTATTTTACTTGAAAATTCTTGGTTCTGCCAAAGAGTGAAGATTATCAACAGAAGAACGAATGATTTGGGCAAATAGAACGGTTGAATGAATGATGTGAACTATTTCGCAAGAGATTGCCAAGTTAAAATTATAATTTACAAATAATGTGTGTGTCTATGGTTTGTTTCATTATTTTTTATTATGACTTTTTAATTTAGCTTTTTACTGTAGTGTAAGCGTGTCATCAAACTCTTAGTTGTATTTCAGTTTTGTTTTATTAATTATTTTATGTTTTGTTAGTCAGCTGTTCTGTAAATAGACTAATTTTTTTGTATCCAGTGTTTTCATTTTATTACTACTATAAATCTTCATAATAAAATTATAATACTTCATTTTATCTCCATAATAAAATTAACATACTTCAAAATTAAATACTTTTTGTGGCCATGGCCAAACCTTTGTTATTTGACAGTTATGGTTAAACGTAAAATTAAATTCTGGCAACATTAATCTTCCGTCCATTTTCATTTCGCAAACTTAAAAAAACGACGACGGAAAAGAAAAAGGCATTTCTTTTTGTCGGTTATAATATTGCTTGTTGCTGGATAATGTGAGCTAACTATCGTTTATGTTGTTTAGTTTTAATAAATTTAGTTTTATCAAGTGGACTCAGCAGAAACAGCTTGGTAACGGTAAGTTTCCTGACATTTGATTGGATTTGTTTGTAAAGTGAGAAAGTGACCGTTTGTCGGGCGTTCATAGTCGGCTGAGATGCGATCTAATTTCACATCTCAGTGTGAAACGGGCACAGCTATAAATGAACCGGCTCGTAATTAACTATTTGTTCCGCAGTATTGGCCAGGTAGCCATTATTATATTCGAAAGCAGGTGTCGTTGGATCGGTTGAATCACCGTTTCTTACGCATTTAACGTATTTGTGATTCGTTAAATTGGTCGTAGTTGTTGAAGTTGTACGCCTACGCGTTAAGAAAGTTGACATACAATAGTAAAACGTTATTTACTAATTAGTTGCACATTGCATGATGTGTGACTCAGGATAAATTCATTGGTATTGTAATTCTGCAGTAGGTGTATGACATGGGCATTGTTTACCATAGTATTGTTCTACGAATGTCGATAAGTCAGTGTTTTATCAGATGTTTTATATACAATCTTCCTCATACCCATAATCAGTAAGAAACATGCACTAATGGCCTTGTAGAAACTGCAATCTTGCAGTATAAGGTCAAACACAAACTGTAATTTATACACATGTAATTGTATTCAGGGCTAACATGACTCCTTTTAGGGAAACATGTTAAAAATGATCACTTACCCACATATAGGCTTCGTTATTTATACCCTCACAAATACATAATGTATGAGATTTTATTGGCTAATAAATAGTTTGACCAAATTATTCACATAACATTACAATATTATTCTAAATCTTAAAAGTTTCAAATCATGCACAAATTAAAAATGTAATTAGAATTCTTTAAAAGGAAGAAATTTTTGAAGAGACTATAAAAAAAAGAATTTGCAAAATTGGTAAAGGCGTCTTTGAGAAATAGGGGAACATACTACCACCACAAAGTACTTTTTCTATGGCCCCCTGAATAACAAAACTGTAAATTTTTATGTTTGCCAGTAAAGATCACGATCATACCTGGTTATTATTTTATTACACTACACTATTGTTAATTTGAGATACAACTTGTTTCTGCCAGAGTCTGGGTTTTTTTTCTATGAAGCCTGAACATTCTCCTGTGTCCATCGCCAAATAAAAAAATTAACAATACTTTTTGTCTCCAGTTTAGATTCAAAAACTGACTAAGCTCACAAATTCAAAATGGAGGATGAGAATGAATATAAGAAATTGCCGACAGACGATAAATGTGTTCACAAGCTATGGAAGGCTAGGGTAGCGGGCTACGAGGAAGCTATTAAGCTTTTCAACCAGATTGACGATGAGAAGTCTCCGGAGTGGAACAAATACTTGGGACTGATCAAGAAGTTTGTCACCGACAGCAATGCCGTGGCTCAGGAGAAAGGTATGTGCTTTGAAATTTGTTTGTTCACTTATTTCCTGTTATGTTTATAGGTAACTTTCATGTATGTAAATAGACTCCATTGTCTTACATTTCATTTTGTTGCAAATCTACTGTTTAGCAGTCCTAATACTGTATTACATATTTCATGGATCCAACCTTTGATCCTTGCTGGTTACATGACCCTTATGCCTGCCAGTGTTTTCCCAACCATGTGGTTGATTATCTGTCAAACCATACGAATATGAATGTTACTAGCGACATAGAGCAACTGTAATTGACCTCCAACTCAGTTGCTTTCTATGGTAAGACTGGTCATTGACTGGACACTAGTCATTTAGCCAGAGTAGAACACTAAATTGACTGTAATGGAGTGGAGGTAGAAAAGAAAAAGACATAATCTACTAGTGCTATAATATCTATGCATAATGCAGGAAAGGAAGAAAAATATACAGGGAGTCCTTGAAAGTAAATTATCAGTTAAAAAAGTGGCTTGAGAGAGTTCATTTACAATATTTTTACCTCTGAGTATGTTTGTGCTATTACTTATAGTTGTGACTCTATTTTGTTTGGAGAAATTAAATGAAAAACGAACTCTAACTTTAAAACTAATAACAATATCCCAGTGATAAAAGAATCTCTATTCTTTCGAGAAGATTCTCTAATTTGTGGTCAACTTTCTTTAGTGGAACATTTTCCAATGAAAATTGCAATTATATTCATGTAATTCTATCAAATAATCCTTAACAGTAATCTATTAAGGATTAATTGCAATCTCTAAGTAATAATTATTACCTTAATGAACATCAAAACTGCATTTATCACTGACCTTGTTATTTATTTACATGAAACATTCATGCTTTTGAAATGCACACAAATATTTATTAATGTTTTGTGGTGACTGACAATTTTGAGCTCTTTTTCCTGAAAATTGTGTGAGCACAAATAATGATAACATTTTTCTGTTTGTGAGTCATGCAAATTCAATATTATTTAATTCATTATTCAGAGGAAACTTTTTGTTTGATTTTGAATATCTATGCTAATACCTAGTGCAGTATCTATAAAATCATATCTTGCCATCAGTCGAGATAATATGGTAAAATGCAAGCCAAAGCCAAATGTAGGGGCGAAAAAAAAAACTTTCTACAGTTAGGACAGAGGATACTGGCCACCTCTCGGTGAGAAACTGAGGCTGTATGCAAGCCCAGTGTGTTGGTGGTTTTCATATATTTTTGGATTTTTATTTAAAAAAGTAATGCTGCTTTGTTCGGGACATTTTTCTTTACAATTTTTAGAGAAGTGGTGAATAAATAAGTTACACAATAAAATTAATTGGCCATTTGAGTTCAAAACAATGTAGAATACAAATAAATCAGAAGGCTGTTATCACTAGGTCACCACTACTGTTATGTTATGCCTTTGACAAAGCTTCTAAAAGAAACAGATAGATAGGAAATAAGAACTCTTTATTTATGTGCACCTTATAAATGACAAGTGTTACTGTTAAGAACAGTTGGTTTGCTAACATTTTCTATTTTCTTACATAAATAATTTATTATTTCAATTTGATATAAATAAAATTATATGAAAAATATTACAATATTTTGCCTTGTAAATGTAAATGAAATGAACGGGAATCTGAATGAATTGCGTTCTAAGCAAACAGAAGCCATTTAATTTTGGCAACAACACTCAAAACATTATCAGTGTCTTTATTGTCATTGATGTTATTTTTTTTTTTTGTTCATTCCAGACTTGCGATTTATTTGTCGAGGGTGTGTCCAAAAAAGGCACAGCGTCTTTTTAAGTGTGTCAGTCCCTTTTGAACACAAAATTACTGTTTTAAGAAGAACCAATTATTGTAAAGCTTTAAAAAATATTGCTAACTTGAATTTGCAGTGTAAAACCACACTCAGGTTATTGGTTCGTACCTACAATAAAAACAAACAAAAATTAACTAACTGAAACTACATTACAGGCATTGAGAAAAAAAAATGGTTCACATAAAACAACAAATTACTCAGTTAATCTTTTTTATCAAGAATTGATAATTAGGTAGAATTCTAAAACAAGGACCTCAATATGAATCACAGACAGATACAAAAAAAAAATAGTTCACATACAACAATAGGTACTTTACTCAAGTAACCGTTTTTTATCAAGAATCGATTAAATAAATAAAAAAAGGATCTAATAAAAGACCACAGACAATATTGATTTTATTGTTCCTTCTCTATGTACTTGTACAAGCTATCTGTATGTAAATGCATTCTTAAGCCTACAATACAAATTCGTTTAAAATTTAGGTTAAAATGACCATTAATTCCTCATCGTAAAGTCTTGGAATCCTTTGGGATGTTTTACGACTAACAAGTAACTGTTCCTTGTAGACGAGACCGCCTGTTATTCTTGGTCATGCGCCAAGTTATTCACGAATTGGGTGAAATTTTGTCTACTAACGTGTCGATGGCATCCGCGCAGTATAGCTGTTACACACTGTTTCTCATGCTACTCAGCTCCTATTGATCGTATCGTGATGTTATACAACGTGTAACGTTAATAGCGCAAAACCTCTCGTGGGGTAACTCGGCCCATGTTACTGAACAATGTTTGATCAAAAACTTTTGGAAAAAATAAATAAAAATAAAAGTATTTTCATACTGATAGGCTCGATCAACTCATTTTGTATGAAAAATATGTTTTTTAATTTTTTTTTCAGGCTTCCTCGATAAATAGAGTACCAGACACGAAATCATTTTTCAATTTGGACGAGTAATTCCTGGGATTAGCGCGTTCAATCCAACAAACAAACCTTTCTTCATAACAAATCTCTTAGCTTCTAGAGCTATTAGAATTAGTTATAAGTTTATATTAGTTTAAACTTTATATCGGACTTTAACTTTTTTCGGTAATTACACGTCCTTATGGGCGTATTTTGCTTACCCCCAACTTATTATACAAAGGTCTCGCAGATTAGATGGCCCGTACTATCCCAACCACTAATGGAAGTAATGGGGAGAGCCTTTTTGCCCAGTTGTCACTGGGATGACACAGGCTGATAGTAACAATAGCTGTAGGTTGAGGATGTCTGACTAAGAATTATTGTGGCCAACATTAGTTGATCCACATTCTGTTTAAGATGGTTGGCTGACGACACGGTTGGCGTAGTGGTTGAGCAATCGATTGTCGTGTCGCGGGTTGGAACAAATATTTGTATGACATGAAAGTATTTGTTTCGGGTCTGTGCGTTTGTGTATGTGAGTTTCTATGTTTGTAAACGCACCCACGATACAAGAAAAGCTCCTAGTGTGTGGCAACGTTTATTAAAAACAAAAAAAATAAAATAAGCATCGGTGTTTTCAAGCCCTGCCCAAAAACGCCAAACAAACTGCGTGATGACTCAGGCCCAACTGCGATGCACTCTGCATACGTGGCCCGTCCAATCCCATAAAGTAAGGTATGGCCTTTTTATCAGTAAAGTACAAGTTGTGTATTTATTGTTTACTTTCCATTTAAAACGCTGTGTCAGTGCCCTGAAGTTCAAGGTCACGAGAGACAAAAGCCATGGCTATACTTGGAATATATCGATTTTATGCACACGTTCATGATTTCCATTATAGTATCTTATATGTACCGTTTAAATTCGTGCGCATTCAATCGTGGGTCGATACCGATACCCGTAACCATAACAAAATGGTTGCGATTCACAACTGTTTATTGAGAACAAAGAACTTTTGAACTGTTCCGAAGATACGTCACTTTGAGAATTCAGGTGTGATGGTTATTATCACATCTGAATAGAGAATTCAGATGTGATGTGAAAGGAACATAATTATACAGCTTTATAATAGACACCCACATTTCGTCAGGTGTGTTCTATTTAGAACGGGGAGAGTCAGCTTACTGAGTTTTTTGGCGTTTTTACTGCTTTTTTTCATAGTTAAGAGCATGGACCTATATGTATATGACGCACACCAAATAGGATAGGTATTAAATTCGAGCTAGGAGGAGACGTTTTTCCGTATCACCATCAGTCTGCAAAAAGATTTGCCCGCAGCTAAACAGTGCTTGGATCACTAGCTGGTTTATTTAAATTAACTGGGCACATGTAATTTTTTTGTACAATTTCGATACTGCCTAACATGACGATGGAACCTAAAACCGTATTCCTTGCCACCAACGCACTCTTTGTTGCATTTAAATCTAGAGATCCAAATTGGGCAATCATAGAATCTATTGCCGATTGCAACTTTCTAATAATCAAACCAAACCTCTTATATTTCATTTCACGCAAGTCACTACGATTTATAGACATACGCTGTCTTCAAAAATTTATGATACCACTTTCTTCTAGTTTGACCGAAAAAGGTCATCAGCCTGCTGTCATTATTAACACTCATTCGTTGCCTAGAACGAAGCGAATGATCGACTCAATTTAAAAATTCTAAGGGTCAATTCACACCACGGTGGAGCATACGGTGCAAGACTGCCCAGCTTGGGCGGAGCACCGACGTGTCCTCACGGCTGCGATAGGTGGAGACCTCTCGCGCCCGGCATTGGTTGCGGCCATGCTGCGGGGCGAGACGGAGTGGGAAGCGGTCAGCTCCTTCTGCGAGGCAGTAATGCTCGTAAAGGAGGAGGCAGGCCGCGAGCGAGAGAGGACAGCGTCCTCCCTCCGCCCCAGCCGCAGTGGTAGGCGCCCACGGCGACGGACGTCGCAAGATGATCTCCGGCCACCGTAGGCGCGGGCATGCGGGCAGCGAGTAAAGGGCAACTCGCTGCCCGACCAAGGACCATGCCCGGGTCGACGGCGCGTTGTGTCCCACGCGCGCCTCAAAGAGCGTCAGCATAATGATGGGGCCCCCCTCTCAGAGGGCCAAAGCCTGCCGGGGTCGCGGGATTATTCCCTAACCGTAACCCCGGAACGTAACAGGCTATGAAGGACACCGTGGATTTTAGTCAGTAGAAGTCTGACAGTCCCTCCCGCCCTGCCCGGGGTTGGAGGACTCATTTGATGATTTTACCACGCTAAAAAAAAAAAAAAAAAAAAAAAAAAAAAAAAAAAAAAAAAAAAAAGGGTCAATTCACACCGAGACGCGACGCGCTCATTTCCATCATCATGATTAGCCCTATAACGTTCTCACTACCGGGACATAGGCCTCGTCTTTGTTAGAGGGAGTTAGCTATATTCCATCACGCGGGCCCAGTGCGGGTTGCTAGATGTCACACATCTTCGAATTTTTGGTCCTAAGAAATGCCGATGTTTTCCTTCACCGTTTTGAGAGCACCGGTGTTAAAATAAATTACACAAAGTAATGGGCCTGGCGAGGTCCGGTCCCGTGACCTACTCGAAAATCGTGGCCGATATCACAGCGCCAGCAATGCTCACATTTATTTTCAATAGAGCGACTCAAATGTAACTTTATCTACACAAAAAGATACACATTTCGCGTCGCGTCTCAGTGTGTACTGATCCTTACTCGTTATAATCCAATTGAATTGTCTCCTCAATGTCCGGAACGTTTTTTAGTAATTATGTTAGCAAGGTTTCTTAGTCACATGTTGGATCACATGGCTTTGTCTACCTCGTGAGCGCACGTGAGCTGCCCAAATGATTTGTGAATATGGTTAAATACGTGATCCAGTTATACGCGCGTATTACCCTTCATGAAAATGACCTCGACTGTGAATAGGTTGAAGAGATTTTGGAATGTTATTATAAGGGGTCAAATTAAATTAGCTTGGGAGTGTCCGCTAAAGTGGATGGGTACCTATATCTTGTGCTTATGTGTACCGTAGTGCGCACAGCTAAGAAGTGGAACTACCTCCAGGGGCCTTTGTTTTCTGATAGAAACATCATCATCATCATATCAGCCGTAGGACATCCACAGTTGAACATAGGCTTATCCCATAGATTTCCAATAAGACTGGCTGTAAGCGGCTTGCATCCAGCTTGATCCTGTGGTATTCATTAGATCGTCTGTTCATGTTCACCTTGTGTTATAAGTACAACCTTGGGGTCTTTTAAGTCAAAGCTAGAATAGGTTATTTCCAGGCAAGCATGCGTCACCTTCGGCCACATCCACATCACGATTACCATCTGGCCAGATAGTAGTCATCCTTCATCATTTATAAAAACATGATACTTAGCCCAGCCTCTTTTTACCCGACTGCGCCAGGACGATAACGTTTTTTCCATGTGAGCCTTACATACTCCTTTCGCCTCTTAAAGCAACCCAAAAAAGTTCACATCAGTCATAATCAAACTTTTTTTGGGTCTTCAACCGTTTCAACAATCAATTCCTTCTCCACAAAGAAGGTGAAGCGTGGGTGGACCCCCTACAAGATGAACTAATATCTTCATGAAGGTCACGATAGTCCATTGGATACGGGATGTAGATCCGGCCAACCTAACGTAACCTTGGCAGGTGTATCTACAGCGATGATCAACGATATAAAGTGATGGCCCAGAGATTTACACCTCGCCTCGCATAGACAAGGTTTCTGAAAGCAAGTACTAATGTGTCTTTTGCGATACATTATTAACTTTCTCAGTTTATCTTGGACATCTCTGATAATCGGTAAAGGAAAAAATCGTGAGGAAACCTGAAATTATATGTAAAATCAATTAAGTTTAAAGCCATGTCCCAGAGGTTTTGCCAGGAGGCAATTTAACTCTGACACCAGATATTGAACTGCTAAAGAGTGTAACTCACTACCTGTGTCTGTTTTCCCGAAGGCGTATAACCCGAATCTCTTCAAGTGACAGTAAACATGGTTCTTCTGGGTAAGCTCGCGTTATTGTAGACTTCTCTGCCACCTTCACTTTTAAACTGGACTAAAGATGGAGCAAACCCATATTTTATTTAACGGTAGGTTCATGTCTTACCTCTATCTCGCCTGAAGTAAGCTAAGATGTGGTCGACGGTGAAGCACGCTTGCCTAGAAGTAACCTGTTCACTCTTGACTTGAACACTCAAGGTTATAGCTGTCAGGAAATACAGAAATAATTGTAATATATAAAAAAGGAGTATAATTCAGACGAAAAAACGAAGACTTTTTGACTTGTGGTGGACGCATTATTATCACAAAATGCAGTCACATTCTAAAAGTAACAGTAAAACGAGCATAATGGACGTCAATTAGCTCGAAGTGCAGTTATTATGATGGCAGCTGATTTTATTGTTGGCACTCGGCTTTCAGTTACAATGACTACACAGAACTTGCGCAAATATTAATACTATAAATGCATCTCTCTGTCTTTATGTTAGTTTATGAGACAGAAAGGATTTAGATGTTAGACCTTGTCAGCATATGAATTTTTATCCGAATGGTATGTTCCCGTAGGATTATTTCAGATCAAGAATTGGGCAAAAGCTAGAACTAAGGCATTATAATTATCTTAGGGCGACTTTCACCAAAAGTTAAACATGTTTAAAATTTTATTTAGTGTCAAAATTCAATAGGATTTTGACATTAAATAAAATTTTAAACATGTTTAACTTTTGGTGAAAGTCGCCCTTAAAGATTGTTTCGTGTAAAAAGACAGAATAATAATTACAAAATTATAAAAAGCCATGAAATAACTTTATCTAATCTTGCTAAAATTGAGAAAGAATTGGCTATGCTTGCTGAGCGTGACCATATCATCAAAAAAAAAAAAAAACAACTTAAAAGTCGCATTGTTTGATCATTAGTCAAACAGTTTAACTTTAAAACAAAAGTGGGATTTTAGCAAATGGTTAAGAAAATTATTAATGATTTAAAAGAAATACAGTTTCACAACTCTCACGTTGTTAACCTAAACTACTTTTAATAAAAAAGTTATGAAGTATTTAAATAAAACAAACGCTGATTAAAACTTGTTCTCATTCGATAACATAAAGGAAGCATTTCAATCGATGTTTATTTTTCATTGTTTGTGCGTCGCCAGTCGACACATTACAACTATAGGGCATCGACCGATAAATATTTTCACGGAAACCCTTCAGTCACGCTATCGAGCTTACTAACTGTTGTAAAAGGGCTGAAGTTTTTCCAATGCAGAAATAAAAAATACAGTAATTAAGTACTGCCATCCCGATCATTGAAAATTACTTTCAATGTTTTTACAAAATACACTGATATGATAAATGATTACGTTTCATAAGATACAGACACAGCCCTGTGACAGACGGACGGACAGTCAGTATAGCAGCATCCTGTGTATGCTTTGTGCAGTATCACTTACTGGCTCACTATTTACATCGAGCATTTCCTCTTGTAAAAAGATTAGTCCACATTCTCGCGCAATTTTTGTAATGACATAATTTTTACCCTTCATTAATTCGAAGTACTTTAAAGCAGTGGTGCCCAAACGGTCGATTGCGAGACGTTCCACAGTCGTTCTTGATGTTAAGCAAGTTAGTACCTACAAGATTTTATTTTAGAAAATTTATAAATTACCTACTGAGTATTCCGATCTACAAATGTGTTAAACAAGCAAGGGTAAGCAACTATGTAAATCTGCAGAAAGTGTCAACTAAAATTACATAAAAATAAAGCTGTCGATCTTAAACCCTTAACTTTTTCTTAAGTCGATCTTCACAACAAAAAGTATGGGCATCTCTGCTTTAAACTAGCATCATAGAGAAGTCTGAAAAAACTTCCTAAATTAACATTTCAGAAGAATTTGATTCTACATAATGTTATCTAGGATTAAATAACAAGGATTAACTGCTTAATCTTTTACGTAGGATTGTGTAATGCCTTTTAAGGAAGGCTACTTTAATTTATTGATTAAAGAGTAGCTGACTTACGGCGACTTTTACCAAAAGTTAAACATGTTTAAAAATTTATTTAAGCACAAAATTCAATACAATGTTGTGCTTAAATAAAATTTTAAACATGTTTAACCGTTGGTAAAAGTCACCCTTAGGCACATAATTGAGTTAGATAATGTCTTGACGTACACAAAGTTTTATCACTATAATTATGACATGTTATAGTAATTTTATGCAAATTATGACTTCAGGTAGTACCTTGGTATTTATTGTTATCCTGATTAACCGGTTAGGTAGGGCAATGAATTTATAATATCAACCTTCCATAATGACTTATAGCTGAGCTACAATTATAGATCCTGTAGGGATCAGAAAGAAGAAAAATTACTACAATCTGTCTACTTCATTCCACTTTTGGTAGAAACTAAGGCTAAATCAGCCGAGCCATAGCAGTCCACACCTAAAATAGATATTTCCCAAGACGCCCCAATACACCCTTTTCTTCTATCTACCGCTGATATCTATCTCAGCGACTTGGTAGCACTGAAACTACTGTCTTTAGTGGAATTTCAACTTAATATCTTACAGTATAAAGCTTAATATCTATTACAATCTCGTAGAGGAGGAGAGGTCACGCTATGCACTAACGAAAGTAAAACTAATCCTTTTTATTACGTCATAGGTCTGGAAGCGGCGCTGGTGTTTGTGGAAAACTGCGGGCATGCCGGCAAGACGACCGGCGAGGTGATGTCTGGCATCGTCGCCAAGTGCATCGCTGCGCCCAGGACCAAGACTAAGGACCTTGCTTTACAAGTAAGTTGATTCAGATTGTAGGTCATCTTATTTTTAGGGTTCCGTAGTCAACAAGGAACCCTTATAGTTTCGCCATGTCCGTCCGTCCGTCCGTCCGTCCGTCCGTCCGTCCGTCCGTCCGTCCGTCCGTCCGTCCGTCCGTCCGTCTGTCCGCAGTTTAGCTCAGAGACGCACAGTACTAGAGAGCTGTAATTTGGTGTAAATATACGGATTTGTTGTGCCAAAAAAGTGGTAAAATAAAATCTCGTAAAATATTTTTTTTTAGGGTACCTCCAGTACTTACACGTAAAGTGAGGATTTTTTTTTTCTCGCGTACCCCTTAGTGTGGGGTATCATTAAATAGGTCTTTAAAAAATAATGATAGTTTCCATAAACAATTTTTTGATAAAAAAATTCGTTTGTGAAATATTAAGCTTTAAAGTGCTAAATTTTGCTCGATTCGAGTGTCCCCCCCCTCTACCAGCTAAACGGTTATGTTTGGGGGTGTGAAAAAATTCACAATAGTAGTATATATAACGAAGTTTAAAAGAAAATTATCATGACTAAGTAGGCTTTACAACTTTACGAGTAATAGTCGACCAACTTATAAAATGTACTTGGACATCATATTTTCTAAACAAAATTTATCGGAGACAACTGCAAATGTAAGTTTGTCAACTTTATTTTTACAGCTTTTATAGGTATGTTTTTTGGGGATAGGTAGGTTTTTATCGTCAACTATTTTTAACTAAATTCAAAAAAAGGAGGAGGTTCTTAATTCGTCGTAATCTTTATTCTTATGTATTTTCCCCGATTTCTCAAAGACTCCTGGACCGATTTTGAAAATTCTTCTTTTTAAAATTAAATTCAGCGAATCAGTTTAGTTAGTTCGCATAAGTATTTTGATGGGCAACTACGGAACCCTACACTGTGCGTGGCCCGACACGCACTTGGCCGGTTTTTTTTACTCTTTCAAATATTTTGCCCTTTCTCTTAGATTTTATACTATGTCATGGGTTTTACAAAGTTCATCTAAAACTAGCCAGACCGGGAACAGCTATATGAAGGCCATAAAAATGATTGTTCCATGCGGAAATCCGCACGCAGTGCATCAGTTACTGGCTGTCATTGTTGCCGTATTTTATCTTGTAGAATTACTTAAGGACCTCCACGGTTGGAGTGGACCATAGTCTTTATAAGACCCCTCAACAGTCCTCACGGGTGTTAGACGCGAAACCACACTTATCGATGAGAAATCGGTTGAAAATTGTGGTCTGTTTAAAACTAAGTTTCAAGCCACATTTGGTTTTACTTCAACTACCTTTGTTCGGGATGGCAGGCAGGCAGTCGTTCGCGCATTCTTTCGCGCTCCCATTTGATTATGTTGAATTTCATATCCCCATGTTTTTTTGGTGGTGGAACAGTGGTGGCCCAGTGGTATCGGTCCCGACTTAAGAGTTGTAGCTCGTGGGTTCGAACCCCGCCAAGCGCATTACTTTGTGTAATTTATTTCATCACCACTTCTCTCAAAACGGTGAAGGAAAACATCGTGAAGAAACCGGCATGTCCTAGAACTAAAAATTCGATGACATAATTTACATCTGCCAACACGCACTGGGCCCGCGTGGATTATGGCCCACTCCCTCTCACAAAGAGGAGGCCTGTGTCCCAGCAGTGGGAATATTATAGGCTGATGATGTTTTTTTCGTGGTAACTCGTGGTATTTATTCATACATAGCCTAAATAACATTTTTTGCTAAGAAATTCAAGTTAGATTTCCAATAAATCTTTGAACGTCATTCGTGCATATAAAGGAAATGAGACTAAAATGTCTGACCACAATTCAAAATGCTTCATTTTAAATTCTTTTAACTTATTATATTAACACCACAATATTCAGATAAGTAAACCACAGTTGACTTGGCCTGGTTTATTCATAACAATCTGTAAGCAGGTCATTTTCAAGTGAAATATTACAAGTCATTGCCCTGTCACTTAATTGCGAATCGCTGTTGAAGAAAAGTGCACAACGTGTGAGTGTACCTCTACCTACTTATTGCGCTGTTCAACAAAAGAGTAAAAACGGTACTTTTATTGGAGACGTGTTATGAAGGAACTCGTCTTTGTAAAAATTACGCCTTTAAATTATTATTTTCAAAGTATGAGGATTTATGGAGAATGAGACTAAGCGTTTCCAAACGTCTTTTATAATGAGGACAGCGAAGGAGTGGAACTCTCTGCCTGCGTCTGTTTCCGAACGCATACAACCCTAATCTCTTCAAAGTTAGAGTGAACAGGCTTCTTCTGGGTAAGCTCGCTCCATCGGCGACCTTGTCTTAGTCATTCCTAACCTAGACTAAGGTCAAAAGCAAACCCATCTCACATAAAAAGAAAAGAGACCGGAATTGCATTGCTTAGTTTGGGCATAACTAACAGATTTTTTCGACGTAATTTCTTGCAGATTTGTCGCTGTCTATATGCGTGTAAAAACATATACAATTTGGCATCACACTTTTATATCCAAATGATAAGACAAAGGTGTACATCATCTGACTAGCCTTTTCCCAACTACGAGTATGTTGGGGTTTACTCCCAGTCGAACTGCATTAAGCTGAATATCAGTATTTTATCTTGAGCGACTGCCTAACTGACCTCTAATATACCACCCATATTTCATCACGAAGTGTTCAGTACACTGCCCGGGATTCAAAAACCATCGTTTTATCGAAGATTTCTTAAATTACCTTCTTTATTTATTCCTTCTTCCAAAACTACCACATTAACAACCGGTAGTGGCTTTGAACATCAAAACAAACTTTATTCTCTTTTTTACAGGTAACCCTAATGTACATAGAAATAGAGAAACATGAGATAGTAGAAGAGGAGTTGATCAAAGGGATGGAGCAGAAGAATCCCAAGGTAGTAGCAGCCTGCGTGTCTGCCTTACACACGTCACTGAAGCAGTTCGGTAACAAAGTGATCGCCATCAAGCCGATGGTGAAGAAGATTCCTATACTGCTGTCTGATAGGGACAAAGGTGTGCGTGATGAAATGAAGGCTTTGGTTGTGGAGATGCACAGGTAATTATGAATTTGTCTTGTTTTAAAGGTACATCTGATAGGGCAATATTTTTACTGTAATGTATGGCTGCAATACAATTGCGGGGAATATTGCAGCCATGCTATACAATATGTCAATATTTTGAGTGAGGCTTGGTCATATAGCCACACATTTTTGTTCGGGCTGTAAGACAAAACTTATAATGTATAGCCATTCGGACAAATAGCCGAGATATATTTTTTTAATTTTCGTTTCCCGGAATTAGTCTGGGAAAATGTTTCTGAGCTCGCCGGAAACTTTGTAGCCACATATTTCAGTAAAAATTGCCTGTACAGTCGTACTAGTTTACCTAAACACTTGTTCGGGTTGATACATTCATTTCAGTCATATTTGTTGAACACCAAAGCCAACACTAAGCAGTTACCATAATATTCGGCTGTTAGTCTCATCAATCGGCAAACTCCTTTGACATCTATCTACGCCAAGTTATGTTTGGATCGGCTCGGCACAACGCGTGCTACACATAATGGCGTTTGCACGAATGACGTACTCTACAGCTACGCTTATACTGAATCATGTAGTGCCTAAACATGTATAAAATACAATATTTGCAATCACCTCATCTATTTGGTGATTGGTGATCAGATTATATTGTTATTAGAATAGTATAGACTAGTAGAATAAAAAAATAAAATCTCAGCTAGCGTTAATGTGAGCTTTGTGCTACATACCCTTTTGTGACCGACCCAGTTCATCTTATAAAGATGCTAGAGCAGATATTAAAGCACCTTATTTGATTTATCAATGACACCAATATTCAACTTGTAACTTTTTAAGTTGTTTTGATATGAAAGATTCTTGAAAGACTAACTTATGGCTATTGGATGTCAGGAAAGTTCATAAATTTATCTTCCCAAACAGTTGGCAAAAGTCGTGATGGTCGAAACTAGGGAGGTTCTTTTCCAAACTGATTTACATTACAATGTGATTGTTACAAAAGAGTTCAGCTAAAGTAAGTAAATTTTCATGATAACGGACAATATTTTTAAAGACATTAGTAAACCCGGCGAACTCCGTTTCGCCACGCTTTTCTGTTGAAAATTTTCCTGATTTTTTTTGCTATAAACCTCCCGGCGCCCGAGACCTTTCCAACGAATGCAAAACCGTGGAAATCGGTTCGTGCGTTCTGGAGTTATAGCGTCAGGAAGAAAAACCCGACTTATTTTTATATAGTAGAAGACTAGTTGACCTGTGTCTACTTCGCTGGGCATCAAACAATTATTTTTTATTAATAAGTAGTGGCGTTATGATGCTGAAAAATACGTGCGTATATGCATATACACAGAATCACTATACAGTAGAATATCTCACCTTTGATAAAACTAACCAATCACCATCACTCCACAGATGGATAGGCGCAGCCATAGAGCCTCACATAGCGTCCCTCCAAGCAGTAATACAACAGGAGCTAAGAGAAGCGTTCAGTACTGGTGGGGGCGTGGCCCAGCCAACCAGATACCTGAGATCACAGCAGAACAGAGTGAGAGACACACCGGCTGCTGACTGTGCTGATGGTAAGCATTCTAGAAGACTTTGGCCAGGTTCACACGGCGACCATTCGATTCGATTTTTTCACGTACAAGGTCAACTCGGCGAAGACCGTCTGGCGGGTAAGACCGTATACTAAGCAATAAACAAAGTCTGAATAACCACAGCAATTAAATGAAAATATGGTTCGTTTAAACTGTTAAAACTTATTTTTTTGTAGTTGGGGTTGTCTTGCTGTGGTTATTCAGACTTTGTCGTATTGCTCACTGTACTGTGAGTTGACTTACGGTTTTACCGTATACGATGCAGTCGTTCACACGGTAACCATTTGATTTGATTTTTTCGGGCCACGCATGCGAGTGCGTACGATTCTCGAATGGGCGAGTCGTGTGAACGAGACAACATGAACATAAGCGCCACTGCGTGTCGTATTCGATAAAATCGTTTCGAGACGCGGCGTTCCGGTGACAACTTCGCACGGTATACGGTAAAATATATTTCTCGAACACGGGATTTTCCCGTATGAATGCCGTGCAAACAATTTTTAAGTTTTCATATATTATATTCTGTTGTCACTACTAAACATAATAATAATTAAAATTAATATTAAATTGATTTTCAACTAAAGACTCGAAGGAATAAGGTTGAAAATCTATTGGGGAGAACCGAGCGTTAACGATTATCGTTTGCGACTTGTCTAGGGGGGCTGCGCAGCACTAAAAGAAAAATGGCGAATGCTGAGTAGCGTATGCTGAGACAGCTGTAAAAATGCTTCACTCTTGTCTGAACTTAGCATGGTTTCAGCCGATAATTTAGTCAGCATAGGCTGAATGCTGTTCAGCACTTTCGATTTCTGTCCAGATTTTGTATTGGCTAACCGTACCCTTTATTTGATAGATATTGAGTAGAGAGCAGTGTAGAAGTTAATAAATTATCAAAAGCTGGTACCTAAATCCTGTATAGAGCTGGAGGCACTGTCAGCCCCTTGCTGAGTAAAAACCACCCTGTTCCTGAACATGACCCTATGAGTTTCATCATTATAATTCAACACCCGTGATGAAAAACATTAAGTGGATTAATTTCCAGTTCTTCTCACAGAGAAGAAACCTACGTCCAAGCAATCCTACTAATATCATAAATGCGAAAGTTTGTGAGGATGTATGTATGTCTATGTAGGTATGTTTGTTATTCGTTCACACAAAAACCACTGAACGGATTTGGCTAAACTTTGGTACACAGATAGTTTATAGCCTGGATTAACACATACGATAGTTTTTATCCCGATTTTATGTTCCCGTGGTACAATTTTCGATTTGTAGCGGGTGAATCCGCTGGCAACAGCTAATAGGACATAAGCATTGACAGATTTTACATGTCCACCATTTTTCCACAAAATAAAGGAAGGCAGCATAAAGGATTACTTTGATTATCAACCGTCTCTATGTTTTTTTATCCCTTCTACTGTTTACTGGCTTAGTGATAAGACATCACTTGATTTCTCATCAAAAAAACTATAAATATTTCAGGTGCGACAGAAGACGACGACGCTGAAACAGGCGGTGGAGATTCAGGCGAAATGGACCCTTACGATCTACTGGATCCAGTGGAGATCATATCCAAATTGCCTAAAGACTTCTATGATAAACTGGAAGCCAAGAAGTGGCAGGAAAGGAAGGAGGCACTTGATGCCTTGGATAACTTGTTGAAGACTGCACCTAGACTAGAGCCTGGAGACTATGCGGATTTGGTCAGGGCCTTGAAAAAGGTAATGTGGATTGTTGAAAATCATTTCGCGTTTTAAACTTCCCTCAAACGTAAAAACTAGTGAAGTGGTATGCCATAAAATGGAGTTTCCGTGAACTTAGTTTGTGTATGTTTGGCAGCATTATAGATAATCTTATCTAAATTCCGTATGAAGGCAACCTATGCACGCCAGACATCACTGCATTTTTTATCATAACTTAAGTCTTGTATATTGTCCCACTGCTGGGCAAAGGTCTCCCCCATAACCTTCCACTCTTCCCTTTGCGGGGCTTTCTCCGGCCAATCCCTCATAAATGCGTCTAGATCGTCACGCCAGCGTTTTCTAGGCCTCCCTCGGCAACGACGCCCATCCGGCACTCACTGCGTAACGACTCGGTTTAAAAACAAAAAAAAAGACTTGTATGCGGAATCTAGAGGATCCTTTATACATGTCAAAGTAAATCTTTTGAAGCAAATCTAGCACTATTGAGGCAAAAGTTTTTAAAGGTTTCCAGTGTTTAAACACTAATAATAAACGCATTACCCTCCTTTGCGTCGCGCAGTCTGGTAAAAAGTGGGTGCAAAAGATAACACTATAGTGACGTGTCTGTACACTTTTACAACTGTTATGTGGAAGTTTTGGAGTATTCTTCATCTTATTTTAAACTTTATTAAGACCTGATTCTCACTTAAAATTATAATAACCGACTATTTCTTAAAAACATAATCCCCTACATTCTTTTTCCAGGTGATATCAAAAGACACAAACGTAATGCTGGTGGCGTTAGGCGGTCGCTTGCTCGGTCAGATCGCCACAGGTCTTCGGAACAAGTTTTCGCCGTACGCGTGCGCGTGCGTTCAAGCCATACTAGAGAAGTTTAAGGAGAAGAAGACGAATGTTGTGACGGCGCTGAGAGAAGCTATCGATGCTATTTATCCTTGTGTGAGTATGTTTGTGTAAAATACTGGCGTGTGTGAGTAATGAGTAGCTTGTCGTCCGATCAAGAATCAGACCCGAGTCAATTGCACGTCGTGTTACGCGTGCCGTGCCGTAAGAAACTTTAGCAACCTGATAGGGTCAAACGCCTTCTGGGGCCTGGAACTGGATTTCAGGTTTGTTCTCATACTAGAACGTCTTTATAATGATGAGTTCTCCCCCACCCTGTTTGTAGCGAAAGGAACTGTCGAATAATAATTGCCTGACTTACAAACCAACGTTTTCCCCCTTTTATTTAGTTGTTTACTTAAGTTACACAGCCATTGAATTTACTGTGTTTTCATTTGACTGGCCTGTTGGTCTAGTAGTGGTTAGTGATCCTGACTGCTAAGCCGGGGGTCGTGGGTTCGATTCCCACCCAGGACAAATGTGTGATGAGCATGATCATTTGTTCTGTGTTTGGGTGTAATTTATCTATAATTATGTATGTATTTAGAAATATATAAGTATGTTTATCAGTTGTCTAGTACCCATAACACAAGCTCTGCTTAGCTTGGGACTAGATGGCGTCGTGTGATGGTTGTGGAATATCATTATTATTTACGACGGCAGTGTTGGGATCGGCTGTCGAACCAGATACAGCTGAATATCAGTATTTTACATGGAGCGACTGCTTATCGGACCTCCATAACCCAGTAACATTAGAACAACGTATTTTATTTCCACAGACAAACCTCGAAGCGATAATGGAGGACATGCTAGCAGCGTTCGACAATAAAAACCCGTCGATAAAAGCGGAGAGCGCTCTGTTCTTAGCGCGAGCGTTGTGTCACACGCAGCCCGCTGCCTTTGGGAAGAAACTTATCAAGGCTTATGTAGCTGGCTTGTTGAAACTGCTGGAAAGTGCTGGTGAGTTGATCTTTTTTTTAAAGTGAGATGGGTTTGCTCTTGACCTTAGTCTAGGTCAGGAATGACTAAGACAAGGTCGACCGTGGAGCGAGCTTACCCAGAAAAAGCCTGTTCATTCTAACTTTGAAGAGATTAGGTTTGTATGCGTTCAGAAACACAGACCCAGGCAGAGAGTTCCACTCCTTCGCTGTCCGCATTATAAAAGACGTCTGGAAAAGCTTAGTACGAATTGGCGGTATAGCAATAAAGTAAGGATGGTAATTTGCCGTGCGATCTACTAACAAAGTATTTGTTAAATGCTAGGGTGTAAATCTAGGAGTTTCAAATAAAGCATGGGGTGCTTTTTAGGATGTAGGTGCTTTACTTAGACGTTAAGACGGGATTTTGCTCAATCTTTGGGGTCTACCCAAAGTGGTTGCTTTTGGGGTTGAGTAGTTTGTCTGTCGTGTTTTTACTTCATAGGTAAAAAGTTTAGGAGCCTCGAATTTTTGTTGGATATTTAGAAAAGTACCCCCTATAGAGGGTGACCGGGAGTAGAAATTCAGAAAAGAAAAGTTTGAAACTCGCGCGGACGAAGTCGGGAACGGAGTGCTAGTTTATCATATATTTTTTAAAAAGGTCATTTTATTTATTTACTGTTAACGACATTATTCGTCGAGCTTTTGCCTCCGCCGGCGTACCAGCGGTTTTAGAACCACATGGCTTGGTACGTGACGATGGGAAAAGACCAGACGGTATGACGTTGGTGCCTTGGAAGGTGGGTAGGCCTCTGGTGTGGGACGCTACTTGTGTCGATACCCTTGCGCCATCCCACGTTGCAAGCACGGCGGGCTGTGCTGGCGCTGCTGCTGCGGCTGCTGAGAACCTCAAGCGGCGCAAATACTGTAACCTTAATGGTTGCTACAGTTTTGAGCCGTTTGGGGTCGAAACGCTCGGGTCATGGGGTCCGAGTGCGCGTCACCTTTTTAAGGAAATTTCGCGCCGATTGATCGACAGCTCGCGTGACCAGAGGGCTGGTTCCTTTTTTGGTCAAAGAATAAGCATTGCCATCCAACGTGGCAATGCTGCCAGTCTTCTGGGCACGTTTCCGGATGACAGCGATGCGGAGGAGTACTTTGACGCCTAAGTGTTCTCTGCCTTTCAGTTTTTTTTTATTTTTTTTAATAGGTATTTGGTTTTAGTTTTAGTTTAGTTGTAAATATAATTATAGTTTTATTTATTTTTATTTCTAGCTTTAGTTACCTGTGTACATATTATTTTAACATTAATTAAAGATATTAGATTAATTTTAAAAGTCTTGGAATAAATATTGTTCTATATCTTTACTGTTAGAAATTCTATAAACAGAAATAAATAAATAATGTGTTGTTCAGTAAAATTATTACTAAATGTTTTACATCTTCATAATTTAAATGACTTGATTCCTATCCTAATAATTTGGCGGCCTTGAGTCTATGCTATATCCTAATTTAAAATAACGGTCAAAATAAAGCCTGTATAAACAATCACACACATTTTTTATTGTTTTAACTGCATTTAGACTTTATTATTTATTTTAATTAAATAAGTAACAATTTTTTGCTTTAATTTTATGTCTTCCCTTTCCAGATCCTTCAGTAAGAGACGCCGCAGCGGAAGCCCTGGGTACCGCCACTAAACTGGTAGGCGAGAAAAACATAGCCCCACACATCGGGAAAATAGACAACTTGAAGGAGCAAAAGATCAAAGAGTTCGCGGACAAGGTATGGGTCGCGCTGGTTAGTGATGTGCAATGTTGAGGTTGTAGTACTAGACCAGTGTAGTTTAGTAACCCCTCTCATTGCGACGAAAGAAGGTTATTACACCCCCGGGGTATTTTTTTTAAATGTTGCTCCACTCCGGGAATTTCTCTTTGATCTGTTTTTGAAGTGAAAACTTCTTTAGCGGCGTTGTACACTTTTTCTGTAATGGGTAAAAAATTTAAAACTCGCGTCAGGGTCACGTGACCAAAACTCGCGTCAGGGTCACGTGACCCTGATCGAAAATGAGTAAGACGTCATTCAAATTAAAAATAAAACATAGTAACAAAAAAGTTTTCACTTCTACCGGCACTCCTGGAGTGCAACCTTTTTTTTTTTGTTTGAATGGCATCTCGCTGTTTAACCTATAGGTTTTGTGCTGCTTAACACACTCCTGGGGGGGTATTACAACGTCTTAAAACCAGGCTTGTTCCAGTGAGTGAACGAGATGGCGATAGACGACTTGTATAGCTCTGTCAACTCGCCGGAATAAGCCTTGTTTTAAGTCGTAATACACCCCCTGTAGTGTGCCTTGGATCTAAGGCCTCCAGCCGAGGTGCTGTGCGTTTAGAAACTTAAACTCATAAACAGCAGGACTTGGAACAACTTCTTGTAGAACATAGAAATATTTGTTTTGTGTGAGAATAGAATCTGCAAGATGCAGCGCAGAAGTCGATCGCTCGCTTCATCGTTTATTATCTAATGGCATTAGTTGTATAATAAAGTTATTAAAAAGAAAACATAAATTGTCTAAAAACCGGGGGTGTATTGTAAAACTATTTCTTTTCTGATAAAAGCCAAGAATAATATTGGGAAATTGTTCCTGAACATTTAAAACCCCAATTTCAGGCTGTAATACAAGTGAAAGTCGCAGCTCCTAAGAAGGAGGCTAAACCTAAGGCGGCGGCCTCACCGTCAGGCAAAGGCGATGCTAAGCCTACAGCCGGATCATCGAACCCGAAGCCAGTTCGACGACCTAACACTGGTAAGAAAAATATCCTTGGCAATTTTTTTTATTGTCATCATTTTCATGATAACTTTTCAGGACAAAGTCATTTTCTAAGACTATAACGCGGAACAGCCTAAACAGAGTAGCGCGGCCCTGAGGCCAATTAATTCGATATGTCTATTGGAATGGAAAGAAGAAAGAAAAAAGAAAGTTATTTTATTGTTTACAGAAATGCATGCAAATGTTGAAATATTGAATTAATTTCATACACATTCACTAGTAATTCTGATACCAATATTGGATATTTACCGTGGTACCACAAAAACGTCTGTTGAACACTTCTAAAAAAATGACAGATTATGACGTTGAAATAAGGTCCGTTTTTCAGTCACACTTTTTTTAGACAAGTGATAACAGATGTTTAAGTTTTATTAAGGCTGTTATAATCTAACTCGGTTGCTATCTTGACCCTGGGGGGGGTATTACAACGTCTTAAAACCAGAATTATTCCGGCGAGTGAAAGTGACAGATCTATACAAGTCGTCTAGCCCCATCATGTTCACTCGCCGCAACAAGCCTGGTTTTAAGACGTTATAATAGACCCCCTGATCTTCGTCTTGAACCAATCGACAACTGAATTTAACTACAACTACCAGCGGAGTCTACGCGGCGTCGTGTACGTCTCAAGCTGCGACTGCATGGCACACTACAGGGCCTGTGGCCAAATGGCAAGCGATATTCGCTAACGTTCATCAGTCGCTAATACATTTTCAACTTTATACCCCATTGCATAAAGTTGTAAATCTATCAAAGATTACAAATCGTTTTCGTTTGTTCCGTTCGCTATCGCTCAGCAGTCTTTACTAGATTTTTAACTTTATGCGATGGGGTATAAAGTTGAAAATGTATTAGCGACTGCTGAACGTTAACGGTTGACGCTTGCCGTTAGGCTACAGGCTCAGTCCTGTAACTACAAAACCTCGAGCAGTCGATTTTCTTCGGGGTTCGGTGTGATCGGCAGTAGCCAGGCATATACTGCTTGAGCAGTCTATGTATACCAATACATTCCTATAGAGTGTAGGTTATCAAAAATTGTTGTTTTTTCCTCTGTATATTAACTTGATTAATTTACTTACAGCAAAGGCTCCGGCTAAGAAAGCGCCGGCGTCTCGCGCACAGCCCAGTCCGCCACGAGAACAGGAGCTATCACAAGAGGAGGTGGATGCTAAAGCTGAGATGCTGTTCCCTGGCGATATTGTTACAGGTAATATTATTATAAGCTTTAAAGCCTATCCAAACACAACAGTCGACACGTACAGTTCCATGACATGCTATATACGGGTGAACGTACAAAATGTTTGGTATAGTAAGCATCAAAAGTTCCTGACCACATTCATATTTTCAAAATCGCTGTACTCCGTATCAATACGTAATAACACGTTGTACAGCGATTTTGAAAATTTGAATGTGGTCAGCAACTTTTGATGCTGACTGTACAATATCATATTTCACTGACACTGATCGATACGGCACTGATCACGTCACGGAACGGTATGGTACGGAACATATCGGCACTGTTGTGTGCGGTTAGGCCTTTAATCTACGGCTTCCATCCTTCAGTATACCCTTCAGGTACTGGTCGCCTATCTATCTTATCATATAACTGTGACCCCGGAACGTTTTACTATTGAAGGACAGCGTAGATTTTAGTCGATACGAGTCTGACAGTCCATCCCGTTCCGCCCTGCGTGGGAGGGAGGACTCATCTGATGATAGTCATCATCATCATCATCATCAGGCTATTAATGTTCCCACTGCTGGGAAGCAGGCCTCTCTGTGAGAGGGAGTGGACCATAATCCACTGCGCGGGCCCAGTGCGGATTGGTGGAATTTTTTGATTCTAGGACTGTTTTTGAGAGTAGTAGTGATGAAATAAAATACACAAAGTAATGCACCTGCTTGGGTTCGAACCCACGGCCTACAACTCGTAAGTCGGGGCCGATACCACTGCTCTCGATTTGATGATAGTACCATCTAAAAAAAAATTGATTCTATATTTTCTTTAAAATTTATAATTAAGTTATTCCACAGGCCTAGGTGACGGTAATTGGAAGAATCGTCTAACCTCAGTCCAGAGCTTCCACTCCACAATCCAAACCCTTTCCACAAGTGACGCGACGTCTCAAGTGTTATACCGCACTTTGAACAGAAAGCCAGGGTTGAAAGACACAAACGTGCAAGTACTGAAGGCGAGGCTTGAAGCTTGCAAGTACATTACTGAGAACTTCCCAGTTTCTACGTAAGTTTTTTTGTTATCTATTTTTTTTTATATGAAATGGATTTACTCTAGAATCTAGACCAAGTCAAAAGCGAGTGAGACAAAGCCTACATTAGACGAGCATATCCAGAAGAAGCTTGCGGCCGTATTACAGCGTCTTAAAACCATTCTTGTTCCGGCGAGTGAAAGTGACAGAGCTATACAAGTCGTCTAGCGCCATCTCGTTTACTCACTGGAACAAGCCTGGTTTTAAGACGTTATAATACGGCCTCTGTTCACTCTAACTTTGGAGAGATTCGGGTTATATGCGTTCAGGAACACCGACCCAGGATTTGAGTTGCACTCCTTTGCTGTGCGCATTATGGAGAAAGAATGAAAGCGCTTTCTTGTGTTATTATTGTCTTTCTTTTTTTACAAACGTCAAGCGAGATAGTGGTCAAACGCGAGCCTACGGGTAAAAAAAAGAACCATGCAGTAATTTTTGGGACCTGACTCGTAATTTATACATTTTAACTTAAGGGCCGATTACACGACACATCATGTGCCCTAAGTCCCTAATTTCCGATGGATTGGGTGGTGTGATCGCTGTTAGGTCCCCAATTTCCGATGGATTGGGTGGTGTGATCGCTGTTAGGCTGAGGACACGATGAATCGTGTTGTGTAATCGGCCTTTTAGTTGCTATGACTAACAGCAGATATGCAGTACTAAGTATTGGCTGTGTTCACTAACACCCGTCATTAGAGTACAGCTAATGTGGGTAGGTACTTCCAACCCGGTGCTATGGTATGCTATTGTATCAAAGTGGGTGAAAAGGCCAACTTGACTCGACAATGATGCTAAAAGAACAAAGTTTGCCAGAAAGCACAAACCAAATATATTGTATCAACTGCTTTACGGCTATATTGTTTAAAAAAACCGTCGCATTAGCCGATCAGAGTAATTTGTGCGAGTTTTTTTACGTAGTTGTGACAGTAACGTTAAACTGCGTTTGATGTTCTTTTTGAAAAAAAAAGAGAAAAAAAAGTTCTTTTTCTTTTTTCCAAGTTCGTAAGAACTCTCAACCAGTGAGAACGCCAAACGCGTAACGTTACTATCGCGTTTACGTATAAAAACTCGCTCTAAACATATTACAAATTCTGTAGGGCACTCGACAAACCAGTTTTTAAAAATACTATAACCTCAACAGGACGGCCGCAGACTTCGTTCTCCAAGATGTAGTAACGAAACTGGGTGAGGCTTCTTGCGCTGGAATCTGTGCCGAATGCCTAACATCCCTGGCAGAGGCCTGTGGACTTGAACATGTCCTCAATGAGGGACTCACCTTTGCTATGGACTCGCAGAAGAACCCCAAAGTACAGTCCGAGATGTTCAACTGGATGGCGAACGCGATAAAGGAGTTTGGTTTCAAGTAAGTTTGATACTCTGGTTGATGTAAACTTGCTTTTAGTTTTATTCAGAAAGTTTAAGGGAAAAAAATGTAATAGATAGGTAACAAAAATTCAGCAAATCGAAACTGTGTAAATTGGTATGTCCTAGAACTAAAGAATCAAAGACTGACATCCATCAGCTTGCCACACTGGACCTTCCTAGTGAGGTATTGCACAAATTCTCATCAAGAATCCTTTGTCCCAGCTATGGACATGCTTTGAGCCGGCTGCAGCATATAAGTCGGAGTTTTAACCAGTATGCCAACGACTCAATACAATCCTTATCTTGGACAGAGTTCTGTTGTAGAATCATCAAAAATGAGTCCTGATAACCAGTGTCTTCGCTACGAGCATGAAAAATTGCCTGCCCTATTATCTATTGACGGCAAGGTTGGCGCAATGGCTGAGCGATCAATTGCTATGTAGCGTGTCGCGGGCTCGATCTCCTCACGTAACAAATATTTGTATAATCTGCAAATAGTTGTTCCCGTCTGGGTCTTTGTGTATGTGAATTTCTATATTTGTTAACGCATCCACGACACAGGATGAAATTCAAAGCGAGGGGCGTTTTTTTTTTAAAAAAAAAAAACATCTTGATACAGCATTTTTTCTCCTTTTTCCCCATTTACAATCAGCAAAAAAACCCGTAATAATATCTTGTTACAGCATGAACATAAAATCAATAATCGCACACTGCAAGAAGGCCCTCACCGCCACCAATCCAAACGTCCGGACCTCCGCAGTGAACTTCCTCGGCATCCTATCTCTGTACGTGGGACCGTCACTTATCAATCACTTTGATACTGAGAAGCCCGCCACAAGACAGCTGATAAGCTTGGAGCTTGATAAGCATGCGAATAGCTCGCCTCCTACGCCTACACGGCAACTTGGGACTGTTAGTAAGGTAAGATTAACATTCTTGGGATCTACGCCTTGGTATGGGCATTTACGCTGCTTTCACAGTTATTGTGTGACTTAAACAGTTATTTTACAAAAATATGGTGCTCAGTCCCAGCACAATATTTTTGTAGTCACTTTATATTTTGTCTTTCGAAAAAACTAACTGGCTTACTTGAAATAAATGCTTTGATTTTGAAAACCTGTAAAATAAAATTAACTTACTCAAATAATAATATAATAATATAATATATTCCACAACTATCACACAACGCCATCTAGTCCCAAGCTAAGCAGAGCTTGTGTTATGGGTACTAGACAACTGATAAACATACTTATATATTTCTAAATACATACATATTATAGATAAATTACACCCAGACACAGAACAAATGATCGTGCTTATCACACAAACATTTGTCCTGGGTGGGAATCGAACCCACGACCTCCGGCATAGCAGTCAGGGTCACTAACCACTAGACCAACAGGCCAGTCAAATTCTTCAAAAATGCCCACTTTTTGAAGGTCTTTTACATAAGACAGTCCTTAAAGTACCGCCCTTCGCTACTTCCTTGTGTTATAGCTGAGAAGAATTGGTAGAACAAACTCCCCAGCAACACTGCTGTTGGATTATCAACTTTCAGCGCAATGTAGACCTTCACAAATCCAACAAAACTTATATTCATTTCAATTTTCAACAGCCGATATTGCGAGCTATAAGTCTCCCTCGTTTTTCCGCTAAGACAGTACAAATCAGCGAGGCACAGAATGGCTCAAAAACCTAGAATTCATGCCCAAAATATTATAAGGATGGTAGCGGAAAAAAAGTATTTTCTCAAAAAGCGGTGCCCATCAGTTTTTTTTTTTCGATACACGACACAAGCGTCCAATCTGCCAATCCAAAACCTAATTATATTCGTTACTAACTAAACAAATATTTCATCTAGTCTGCAAGCAAAGCGTCAGTGGACGACATAGAGGAAGCGTTCGAAGATGCGGCAGATGATGAGCCAGTGGTCGTAGAAGACAATCGACCACGCACCGACCTCGCTCCACTCATCACCGACGCACTTATAGCCGAGATCAACGATAAGAACTGGAAGGTAAGTTTTTACTGTAGTTTCAACCTTAAAACAGGCGGTATAAGGACTGAATTCAGTCTGTTATGTAATTCAATAATTTATTAAATTAGACTTAAAAGCCTGACTAAGCCCTACTTTTCCGATAAGTATTATTAGGCTAGAATTTTCCTAAATGGTTTTGGTCAAAAATGTCAGTAAAAAAATCATGTGCATTTACACGGGTCGTTTTTTCGATTGATTTCAATGGTGACAAGTTGTGTAGCCGTGCGACGAAAAACGAAGGTCTTTACGGAAATTAAAATTATATCAATAATAGTCGCACTAGTACGACTAGTGATCAGGCACATACCTTTTAACTTTGAACCAAAAATAACCAGCTTGATTTTTGTGTCGTTTATCCATTCCTTGGGAGCAGTGGTGGCCCATTGTTATCGGCCCCGACTTACGAGTTATACGTAAACGTATATTTGCACGCGCATTGCTTTGTGTAATTTATTTCATCACCGCTGTTCTCAAAACGTGCGGAAACGGGCATGCCCTAGAACCAAAAATTCGAAGACATGTGACATCCACCAATCAGCACTGTGCCCGCGTGGTGGATTATGGCCCATTACCTCCCGCCCTGGCCTGTGTCCCAGCAGTGGGAACATTTATAGGCTGATGATGATGATTCATTCCTTCGCAGGTCCGCAATGAAGCTTTAGACAAAGTAAAAGCCATAATCGTCAGCTCAGCACCTATCAAGTCCTCACTAGGAGAGCTCCCGGCTGCCTTATCAGCGCGGCTACTTGACTCCAACTCCAAGTTAGCACAGAGTGCCTTACAAATATGTGAGGCATTGGCCACTGCGATGGGAACGAAGAGTAAAACACATATTAGGACCTTCTTCCCGGCGTTCTTTCAAGGTAAACTCCAAAATAAAGTTATGTACTAAAGTTTCGTTGTTAAAGATGACATCAACAATACAATGCACAAGCAAGCCTAAAACAGCGCCTTAGCAATATACCTAATGATTCACTTCTTGAATAAATGATAGAAGAAAAAGAATAGCCAATGACGTTGCTAAACGAAGTGAATCATTTGGAATATTGCGACCATTTTATACCGTCCATATTTTTGTTAAATTTTTAGTAAAATCTTCATTAATAATATGACTGTTTTGCATTCCAACAAAACAGGTATTATGTGTTGAATAAGACACACAGCGTTGATAATTGAAGATGCTGTTGTAAATTCGCCATAAATTGAGTATCTGTGGTTAAAAACTTACCCAAATGTCCATGTTCTATACCTGTCTCTTTCTTTCACCAGCGTGCATCCCTTTCTTACCATACTGGATGCTGACAGGAGAGCTGTCATCTTCATAGAGTCTTCGAGGTACCAGCAAGAGACTTGCTGCAACGCTGTGTGTCTTATTCAACACATAATACCTGTTTTGTTGGAATGCAAAACAGTCATATTATGTGCTTTTCTAAGACACACAGCGTTGATAATTGAAGACCTGTTTGGTATCTGCTGGTGATAAATACAAACGCTATGATGAAATAATTATAATACTGTTTTAAAGTATAAGTAGGTCTAAAATAGTTTTTAAAGACCTCTCATAAAAAACCTTACTGTAACAAGATTTGTAATGTTCCTCTCTAATTTGTAACTTCTTCAGAAATCAAAATAGTAGTTAATTGATAGAGGTACCTGGTACTTGAGATAATTCTAAATAAAATCTTTATCCAGGATAAAGTTATGTCTTCTAAAGGTATAACCAATGAAGACAATTATTTATTTAATGAATATTGCATAAATCTAACTGCAATAAATAAGCATTGGAGTTGGTGTCATCAATCTTGTTTACTGGTTGACAGTAAAACTTCTGATACATTTTATAACTCTATCAGTTTTCCCTGTCAAGTACTGCTTGAACAAGTACTTTCTTCAAGTAGCTTCTTGAGGCTATAATAGCTAACTTGTTATAACTGCCCAGTGGGGCACTAACATTAGCAACTTTAAAAGTAATGCTATGTTCCCAACCTGTGTAGAAGCGGGCTTTAATTTTCCAGGTAGAGGAATAATTTGTGACTGCGTTTTTTCTATTTTCAGACAGTTCTAACAGGATAGACAGACATGGTCCCGATGTTTCCGCAACAACGAACCTTACTGTCTGTGTGATTTTGATTCTGTTTTCATCTTTCATAGAAATAAGATTTTCAGGGCTATATTTTTCTAATTATCTCGATCTGATGTGAGATCACGAATTCTATGACCTGAGGGTAACAATAATATTAGAGCTATTCGCCTAGCTATCTTAAACGAAGAACCTGGATATGCAGAGTTCTTTAGTTAACAAAAAAAAAAAAAAAAAAAAGATATTGTAAGGTACCCTATTGGCAATTTTTGTACTGCAAGCTTTAGCAAGTGAAAAAGCTTCTAGAACTTTTTGAATGAAAGATTGTCCTGAGATATCTACCTCAGATGTTGCTCAGTAAGTTGAGATAGTAAACTTATGCAGGCAAAATATAATCAATCAAATAGAATCTATAATCTAGTTTGTTTTCTCAAAACAATTTAGCCTGAAATTTTTACTTTATCAGCTTGTACACCTACAGGTGATTCAGGGTTAATTTGATTGGTGTAACACCAGGATCACCATCTTTTAAATAGGGCTTTATATTGTTGTAAAAGTAGATGTCCGCCAGTTACTTTTTTAATAAGTCTTGTTCCGCTAGAGTTTAGGGAGAGACTTGGTCAGCCCACCCTTAATTTTCCAAGCTAGGAGGATAAATTGTGCACCTGTGCCAAGCACTTGCTTGTAGTCCAATATGTTAAGACTTTCCACAGGCTCTTTATCGGAATTATGACCGCCTGTGCAAGGCACTTGCCTGTAGCCCGATCTAAGACCTTCCGCAGGTTCTTTATCGGAATTTTGTCCACCTGTGCAGGGCACTTGCCTGTAGTCCGATCTAAGACCCTCCGCAGGTTCTTTATCGGAATTGGCTCCCGCTCTGGCTCTCGCTCTCGCTTGCAGATCGAGTAGTGAGAAGCATTTGGCGCACTATGGCGTTAGTAGAATGTACTATCAACAAATTTGATTTATGGCCGTTTTTTGACAATTCGTCGTTTGAATCTGTCAAAATAACAAAGATCAAGGTCGATATGGATATTTAATTTATTTTTAGTATTGTGAACCTAATTGTATTTGAATGTCTGTAAGAAAATAATGCTTCTGGTGGGTCATAATTCTTTGTTGATTGTAAGATTGTGTCTAGTTCAAATAAGCAGTTCATACTTCTGGTATTACGCTGGGTGGGGGAATGCCAGCCCAGCCGATAGTCCCATTGTCGGCTGTAAACATCGCATATAACTGTATAAGGTTCTGGAACCTAATTTTTTGCGTACTTTGCAGTTTTGGTACGAAAGCCGTTTCTCATAACGTGAATAAATCTACGTCTGGGACGCCCCACATCTTTAACATGGCCTCCGCGGCTTGGGGTAAAAGATGCCACTCTGGTACATTGCGGCCCCCTGAGAGGCGATCCGCAATTTTGTTTGCCTTGCGGCTTGGGGTAAAAGATGCCACTCTGGTACATTGCGGCCCCCTGAGAGGCGATCCGCAATTTTGTTTGCCTTGCGGCTTGGGGTGAAAGATGCCACTCTGGTACATTGCGGCCCCTTGAGAGGCGATCCGCAATTTTGTTTCCTCGCGGCTTGGGGTGAAAGATGCCACTCTGGTACATTACGGCCCCTTGAGAGGCGATCCGCAATTTTGTTTACCTACTCTCCGAGAGTAACTGGCTGAGAGTTAGACGCAACTGCTTAGCAAGTTTCTTGAAGCCTGTTGGTCAGCCCTAGTATTGCAAGGGAGTTTCTTCCCCCCTCCCCTTTTGTTTCTGAGGTATGCAATAAGAGTCCTGTTGTCGGACTTAATATTGATGTGTGCAAATACGACATCTGCTTCAGAAGCAAAATTTGAGCGCCAGGGCATGTGGCCTGGTGCCCACCTTACAGATGAGTAAGTGATGTTTAATGGGGATGGCAACTCAAAGCTAATCGTAGATGGCGCTGCGATAGTTGGTCCCCACGTCTACCTTGTACAAAAAAACAAACAAGATTATTTGTTATAAAAATTGAGTATAAATACAAAACAAATATGGAAAATTATTCGTCCATGCAAGTACTATATACTAAAAGAAGAATTAAGTCGCCGCGGTGCATCTACAAGAGGAAAAAAGTGATTTAATTGAGTGGTTATACATTTGATTTTACCGTAATAAATCCACAATTACTTGTAGTTGAGGTTTCAATTTTTGAGTTTAGGTATGTTTTACCTGTCCTCTCCTTTATCAAGAATATTATGCTGCTTTTGACTTTCTATTTTGATAAAATATCATAATGTTTTAAGTCAGTAATTTTAACCTTTTTTTCTATTTAGATTCGAGAAATATCACAATATATTTAATTTCTTAACACCATAACTATTACAAAACTCGTTCCAGTTGATAATTCTTCCGCCAGACGAACCATTTCATGATTTATGGAGCGATGCAATACTGGTACTTAACCTCCAAAAGAAAAGTAAATATTATTTTGAAAAGTGTATTCGATTGTTTAGTTATGGTATAATCATAGAATTTCATTAATGGGGAAGGCAAGTGTCAAAGTGAAAATGACAGTTTGGTGGGGACCAAACTGTCATTTTCACATTTAGATTCGAGAAATATCACAATATATTTAATTTCTTAACACCACAACTATTACAAAACTCGTTCCAGGTGATAATTCTTCGATTTTCGAGCGATGCAATACTGGTACATAACCTCCAAAAGAAAAGTAGATATTATTTTGAAAAGTGTATTCCATCATTTTTACAGCTTATTCCACAACATCTAGTCATTTTACATCAATAAATCGTTTTTTTTCTGAAAATTCCTTTGATTTGACAGTTCTTTGGGGACCAAACTGTCACTTTTCACTTTGACACTTGCCTTCCCCATTGGGCTCCCTACCCCTAGTTGGGTGTATCCATGGTCAAGAAGTGAGTTGCACCTTTCTTAACTCTATGGTATTGAGTTGTATTCTATGGCTTTAACCACCCTTGTTGAACAGGCAGAGGAAACTTACTTTCTCTAGTAATAACCTGTTTTGATAGAACAATTTTAGAAACAGTTACCTTCTGCAACAATATAGTTCTTTTGATACTGCGTAATTATCACAATTCAGTAAAACCAATAAAGTCTGAGCTTCTTGTGGACAACTGATTAAATTGCTCTATCTTGTTAAAGATTAGTTTAATCTTTATTTATTTTATTGGAGGTATGTTATACCCAGTTTTGCTGGGTGTCCCATACTAGGCCAATATATTCTACTTAAAGAGAGGACTCAAGCAGACCTGTGATGATCTATGTGATGTCACAAGATTTCCAATTATCTCAGTGTTTCCGCAACCTGAGAAACAAGTACTTGTACGATTCTGATTAACCAGGAACAACAGTCCAGGCACACAATAATTATACAGAAACATTGTTCGCACAGCAACATAATTGAAGCCATAGATAGGCCAAAAACAAAGGCTGTTAACAGCAGCACTTCGTTGTTAAAGATTACAAGGAGGGGACTCCTGTTAAAATAAGCATAGTAATTTATGAATGAATGTATATCTTCACAAATGTTTCACTGGCATTATGAATAGAGACCTCCGCGGTCTAATATGGGAAGTAACCCACTTTTATATTCATTTCTTTTTTACTAAATCTTTTGACATAGTAAACTCCAATTAGGTACCTATATGGCCTTTTGTAATTGGGGTTGCAAACTTTTCTAAAAACATCTTTGACTAGAGATACCACGGGGAGGTTCCCTTATAGAACAGAACATGGTAAGCTGTTATTCATTTCAAAATATGGTTGCTTGCTTCCTGTGGTTGCCCTGAATGTGCATGGTCCTTTAGGCAATCGCTCTAAATGTTCTGAATATTCAAATAGTTTTTAGTTTACACTTGTTTAATTAGCTGGACCTTAAGTCCTCTAGTCCTTAAGAACCTTTGATAGGGTGCAAAGCCTAAAACTAAATAGATAATTATGAGTCCGACGTTAGTGGACCAAAAATAATCGAAATCTTTTCAAAGTAATTAAGGTATCCGATACCCACTTAAGCAAGTCCTGTAATGTTAATCATAATAGTTCTCTCAACTCCAAAATATTGTTGGATAATAACAACTCCGTTGAAAGTTATTAATCTTTGGTCTTGATAAAATGATACAATTAATCATTAACTTTAAGACCTATAACTGATTTACAATGACACACATCTGTGCCTAACGCCACACGCAAAAGAAGGTGATGGCATTGAAACATGCCCTCCGCAATGAATCGGTTAAAACAAGGAGTAGCGATACAAGATTGTACGGGGGTCTTATAAAAAAAAAAATATCAGACAAATCTGATTAAATTTCGAATTTGCTTGTAATCCTTCATTGAAAGTGGAATAAATTGTCTTTCATCCAGTTCTATACTAAAACTTCGAAATAGACAAATAGTTTTTTCTTTTTTTTTTTTTTTTCAAAATATTTGATATCGGTTAGCCTTCTCGTCGTTAGAGGAGGTAATACAAGTAGTTAAATAACTAGAAATGAAGTCCTCGTCTTGAATTTGTGTCTCTACACGAGGCGCGAGGGTCCGGACACGTTTGAACTTGTTTGTACTTACGTGACTTTGCGTCTTCTGTTGGGTGGATGTGAAGCTATGCTCTCGTCGTTCAAGGACGAAGTTGATGATGGTGATGACCAGTCATCATGTCTCACCGTATTGAATGCTGTCTACCGCCTGAGCGTCAACATTCAAAACTCGTCACCTCACACCACACTTACCCACTCAATTTAGTTCGTAATCCTTCTAAAACACTAATTCACAAAGGAAAACGTGTCACGGACTCTAAATAAGCGCTGTGTGCTAATTAAATACAATTAATTATTGTATTTGAACACTTTTTTAACTTTGGAAAATTTTCCGATGTCTTCCCGGCAAAATTTACAAACGCTATGAAGATGACAGCTCTCCTGTCAGCATCCAGTATGGTAAGAAAGGGATGCACGCTGGTGAAAGAAAGAGACAGGTATAGAACATGGACATTTGGGTAAGTTTTTAACCACAGATACTCAATTTATGGCGAATTTACAACAGCATCTTCAATTATCAACGCTGTGTGTCTTAGAAAAGCACATAATGTAGAATTTTGTTGTTATTGACAAAAAGATTTTAAAACATTAGCAATCACGGTTTAAAACTGAACTGATCCAATCACAGTTTCTTTATGATTTTTTATGGATAAAATTTAAATGCGCATCAATAATTCTTTTTGTATAACAAATATACTGAATGTGCACCAAATCTAAAACTCGCTTTAGCAAGATTTAGGGACACCCCGAAGTTCGGCTTGGTTAGGTTCCTTTAAATCTTGCTTAGGTAGATTTTTTTTACCACACCTCGTTATATGTATTTTAATGAACATATTTTGGTGCACATTCAGTATATTTGGTGGAACACAGGCAAAATTAGGTAAATGAAATGGGAATAAATTGAGTACTTTTAAATAAATTGAAGTACTTTTAAATACCATCCATTTTTTATCTTGATCGGTTTAGTTCCTATTTGACTAGGGTTCAATAAAGACCTAAAACGGCAAGAAAACAGTACTATTTCTTATATTGTTTGTCCATAGCTTTCGGTGACAGCAAACAATGGATCCGAACGTCGGCGGTGTCGTGTGTGGAGACGTGGTGTCGAGAGGCAGGTCCGCAGGCGCCGCTGGAGGGAGAGATGTTGTTCGATGCTCTCAAGTCGGGCAGTCCACTGCTAAGGGCCACCTTGCTGCAGTGGCTGGCTGAACATCTACCTAATGGTGAGTAATAGCTTTAACATATCACATCACCTTTATCAGACTCAGCAAATATTTATTTGTGTTCATCTATCAACTATGAAATAAATCATCTGACATCTCACTGGTTAACTCCGGTTGCGGAACGTTCATATCAGTACCCATACAATGAGTTGTCATTACGAGACTCGATCATCGATATCGACCGCGTTTGGCGCTCTCATTGGCTCGCTCCAAGGTTGTATGAACTCTCTACCAATGAGAGCGCCAAACGCGGTCGATGCGTATGATCGAGTATCGTAATGACAACTCGTGGTAGAGGCTCAGGTAACCGTAACTCTATAACGTAATGGGCGTATCTATTGAGGGAACATCGTGGATTTTAGTCAGTACGAGTCTGACAGTCCCTCCCTTCCCATGATTAAAATACTGGTTAACTCCATCCAAAGACAGTCCTTAGTAAGACTCGCTTAACTTTGGTGATTAATTGAAAGACAGTGTTTAAGGGTTCAGTGAAGGCAAATTTCTCCATACAAACGTAATACCAAAATCATTCGCGATACGAATATTTTACCGACTTAAAGTTATGTTATTCGGATACAGGCGGTATTTATCTAGGTTCCTATTAAACTTTAAAAAAAAAATTATTACTATTTACGAAATGCGAGCGAATTGCATTTCGTACATTTTAACACCGCTAAAAGCATTTTTTCAGCCTAATTATTCTGTGTTAAAAACATGAATGTTCCTAATATTATTTTAATAGGAACATAGCTTATATTGTCAAGTTGTAGATTAACAAAACAAAAATGGAAAAACATCAACTTTTCATTCATAATTTTTGGTATTACGGAACACAAACAAATTTATCGCAAATCTTGAACGACTGTAGCGCTGTCGCAGCGAGCGTAACTGCGTTTGTGTGCGTGTACGTACTGCCTGTGGTTGTGTGATCGTAGAAACTCACACTTCCGTAAGGTTCACGTATACACGCCGCCTGCGGCCTGGCTCGTGGCGCGCGCTTGTTTTGGGTTGTCAATGTTACTGTACATTGAATATTTATTTATTTTTGTCTAATAATCCTACAGTCGTCGGACGAAGACGTCTAGTCAGGGCAATCGTGCGGGGTGTGAGGGGTGAGACGCGGGTAAGCCGAGCCCGACTTGGGAACAGAACGATGTTACTGTATGTCGGGCTCTATCATTCAGGGCTATCGCGTGTGACGTGCGTATTTATTTTTATTTGTTTATTTAAAATGGCCGACCCGCGCACGTCTTTTTTTAATAGGTTATTGCACAGGGCATCTGTTTGGAAATTTATAATATCTTATAGATATGACTGTGTTATAATTTGTATGTCCCATGACAAGATGGTGGACTTTTTTTTATTAATTACCAAGGGTGAATTTCGAGATGGCGGACGTATTTTTATTTTAATTTACCAAGTACGGGTATCAATTTTGAGTTTATTCGGGGTCCTTGTTACAAAAAAGCCATCCTTTTTGAAATCCAAGATGGCGGAGGTCATTTTCTTATAATTTGATAATAATATGACTGTGTGTCAATTTCGAGGTTATTTGGGGTGCTTGTTACGAAAAAGCCATTCTTTTTGTAATCCAAGATGGCGGACGATTTTTTTCCTTAGAATTTGAAATGGGTGTCAATTTCGAGGTTAATTGGGGTGCTTGTAACGAAAAAGCCATTCATTTTGAAATCCAAGATGGCGGACGTCGTTTTTTTCTTAGAATTTGATATGGGTGTCAATTTCGAGGTTATTTGGGGTGCTTGTTACGAAAAAGCCATTCTTTTGTAATCCAAGATGGCGGACGATTTTTTTCCTTAGAATTTGATATGGGTGTCAATTTCGAGGTTAATTGGGGTGCTTGTAACGAAAAAGCCATTATTTTTGAAATCCAAGATGGCGGACGTCGTTTTTTTCTTAGAATTTGATATGGGTGTCAATTTCGAGGTTAATTGGGGTGCTTGTAACGAAAAAGCCATTCATTTTGAAATCCAAGATGGCGGACGTCGTTTTTTTCTTAGAATTTGATATGGGTGTCAATTTCGAGGTTATTTGGGGTGCTTGTTACGAAAAAGCCATTCTTTTTGAAATCCAAGATGGCGGACGTTCGTTTTTTTCTGAGAATTTGATATGGGTGTCAATTTCGAGGTTAATTGGGGTGCTTGTTATGAAAAGCTATTCTTTTTGAAATCCAAGATGGCGGACGTCATTTTTTCCTTAGAATTTGATATGGGTGTCAATTTCGAGGTTAATTGGGGTGCTTGTAACGAAAAAGCCATTCTTTTTGAAATCCAAGATGGCGGACGTTCGTTTTTTTCTGAGAATTTGATATGGGTGTCAATTTCGAGGTTAATTGGGGTGCTTGTTATGAAAAGCTATTCTTTTTGAAATCTAAGATGGCGGACGTCATTTTTTCCTTAGAATTTGATATGGGTGTCAATTTCGAGGTTAATTGGGGTGCTTGTAACGAAAAAGCCATTCTTTTTGAAATCCAAGATGGCGGACGTCGTTTTTTTCTTAGAATTTGATATGGGTGTCAATTTCGAGGTTAATTGGGGTGCTTGTAACGAAAAAGCCATTCATTTTGAAATCCAAGATGGCGGACGTCGTTTTTTTCTTAGAATTTGATATGGGTGTCAATTTCGAGGTTAACTGGGGTGCTTGTAACGAAAAAGCCATTCATTTTGAAATCCAAGATGGCGGACGTCGTTTTTTTCTTAGAATTTGATATGGGTGTCAATTTCGAGGTTAATTGGGGTGCTTGGTATGAAAAGCTATTCTTTTTGAAATCCAAGATGGCGGACGTCATTTTTCCTTAGAATTTGATATGGGTGTCAATTTCGAGGTTAATTGGGGTGCTTGTAACGAAAAAGCCATTCTTTTTTAAATCCAAGATGGCGATTCTATACCAAAACCTTCCACGGAATGTAAAGAATACTTTTCTAAAAACTAAGTAGGGAGGTACTTACATCAAAATCGATTCAGCCGAATGTGAGATAATCGCGAACAAACAAACATACATACTCGTAAGTACAAACAAACATACATAATATAGTACGTACAGGTCGAACTGAGAACCTACTTTTATGTTTTTTTTTTTAAGTCGGTTAAAAAAGCCACAAGTTTCCATACATTTTTGGTCATTGGAATTTACTTCGTAATAAACAAGTAATTAGGATAGGTACGCTGTACTCTATTCGCTATTTGGTCGCACGGACTTATCTCATCACCGTGACCCCGGAAGGTAAAAGGCTATTGAAGTACACCGTGGATTTTAGTCAGTACGAATCTGACTTATTTGACGATTTTATACCACGATATAATAAAGGTCTCTGTATTTTAGGTATTCATTTACATGTTTGCTTAGACAAAAGCAAAAAAAAACTATAAAATAACTTTTCTTTCGGAAGTCGGTGGCTTTGTTTTTTTTTATTTCATTACATATGGCCACCGACTTCCGAAAGAAAAGTTATTTTATAGTTTTTTTTGTGTTTGGTTTTGAAGTCGGTTCCTTTTTTTTCAAAGAGTTTTTTTTTTTATTTTTCCCTTTTTAATTGAGATAATCAACAAAAATCTCCATAAAATCGGCATCTTTGAAAATCTACAATCTTATTTAGCAAAATGGATCTATGTCATGTCAGCAACTTCACGAGATATCCATTATTGTTTATACTAAAACCTTCACCAGAATGTAACAAACACTGTTCTGAAAGCTGAATCAAAATCGGTTCAGCCAAACGCGAGATAATTGCGGACAAACATGCAATAGTCCCTAAAAATCTACGATCCAAGTAAGCAAAACGGATCCACGCGGGCAACGTCACGGGATATCTATTAGTGTTATATACTAAAACCTTCTCCAGAATGTAATGAACACTTTCCTGAAAACTGCATAAAATCCGTTCAGCCAAACGCGAGATAATCGCGGACAAACATACATACATACAGGTCGAACTGAGAACCTACTTTTTTTTTGAAGTCGGTTAAAAATCGCATTAATAATAATAATATTTAATATTCCACAATTATCACACAACGCCATCTAGTCTCAAGCTAAGCAGAGCTTTTATTTTTTTTTGCGTGGTAAAATCATCAAATGAGTCCTCCCACCCCGGACACGACGGAAGGGACTGTCAGACTTGTACTGACTAAAATCCACGGTGTCCTTCAATAGCCCTTTATGTTCCGGGGTCACGGTAATGAGATAAGTCCCGCGACCCCGGCAGGCTTTGGCCCTCTAGAGGGGGGCTCCGTCATCATGCTGACGCTCATAGAGGCGCGCGTGGAACACAACGCGCCGTCGACCCGGACATGGTCCATGGTCGGACAGCGAGTTGCCCTTACTCGCCGCCCGCATGCCCTCGCCTACGATGGCCGGGAATCGTCTTGCGATGTCCGTCGCCGTGGGCGTCCACCACCGCGAGAAGCTAAGCAGAGCTTGTGTTATGGGTACTAGACAGCTGATAAAACATACTTATATATTTCTAAATACATAAATATTATAGATAAATTACACCCAGACATACCAGACATAAAAATATTTTGAATTATTGAAAACTCACAGGCTAAATAATAAAAACAAAATAAATAATCTTAAAAAGTGAGACACAAATTACCAAGATTTGATCCTGAAAGTCCTGAAACCCATTGCACGAAAGGCAAGCAGCTTACTTACCAGACTAGCTGGTTCGCTAACAGTAGTGATCAAATAGCGGTTCTTATACAAATGTCAACAACGACTGAAAATCAACTAACAATATGCTCACGCAGACTTTATTTTAGAACTTTTTATCTATATCAGGAATAATTCCATAGTAAGTAGGTACATAATTTTTACGTAACTCTAACGGTTTACGCAACGGAAGCTTTCGAAAGGGAATACAATTATGATCCCGATTTTGAAAAATTTCTCATTGCTGCACTGCTGTTATTGGTGATAGCGTGATATTACATAGCCTAAAGCCTTCCTCAATATGGACTATCCAAATATATATTTTTTCATTCCTACTAGTAGTTACATTACAACAGATAAATCTCAAGATAAATACCTGCGTTATACCTACTCGACGTTTATTTTATTAGATTTTAGATAATGTCCTAAAATCTTCTAATGTAGCCATTGTAGAGTTATTTCCAAAAAACGCATTGTTGGTTTGTGCGTTCACTAACGATTCCCCAAATTAGTTAACAAAAATAAAGCAAATGTTGAACAAAATTAGTACAATGAAATGGTTTTCAGTCAATATGAATGATTCGTTACAACCACACTACACGCACGCACACAGTTGCGCGCGCTGCTCTGCGAACGGGCAGAAAGAGATAGAATGTTTCGTCCGATTTTTGGGCTCGCCTCGAATTGGAATTGCGAGCTCCTCTCACTGGGCTCTTAACATCCAAATAAAACTTCGGCAAGAGTTGTTACCATAATATGGCGGCCAACTACCACCGCGGGCTCACGCTTCTTGTTCCACGATATCCTATGGATTGAAAGAAAGTTATAGAAAACATATTACACATCAAAAACCGCAAAATATCTTTAAAAATGACTGTGAATTAGAAAACGTGGATCTCATTAACTTTTTCATCCCCAGTGCCACCGAAGTCGTTCCCTCGCGAGGAGCTGTCGGTGTGCGTGCCGCTGCTGTTCGCGAGCCTGGAGGACCGCGCGGCAGACGTGCGGAAGGTCACGGCCGACTGTGTGCTGCCCTTCATGCTGCACCTCGGGTACGAGGCCATGCACAAGCAGCTCGACAAGCTGAAGGTATATAACGTGAAGATTATATCACCTAAAATTACTGCAATTATTCATTACTAGCTTCCGCCCGCGGCTTCGCCCGCGTGGTGTTTTGATAAAAAGTAGCCTATGTTCTTTCTCAGGGTCTAAAGATTGTCTGTGCCAAATTTCATCAAAATCATCAATCATCCAAGACAGACAGCCAGAGTTACTTTCGCATTTATAATATTAGTAGGGATATTAGTAGGGATTTAGGCGCGTCCACACAGAGCGAGCAGCCTCGTGAGGCATTTGCCGCTCGAATCAGCTTGATTAGTGTGGACGTGACTCAGCCGAGGCAAGCGCGCGGGCTGTTAAGGGCGAGTGACTGAGCGCTACTGACTAGCAAGAGCAGCGTAGGACGTCCACCAGCAAGGTGGACAGACGACCTTATAAAGGTCGCCGGAAGACGCTGGATGCAGGTCGCTTACAACCGGTATATGTGGAGATCAAAAGGGGAGGGCTATGTTCAGCAGTAGACGTCCTACGGCTGAGATGATGATGATGACTGAGCGCTCGAGCCATCCTGTGTGGGTTTTTATATTTTGCTCGCGTATATCGTTTCATGCTTCGATCGAGAAACAATAGACGCGTCCACACAGAGCAGCAGCCGCGCGAGGAAACAGCCTCGCGTGTCTTGTTCTGTGTGAACGCACCTATTATTTTATGTAGTGTAACTATGACGTGTAATTTACGACGACAAGTTCAGTAATTTTTTAGATTATCTAAAAATATTTCACTATTTTATTTTCATTAATCACGAAAACCATAATTGACAAAGATACCGACACTTTTTAAAGTGGCAAAATGTCACAAGCTAGTACAATTTTCACTGGCATCTAACATCACAAGCACCTACTCTCAAAAAGTTTTATCTTTGTCAATACTAATTGAATTTTACGAAACAAAAAAAGTGTCCATACGTGAATATATTCGCTTCGTTCGCGGTTCAATCCTAGAACCCTTACCTTGCTCAGTTTTGGATTACTTGCGCCGAAAAACAACTTGGCTGCCTTGTATAACAAATAACTATTTCACCTCACACGCTCGGAAAGATTCTATTTCTTATTCAAAATCTGGGCGCAAAACTCCATTTTGTGCTCTAGAACACAAAGTGTTGTTTAAAATCGAATTTTACACGCCTTGTATTCAATTGTTTTCTACTGACAGGCGAGCTGCTCCCACTACATTTCCTCGCTATGTGAGGTGAAAAGTTGTGTGTTGCACTCGGCAGCAAAGTTCAATCTTAGAATCCTTCGCTCGCTCAGTTTTCAATTCAATTACTCGCGCCAAAAAACAACTTTGCAGATTTGCATAACAAATAACTATATTTCGTCAACAGCCCGGCTCCAAAACAGTAGTCCTAGCAGCTTTAGACAAAGCTCGTCCTAGCTTACCGGTACAACCACTACCACCTGCCAAGGGCAAGAAGGAAGAACCACGTGGAGTCAAGTCAGCTGGCGCGTTGAAGAAGGAGGCTGAGAAGAAAGGCGCTGTTGTCAAGGGCAAGGTAAGGACGACCAAGAAATGAAATGAGTTTTACGGCTGTTTGATTTGCATTTAAATTGTTTAAAAATTGGGGAAGACACAGTCTCCTGCTCACTTGTATTACAGGAGACGGTGTCTTCCCTAATTTAGACCAAGAGACAGAAATGTCTGTTGTATGAAAACTTACTTTTATTATTTATTAAATATTTTACCGTCTATGACTTCACAATCTTCTTACAGGAATTATTCATCTACTACCATCTTTATCTGTTTCTAGAATGCTGGTATTTACTGTCTTACTACAAAAAACTAAAGTCATTATTTAAACGCGAAACACATTATTAAAACGCGACACGACCCGATGAAACATGATGCGTGTTGAGTCGAATCAAATGTAGTTTTCTATAGACCAGAATCACACTATGAACATCCGACGCGACGCCATGCCTGCACATTTGATTCGAGTCACATTTGATTTGATCGGGTCGCGTGGCGTTTTAATAATGTGTTTCGACCTTAACATCAGTCTGTTGAACACTTCTTAACTAAAAAAATCACTGAAAAATCACACACAACTGTCTCTGGTACTACGCTAATAGTTTATCTCAGTTACTACCTTCTCTCGGCTAATTGTCTGTAATCCAGCAACAACCGAATTTGACTATCCGAGTCTTAATGATGTCCAATCACAGCACAACTGTAGTCAATGCCACTTTTATTTGTCTGGTAGAACTTAATTCATATAGCTTTCTACATAAAAATCATAACAAAAACTACGTATTTTACTAAGAACTTTATTCAATTCTCACCTCTATTGCAGGGACCAGCAAAATCAGCAACCACATCAAATCGAGGCAAGAAAGACGATGAGGATTGTTCTCCACTCCTACCGAACAACAACGCTAAGAACCAGCGAATTATTGACGATCAGAAACTCAAAGGTTAGATTATTTTCTTCTAAGGAACCCGTTTTTTTTGTTACCCTTTTCATTATGTATGGTTTAATTTTTCTTCATATCGAAATACGTTTTTGCCGCGTGTGTGATGAGGATTGGTGATGTAACAACGTTGTAAGAGATATATGAAAAGGTATTTAGTTTAACACATAGTATTTAGGTAATAATTGTTGTTATTGTGGTTCGTTTGAAATAATTTTGAAGTGTGTGAAGTCGTAGTATATGTTGCAAATATTAGGCCCAAGGGGTTAAAAGAGCACTTTTGAATCACGAGGTGAACTGTGATGAAATTCGAAAATTGTTGTGGATTTAGATGTTTTCAATCTATGAGAATTTTATCGCAGTTCATGTAATGATCCAATTATGGTTCTGCTAAAGTGGCTTTTTGGCCCCCAAATCTATACAGTGAATTTGATCTTCGAAGCGTGACTGAAGCTAAGCTCAGTCGCATTGTGGAAAATAATCCTTATTTAGTTGAATGTGTTTATTGCAAAGCAATGTTAATGTTATACAGATATGGTTCATTTTCAAATGAAGCATGACTGAGCCTGGACTGAGTTGATTGTAGTCTCATTCGTAAGTTTATTCTGAGAGTTTGTGCATGGGAGATCTGTGTTTGTCAATGTAACTTTGAGGAATTGGCCTGTATGGGGCAAAAAAATTCTTTTAAAATCTTTGGTGGAAAGAAAAATCCGATTGGGAGTAAGGATTTGAACCTGCAACTTTCTGATTGAGTACACCACACGCTCTTCTGCAGTGGCCGGCACGTAAGTTGGCAAGAGTCGTTAGATGCGCAGAAGTCATTTTGTAGATCTCTTTGGTGGTCATGCGGGTCGCGGGGTATGTGGTAGTGCCGATCCGAGCACGCGATTGGTGCGTCACTCGTCTGTGCTCCTCGCACCCAGTATGCGCGCTCTCGCTTACACTTGTGTGCCGCTAAATGCGATGCGCAAACTAACCCCCACTACACCATAATCTTACAAACTTACGTGCCGGGTACTATACCAAGCAATCGCAGTCATGCTCACAGTGCCGAATTCTTCATTCCATTCATAACGTCTTATGGTGAATTTATTTTTGTTGGTGAATATTTTTGCCAGTTCCTTTGGAATTTGTTTAAAATATGTACTGTTTTTCAGTATTGAAATGGAACTTCACAACTCCTCGTGAGGAATTCTTTGAACTACTCAAAGAGCAGATGACGACTGCTGGATTGAACAAACAACTCATTGCCAACATGTTCCACAGTGACTTCAGGTAATTTCCGGTCTGCCGCATGCCCAATAAGCTGTAGGCCAAAATAACCAGTTTGTGGAGCCCTGACACAGCCAGGAAGCGTCGCGGCCAACGACGATATAATACTAGACTCCGCATGCACGATCTAAAGAACACAAACTATTCTGCCAAGTTGCTGAGGTACTACGTAAGCGAGGGGGACGGGGTACTGCATTGTGATTGGCTAACTCAAGGTCTGTGCTGTCTCAACGTATGTTTATGCCTCACAGGATTGGTCGAAATGAGACGAATATAAGACTTTTTTGCCTAATGTGTTGGCAGACATCGGTCGCCTGTTATTAGGAGTCTAGTATTATATCGTCGTTGGTCGCGGCAGACCTCGTAGAAGATGGCGGGACGAGCTTGACACTGATGACTAGTGGTCCACTTTAGCTCCGGATCGTGAAAACTGGAGTTCATGGGGAGAGGCCTTTGTCCAGCAGTGGGATGATGTAGGGCTAGTAGTATCAGCATCAGTAATTTCAAGTGGATAAGGTTTCAGTTTTAAAGGAGTTTCTTCATCACCAAACACTTGTAGTAGTGCAACAACTATGGGTGTAGCCTTGCCGTTCAGTCGAACGTTGCTTGGGCTGAGCGTGAATGTTTGAGGACTTCAGATGGTTCGGCCTGCCTCGCGAGCCTCGCTTTTGAGTTTCAAGTTGACTGCCTCGAGAGGCTAGGCTTGTCAGTCGCACATTGATGTTGCCGCGCGAGCACCCGACTTAGTAGTTTTAATGCAACATTTTTCATTGACTAATACAGTACTCATTAATTGAAATAATTTAGCAAAATTATATTTGTAAGATGCGACATGATAAGCAGGTGTACACATTTTCTCTTTGACATTTTCAAGCTAGAGTCATTCCATTCTAGAACTTTACTCCTAAAGGTTCTCTTAATTCACTGATTGTTCTTTGAACGGATTCCAAGTGACTTCACAGTTGCAACCATATTCACCAACTAACATTTGCCGTCTCCCTGCAGATACCACCTAAAAGCAATAGAAGCACTATCAGAAGATCTCCACGAAAACGGCCAAGCTTTAATGGCAAACTTGGACCTGGTTCTGAAATGGTTGACTCTTCGGTTCTTCGACACAAACCCATCAGTCATCCTCAAGGGTCTGGAATACCTGTCTATTGTGTTCACACATCTGATGGACAGTGATTATACAATGCCGGAGTATGAGGCTAACTGCTTCATACCTTATTTGGTGCTGAAGGTAAGTTGAATTTGTTTTTATTGTAGACTAGATTTGACAGCAACTTCGTTCGCGTGGATGTTGGAACTCAACAATGTATTTTTTTTTTAAACAAAAGATTTTTTTTCCTATAATAAAAGTAGTCTAAGTTACTCCTTATTCAGCTACCTATCAATAGAAGTCCTGTAAAAATTGGCCCAGTCATTTCAGAGATATCACTACAAACAGATAGATAAAAATTGTAGATTTTTAATTAAGTAATTATTAAAAAAACATTCGACAAGGTTCTCGGCGACTGTTATTATTACATTACAATGACTGATTATTAATATTATTTATTTATTATTTGTATTGACTGTAATACAAGTAACACAGACTCAATTTCTCCTGCTATGAGAGAATAAGGGTGTCTAACCAATTCTGTATCTGCACGCGTAGCATGGCGATTCTATCTCTGTTCTACCAAGAAAAGACAAAGTTATTTCATCGTTATTTCTATACAAATCGACTGTTTTTTGCACAAATATGACACCATTCTTATACTATTGAAGAAAAGAACGTTTATTTTCAATATTTTTTACATTACCATGCATAAAACGCTAAAAATATTTCTACGTTCTGTCATTTTGTGTATTCTTCCGTCGACAAAACCCCTTTCGACGGCGCCATGCTACGCCTGCTGATCAGAAAAATCACTTCATTTATTTTGGACACGACCTTGCTCACTCAATTGTCCTACGAACTAGCTACCATGACTATAAGGCAAGAGTGTTAAGATAGTAATACTAGATTGTGTTTTATTTACAGATAACATTATCTATTGGCAATGATAATAAAATTTTTGCATAATCTATCTTGTAACTGATAATTGAACAGTCACGTCTTATTTGTGTACAAGTTCAGATACCATACTTGTTCATTATTTTCGTCTGCATATCTATTATAAATAAATAAAAATAAGTCGAGTTTTCCATCTGACGCTATAACTCCAGAACGCACGGACCGATTTCCACGGTTTTGCATTCGTTGGAAAGGTCTCGGACTCTGTGAGGTTTATAGCCAAGAAAATTCAAGAAATTCACAAAGGCAAAGTTCGAAAATCACGCGGACGAAGTCGCGGGCGTAGTGCTAGTTTTTTTAATGAAATTTTCTGTTGGCCATAGGTGGGAGATCCTAAGGATACAGTTCGTAACGGTGTGAAAGCTTTGTTCAAACAAATATGTGTGGTTTACTCTGTAACCAAGCTCTTTGGATACTTGATGGAAGGATTGAAGTCGAAGAATGCACGACAAAGGGCTGGTAAGTGAAAATTACTTTTGGCAAAAGAAATTTCGTATTTGTGAGTTATTAATTGTTATCTTTACAAATATCTTCAACAAAAATAGGTAATTGATTCGTTATTATTACTACTTCAATTTGAATACTTCAGATAAATAAAGTACAGATAATATTGTGTTTCAAATCGAATCAAATCGTTTATTTCAAGTAGGCCAGTTACAGGCACTTTTGAATTGTCAAAAGACAAAATTAAAATAGTTTAAAAATAGTTACGGTGCTACAGTCCCAGTCACAAGACAAAAAACTGTGAAAGTACTGTAGATGCCCATTCCAAAGCGTAGATCTCTATGGAGAAGAACGGGCAAGAAACTCCATGGACACTCTTTTTCAATCGCCAAAATTATAACAAAATCTTTGTTACATCATTCAACTTGTGATGGTACATTATTGTGAGAACGATGTAGCAAGTGAAATCTTCTCGTTTGATTAACTTCATATCAATTCTATTTTCTTACATTAGGAATCAGTTATAATAATGCCTCTAATTGAATAAAAATATTGTGTTATCCCATAAAAAAAAAATATATATATATATTGTCAGTAGTTCAATTATGACTGCTAAACATCTAGCAGAGCATGATCTAGGCGGTTGAATTTGATTGTAAACCGACAAGAGCATACGATTATATCATCAAGAAAAACAGGACCTTAGTTTCAGCACATCAGAGTTTAATTCACAATACTCTTTCACAGAATGTCTAGAGTGCATTGGCCACTTACTAGAGACCTACGGTTCGACGGTGATGGGCAGCGGTGGTGGCGGAGCACTGAAAGAGTTGGCGCGACACATCGGAGACCGAGACAACGCTGTTAGATCCGCTGCCTTGAACTGTGTCGCTTCTGCGTACTTCCTAGAAGGGGAGAAGGTGTACAAGATGATTGGACAGGTATTTATTTGTATAGCAATATAAACTAGGTGATACACGATAGTTTACAAAACGGCGCATCATTCTAGCATTTAAATTGACTGCGAAGAAATACACGCAAGTGTGGCCGCTGTTGGCATACAGGATAGATTTTGGCGTCGGCCGTGCTGCTTACTTATAAAACAAGAACTAGTTGAAATTACCTGCGCATCCTTACTAATTTGATCTCAGCATTTGCAATCATATTATACTACAATAATGTATTCTGAATTTGTCTTATCCCTTGATACTAACGGGCGTTCTCAATACTGATTCGATTGCCTCACATCTATCTCTGGTTTTGCCCAACTAGAGATAGAAACATTAAGCTGATTTCAGACTACGCTATAATATTGTGCTATAAAGTATAGCACAGAAGGATCTAATGCTAGAAAACCAATAATATATAGTACAGTATAATGTGTACGTGTCCATAACAATGTATGGAGCGCGATACAGTTGCGCTATGAGCTATATACTACGAGTATATGCTATTATATTATAGCGTAGTCTGAAATCAGCTTTATTTTTATGTCCATAAAGAAGAGAAAGATTGAATATACTGAACCGTCGTAAACCAAGTAATATTTCGTTACAGATTTCAGACAAGGATCTCTCCCTACTAGAAGAGCGTATCAAGCGCGCCAGCAAGTCGCGCAGTGCTGAGTCAAGACGTTCGATGCTTGTACCACTGTCCGCTTCCGGCCGGCCCGTGCAGATACAACAAGAGGTATATCATCATAATCAGCTCTCAAATGACTTGTTTTTTTTTTCTGACTCGGTCACCCAACTTGATATAGGAAGCCAGAAATGTGTCTCATACACTTACACTATACTTTTCATTGTGTATACAAGATAGTTAATTCATTTTCCCCGGGACTAAGTCGAGCTTCATTGTTCACTATTGAATCTAGCTTTCAGTAGTTTTTTCCAAGTGGCGTATTTTTTTTGGAACGAAGTTCCTTAACTTCTTTCGTTGCGAAAGGGGGCTAGACGGAAAAAATTAAGACGAAAAGTTGTATCGACACTTTTTGCTGAAGGTAGAAAGCAAGCCAGATATTTTCGTTTCGTCTTTCTATTTCGCATTGAACAGTGTGGTGTCTCGACGATTATTTTTGTTGTGTGTATACAGTAACTTCGTTCCATCCGGGTTTCCCTTGACACCTCTCAAGTTTAATTTTTTTTTTGCTTATTACTAAATTCCGTGTCATGTCAATAGGAGCCCGAGCCGCCCAGGCGAGTGATAACGGTGGATACGACCCCGGCTGAGTACGAAGAAGAAGAGGAGGAGGAAATGCCTCCACCAGCAGCACCAATGCCTGTGTAAGTGTCAGTGTGCTTAGTGCGAGTTTTTTTACGTTGACGCGATAGTAACGCGCTCTCATTGGTTGAGAGTTCTCACGACCTTGCAGCGGGCCAATAGAAGCGCCAAACGCGGTTAAACGTTACTATCGCGTCAACGTAAAAAAACTTGCACTAAGCACACAGTACATAACACTTATATGAATTGAATAAACAGCTTGTACAGTGATGATGTTATCCAACTGATTTCGGGCCAAGACGATTGCTTCAGCTCCGTTGGACAACAACAGAGCTGAAGCAATTTGTTCGTGTGCTCGCATGTGACTTATGAAACCAATCTTCTAAAATGAAGATCCTCGAACATTGCGGGCATGTGAGCACACCATTGATAAAGTTAAAGTAATGTGCGTAAAAAATAAAATAGTACAGTCCATTGTAAAGTAGCTGAGCCTAAAACTGTGGAACTTTCTAGTCTACTAAACCATTAGTGAGATACCAGAGCCATAAAATTATAAATATAGAGATACGGAAATAAAACGAGCATTCTGAACGACAAACAGTCATATATGCGCGAGCACGACAGTTATTTTTAATGTGTCTTTCAGATTTTTCCTAAAATCTTAAATCTTAATATTTTTAAATATTAAACGCATTAACGCATGCGTAGCGAATTTCAAAGATTTTTTTAGGAACCATGAGACGTTAGAAATGGAAGGAAGAATTCGCCGCGGCAGGTAAGATCCTCGGTGGCTCTTGGTGGTTGAAAATGAGCGTCGAATATACTGAATCCGAAGGCCGTGGGTTCGAATCCTGCCCGCGGATCGAATTTTTCCTTTCTTAAGAAAATATCTTAAATCTTTATACACATTATTAACGTTTGGGTCACGAAAGGTAAAATTTGTCACAATAAGATAAGAAAGAAATTCCATCCTTGTGGGTATGACTGTGAAGGCCTAGCTTGACTTCTGTTGTATAGAATCAGCGGTGAGAGCTTCAGATCCTGCTCGCAACCGACTTTCTTTCCACAAAAAAAACTTAACATAAAAACGTTATTGAATAATAAGTTACACCTAGTGTATAAAAAAAATGTGGTTTTATCAATAACCACAGATTGGCCAGAACAGATTTTTTTTTCTGACAACGTTTTAAAATCTTTGATATTTGATGTAAACAAAGACCGCAGGTTTGTTAGATTTATTATTGTGCCATAAAACTAACGTAATAAGTGAAAAAAAAACATTCAAAGTGCTGGTAGTGCGACAGTGGCGACTTCCGGTTTTCTACAGTTTTTTGTCAAGCTGTACATACTTTAGTAACATAACTAACACCAATACCCTCCACAGCATCCCTCCCGAGCCGCGCGTCATCTCCGGTCCGTTCGGCCTGGACCCCGAGCTCATCGCCCAGCTGGACGCGGCCGTGCCCGTGCTGCGGCAGCCGGACGTGGCGGAGATCGACCTCAAGTTCTTGGACGAACCCATCCCGTCCGGGGTCAGGCCGCAGATGATGCGTGCGCCGCCGCCTGTCAGGGCCAGGTAATGTGGACTTTTTAACAGGCTAATTTCCAACATCAGTGAATTGTAAATATATTTAATTAGTACGAAGACATAAAAACGGAATATTAAAAAAAAAAACTAGTGAAAGACACTGATGAAAGCGATTCCAATAGTCGACTTGCACTTATATAGGTATCCTAAACCAGATATGTTAAAAAAACACTGAGATATTTGAAATTAGCGAGCCCAAGGCAGTGGTCCGACCAAAGGTGAGAGAACGAGTAACCCTCGGCGATTTTATCTCTCAAGAAACGCACAATAAATGTACATTCCGTGTAAACGAAAGAGATGCATATATTAATAGTTGCTCTCTGACTGTTCACGCTGCCGGCTACGACTCGTTTTACTCGTTCTGTCGCTGAGCGACGTGCTTTCAAAAATTAACTCGCTCAGCGATGCTCGCTCACTCGTTGCTCGCGTTCGGTACAATGAATGAAATGTCACATAAAGCGACCGCGGGCAAGTAGCGCGAGTAATCGCTCGTTGCACTTGAACACTCGCTGTCGCCCGGCGACAAAACGAAACTACAACGAATCTACACTCGCTTCCCGGCAATCGCCAACACTTTTTAGAGTGTAGAGTTCAACTTGTTACTCGTTCATCATCGTCGGCGGTCGGACCACTGCCTAAATAAGTAAACTACAAATAAATGGAAAATCTAATATAACAAAAAAAAAAATGATTTTGTGGTGCAGTGTTATTTTTCGATAAAACAACTGACTAATGAGATGTTTTCTGTATGGTAGATGTAACTTCTTTTTGTCTTTCTAGTATGGCCGCGATGTCTCCGCCCCGTCAGTCCGCCCCGCACCCGCTAGTGACCCCGCAGCCACACTCGCTCACGTCTCACGTGGACGACTCGCAGCTCGCTGATACTATACATTCTATAGCTAGTCCTGACTTGAATGTAAGTATTGCATACGACAGTGAAACAAAACATCTTTGCGGAAATCGGCATGTCCTAGAAAGAATTAGAAGACATGTGACATCCACCAATCCGCACTGGGCCTACGTGGTGGATTATGGCCCATTCCCTGTCATAGAGAGGTCTGTGTCCCAGGAGTGGGAATATTTATACACTGGTGATGATAGCAAACGACACTCAGGGATATTGTGACTGCGAATTAGTAAAAGAAATTTCGAATTGCTATCAGTTGTTCCATCATCCAAACTTTATAACATTAGTACAAATGGTTAAATTTTAATTATTAGTTGTAGTATTTACTCCATGTTCGATATTCATTAATTAGTTTAAGGAAGATGGGAGAATGGAGGGTAGTTGTAAGAGTCATGTATCGTACAGGGCACGTGCGCATACGGATTAGCACTTTTACATCGCATAACTCAAATCGCAGTATAAAGCTTCAGTACACAGCACTCATGTACATGTACAGCGTTAGGTGCTCACCAAATCGAAATAGATAGCATTAGTTATTTGTTTAGTGAAGTATTTAATAAACCAATATTCTTTGATTTGCAGTGATTACTTCCTATCTAAATCTCAAGTTGTGTGTGCCACATTCAGCATGCATACAGTAGTATTGAAACACCACGAAATCTTTGCAATTATGCAACAATTTTTACATCTACTGGAAGAGACTATGGCCCGTATTACAGAACGTCACTCAATACTCAAGCATTAACGGTTGAGTTTTGAGGTGCGTTCTCTAACGCTGCTTTTACATTTGGGCGACAGCAGCGCGGCAGAAGCACATTCCTTTACATTTTATATGAACAGCCGCGTATAAGCAGCGACTGTCGCCCAAATGTGAAGGCAGCCTAATACGGGCCTGAATCTCATTTTCATCATCAGCCGGAAGACGTCCACTGCTGAACATAGGCCTCCCTCTTAGACAATTCGCCACTTACATCCATCGGCTGCCCGTGACCTGAATCTTATACTAAACTTTAATGATGTCCCCAGGCGGCGATCCGCGCGCTGTCCCTGATCTCGGGCGCGCTGGTGTCTGGTCGCGGCGCGGCGCTGGCCCCGCACGAGGCGCGGCTGGTGGGCGCCATCGCGGCGCAGGTGTGCAGGATGAGGAGCGCGCCGCCGCACGACGCACTGCCAGCTTACAAGTGTCTGGCTAGTGCACTCACTACGGTAAGATCCGCGCGCTGTCCCTGATCTCTGGCGCGCTGGTGTCTGGTCGCGGCGCGGCGCTGGCCCCGCACGAGGCGCGGCTGGTGGGCGCCATCGCGGCGCAGGTGTGCAGGATGAGGAGCGCGCCGCCGCACGACGCACTGCCAGCTTACAAGTGTCTGGCTAGTGCACTCACTACGGTAAGATCCGCGCGCTGTCCCTGATCTCTGGCGCGCTGGTGTCTGGTCGCGGCGCGGCGCTGGCCCCGCACGAGGCGCGGCTGGTGGGCGCCATCGCGGCGCAGGTGTGCAGGATGAGGAGCGCGCCGCCGCACGACGCACTGCCAGCTTACAAGTGTCTGGCTAGTGCACTCACTACGGTAAGATCCGCGCGCTGTCCCTGATCTCTGGCGCGCTGGTGTCTGGTCGCGGCGCGGCGCTGGCCCCGCACGAGGCGCGGCTGGTGGGCGCCATCGCGGCGCAGGTGTGCAGGATGAGGAGCGCGCCGCCGCACGACGCACTGCCAGCTTACAAGTGTCTGGCTAGTGCACTCACTACGGTAAGATCCGCGCGCTGTCCCTGATCTCTGGCGCGCTGGTGTCTGGTCGCGGCGCGGCGCTGGCCCCGCACGAGGCGCGGCTGGTGGGCGCCATCGCGGCGCAGGTGCGCAGGATGAGGAGCGCGCCGCCGCACGACGCACTGCCAGCTTACAAGTGTCTGGCTAGTGCACTCACTACGGTAAGATCCGCGCGCTGTCCCTGATCTCTGGCGCGCTGGTGTCTGGTCGCGGCGCGGCGCTGGCCCCGCACGAGGCGCGGCTGGTGGGCGCCATCGCGGCGCAGGTGCGCAGGATGAGGAGCGCGCCGCCGCACGACGCACTGCCAGCTTACAAGTGTCTGGCTAGTGCACTCACTACGGTAAGATCCGCGCGCTGTCCCTGATCTCTGGCGCGCTGGTGTCTGGTCGCGGCGCGGCGCTGGCCCCGCACGAGGCGCGGCTGGTGGGCGCCATCGCGGCGCAGGTGCGCAGGATGAGGAGCGCGCCGCCGCACGACGCACTGCCAGCTTACAAGTGTCTGGCTAGTGCACTCACTACGGTAAGATCCGCGCGCTGTCCCTGATCTCTGGCGCGCTGGTGTCTGGTCGCGGCGCGGCGCTGGCCCCGCACGAGGCGCGGCTGGTGGGCGCCATCGCGGCGCAGGTGCGCAGGATGAGGAGCGCGCCGCCGCACGACGCACTGCCAGCTTACAAGTGTCTGGCTAGTGCACTCACTACGGTAAGATCCGCGCGCTGTCCCTGATCTCTGGCGCGCTGGTGTCTGGTCGCGGCGCGGCGCTGGCCCCGCACGAGGCGCGGCTGGTGGGCGCCATCGCGGCGCAGGTGCGCAGGATGAGGAGCGCGCCGCCGCACGACGCACTGCCAGCTTACAAGTGTCTGGCTAGTGCACTCACTACGGTAAGATCCGCGCGCTGTCCCTGATCTCTGGCGCGCTGGTGTCTGGTCGCGGCGCGGCGCTGGCCCCGCACGAGGCGCGGCTGGTGGGCGCCATCGCGGCGCAGGTGCGCAGGATGAGGAGCGCGCCGCCGCACGACGCACTGCCAGCTTACAAGTGTCTGGCTAGTGCACTCACTACGGTAAGATCCGCGCGCTGTCCCTGATCTCTGGCGCGCTGGTGTCTGGTCGCGGCGCGGCGCTGGCCCCGCACGAGGCGCGGCTGGTGGGCGCCATCGCGGCGCAGGTGCGCAGGATGAGGAGCGCGCCGCCGCACGACGCACTGCCAGCTTACAAGTGTCTGGCTAGTGCACTCACTACGGTAAGATCCGCGCGCTGTCCCTGATCTCTGGCGCGCTGGTGTCTGGTCGCGGCGCGGCGCTGGCCCCGCACGAGGCGCGGCTGGTGGGCGCCATCGCGGCGCAGGTGCGCAGGATGAGGAGCGCGCCGCCGCACGACGCACTGCCAGCTTACAAGTGTCTGGCTAGTGCACTCACTACGGTAAGATCCGCGCGCTGTCCCTGATCTCTGGCGCGCTGGTGTCTGGTCGCGGCGCGGCGCTGGCCCCGCACGAGGCGCGGCTGGTGGGCGCCATCGCGGCGCAGGTGCGCAGGATGAGGAGCGCGCCGCCGCACGACGCACTGCCAGCTTACAAGTGTCTGGCTAGTGCACTCACTACGGTAAGATCCGCGCGCTGTCCCTGATCTCTGGCGCGCTGGTGTCTGGTCGCGGCGCGGCGCTGGCCCCGCACGAGGCGCGGCTGGTGGGCGCCATCGCGGCGCAGGTGCGCAGGATGAGGAGCGCGCCGCCGCACGACGCACTGCCAGCTTACAAGTGTCTGGCTAGTGCACTCACTACGGTAAGATCCGCGCGCTGTCCCTGATCTCTGGCGCGCTGGTGTCTGGTCGCGGCGCGGCGCTGGCCCCGCACGAGGCGCGGCTGGTGGGCGCCATCGCGGCGCAGGTGCGCAGGATGAGGAGCGCGCCGCCGCACGACGCACTGCCAGCTTACAAGTGTCTGGCTAGTGCACTCACTACGGTAAGATCCGCGCGCTGTCCCTGATCTCTGGCGCGCTGGTGTCTGGTCGCGGCGCGGCACTGGCCCCGCACGAGGCGCGGCTGGTGGGCGCCATCGCGGCGCAGGTGCGCAGGATGAGGAGCGCGCCGCCGCACGACGCACTGCCAGCTTACAAGTGTCTGGCTAGTGCACTCACTACGGTAAGATCCGCGCGCTGTCCCTGATCTCTGGCGCGCTGGTGTCTGGTCGCGGCGCGGCGCTGGCCCCGCACGAGGCGCGGCTGGTGGGCGCCATCGCGGCGCAGGTGCGCAGGATGAGGAGCGCGCCGCCGCACGACGCACTGCCAGCTTACAAGTGTCTGGCTAGTGCACTCACTACGGTAAGATCCGCGCGCTGTCCCTGATCTCTGGCGCGCTGGTGTCTGGTCGCGGCGCGGCGCTGGCCCCGCACGAGGCGCGGCTGGTGGGCGCCATCGCGGCGCAGGTGCGCAGGATGAGGAGCGCGCCGCCGCACGACGCACTGCCAGCTTACAAGTGTCTGGCTAGTGCACTCACTACGGTAAGATCCGCGCGCTGTCCTGATCTCTGGCGCGCTGGTGTCTGGTCGCGGCGCGGCGCTGGCCCCGCACGAGGCGCGGCTGGTGGGCGCCATCGCGGCGCAGGTGTGCAGGATGAGGAGCGCGCCGCCGCACGACGCACTGCCAGCTTACAAGTGTCTGGCTAGTGCACTCACTACGGTAAGATCCGCGCGCTGTCCCTGATCTCTGGCGCGCTGGTGTCTGGTCGCGGCGCGGCGCTGGCCCCGCACGAGGCGCGGCTGGTGGGCGCCATCGCGGCGCAGGTGTGCAGGATGAGGAGCGCGCCGCCGCACGACGCACTGCCAGCTTACAAGTGTCTGGCTAGTGCACTCACTACGGTAAGATCCGCGCGCTGTCCCTGATCTCTGGCGCGCTGGTGTCTGGTCGCGGCGCGGCGCTGGCCCCGCACGAGGCGCGGCTGGTGGGCGCCATCGCGGCGCAGGTGCGCAGGATGAGGAGCGCGCCGCCGCACGACGCACTGCCAGCTTACAAGTGTCTGGCTAGTGCACTCACTACGGTAAGATCCGCGCGCTGTCCCTGATCTCTGGCGCGCTGGTGTCTGGTCGCGGCGCGGCGCTGGCCCCGCACGAGGCGCGGCTGGTGGGCGCCATCGCGGCGCAGGTGCGCAGGATGAGGAGCGCGCCGCCGCACGACGCACTGCCAGCTTACAAGTGTCTGGCTAGTGCACTCACTACGGTAAGATCCGCGCGCTGTCCCTGATCTCTGGCGCGCTGGTGTCTGGTCGCGGCGCGGCGCTGGCCCCGCACGAGGCGCGGCTGGTGGGCGCCATCGCGGCGCAGGTGCGCAGGATGAGGAGCGCGCCGCCGCACGACGCACTGCCAGCTTACAAGTGTCTGGCTAGTGCACTCACTACGGTAAGATCCGCGCGCTGTCCCTGATCTCTGGCGCGCTGGTGTCTGGTCGCGGCGCGGCGCTGGCCCCGCACGAGGCGCGGCTGGTGGACGCCATCGCGGCGCAGGTGCGCAGGATGAGGAGCGCGCCGCCGCACGACGCACTGCCAGCTTACAAGTGTCTGGCTAGTGCACTCACTACGGTAAGATCCGCGCGCTGTCCCTGATCTCTGGCGCGCTGGTGTCTGGTCGCGGCGCGGCGCTGGCCCCGCACGAGGCGCGGCTGGTGGGCGCCATCGCGGCGCAGGTGCGCAGGATGAGGAGCGCGCCGCCGCACGACGCACTGCCAGCTTACAAGTGTCTGGCTAGTGCACTCACTACGGTAAGATCCGCGCGCTGTCCCTGATCTCTGGCGCGCTGGTGTCTGGTCGCGGCGCGGCGCTGGCCCCGCACGAGGCGCGGCTGGTGGGCGCCGTCGCGGCGCAGGTGCGCAGGATGAGGAGCGCGCCGCCGCACGACGCACTGCCAGCTTACAAGTGTCTGGCTAGTGCACTCACTACGGTAAGATCCGCGCGCTGTCCCTGATCTCTGGCGCGCTGGTGTCTGGTCGCGGCGCGGCGCTGGCCCCGCACGAGGCGCGGCTGGTGGGCGCCATCGCGGCGCAGGTGCGCAGGATGAGGAGCGCGCCGCCGCACGACGCACTGCCAGCTTACAAGTGTCTGGCTAGTGCACTCACTACGGTAAGATCCGCGCGCTGTCCCTGATCTCTGGCGCGCTGGTGTCTGGTCGCGGCGCGGCGCTGGCCCCGCACGAGGCGCGGCTGGTGGGCGCCATCGCGGCGCAGGTGCGCAGGATGAGGAGCGCGCCGCCGCACGACGCACTGCCAGCTTACAAGTGTCTGGCTAGTGCACTCACTACGGTAAGATCCGCGCGCTGTCCCTGATCTCTGGCGCGCTGGTGTCTGGTCGCGGCGCGGCGCTGGCCCCGCACGAGGCGCGGCTGGTGGGCGCCATCGCGGCGCAGGTGCGCAGGATGAGGAGCGCGCCGCCGCACGACGCACTGCCAGCTTACAAGTGTCTGGCTAGTGCACTCACTACGGTAAGATCCGCGCGCTGTCCCTGATCTCTGGCGCGCTGGTGTCTGGTCGCGGCGCGGCGCTGGCCCCGCACGAGGCGCGGCTGGTGGGCGCCATCGCGGCGCAGGTGCGCAGGATGAGGAGCGCGCCGCCGCACGACGCACTGCCAGCTTACAAGTGTCTGGCTAGTGCACTCACTACGGTAAGATCCGCGCGCTGTCCCTGATCTCTGGCGCGCTGGTGTCTGGTCGCGGCGCGGCGCTGGCCCCGCACGAGGCGCGGCTGGTGGGCGCCATCGCGGCGCAGGTGCGCAGGATGAGGAGCGCGCCGCCGCACGACGCACTGCCAGCTTACAAGTGTCTGGCTAGTGCACTCACTACGGTAAGATCCGCGCGCTGTCCCTGATCTCTGGCGCGCTGGTGTCTGGTCGCGGCGCGGCGCTGGCCCCGCACGAGGCGCGGCTGGTGGGCGCCATCGCGGCGCAGGTGCGCAGGATGAGGAGCGCGCCGCCGCACGACGCACTGCCAGCTTACAAGTGTCTGGCTAGTGCACTCACTACGGTAAGATCCGCGCGCTGTCCCTGATCTCTGGCGCGCTGGTGTCTGGTCGCGGCGCGGCGCTGGCCCCGCACGAGGCGCGGCTGGTGGGCGCCATCGCGGCGCAGGTGCGCAGGATGAGGAGCGCGCCGCCGCACGACGCACTGCCAGCTTACAAGTGTCTGGCTAGTGCACTCACTACGGTAAGATCCGCGCGCTGTCCCTGATCTCTGGCGCGCTGGTGTCTGGTCGCGGCGCGGCGCTGGCCCCGCACGAGGCGCGGCTGGTGGGCGCCATCGCGGCGCAGGTGCGCAGGATGAGGAGCGCGCCGCCGCACGACGCACTGCCAGCTTACAAGTGTCTGGCTAGTGCACTCACTACGGTAACTATATACACTTCTACTATTTCACTTGGAACGGTCACAGCCGTCAAAGTTGCGAATTATATTTCTTCAATAAAATTGTATATTTTACTCAAGGCTGATTTTGGTCAAAGCGGTGAGCGTTGCGATGGGCAATTAAGACATTCATCTAACTAAGTAAGCGAATTCGTTACTAGCAGCACCACGTGGCGTGTTTCAAACATTTGATCTTGCCGCTCGCCACCGCTCACAGCGGCAAAGTCGTAAACGGGCCGTTAGAAAGGTTACTGAATGGCAACTGATAATTTGGAGCGACTCAGAACCAGTATAATATGGCAATCAAATCCCCATATATAACAACTTTTTTACTGAAGCTGCATAAATCGTGCCATTGTAATATCTATACTTCACAGTTAGTATTAGACAGGAATTAATCCTTAAAAAACTGTTCTATTGATCTCAAAAACGCAAAATAAAACATGCAACTTCCTTCCTCAGTTCTACGAGACGGCGGGCTGTGGGTCCCACGTGGGTGAGGCCGCGCTGTGCTCCCTGCTGGGCGAGCTGCTGCGAGTGCTGGGCGCGGGCGGGGCCGGGCCGGGGCCGGACGGCGAGCGGCTCGTGCGGATACTGAACAACGTGTGCGTCAAGGTGCTGGAGCATTCGCCCAGGACGCCGCTCTTGTGGTCAGTAACTGCCGCACTTTAAGGCTGATTTACATTGAGTCAGTAACTGACGCCAGTCCACTGACGAGTCAGTGCTGACCTGGCACTGCCATAGTGTAAATTGATTTCAAGTCAGTACAGTACCCACTGACGACATACTGACTGCGTATAAATAGCACGAGTCAGTAACTGGCGCCAGCACTGACGTCAGTTACTGACTCAATGTAAATCAGCCATTAGTCTTAGGGACTTTACTCATGGTGCGACGCGATATCGAATTGCATCGATTGACGATATCGGTAAGATATCACACAAGCGTCCGGCCGAAGAAAATTTATGGACAATCGTCTGTGTTTGCTAATGGAGTTGAATTGACAATATCGCTCACAGATCTGCTCGATATCGAATGAGTATGGCAACTGGGGAACTAACTACTCTGTGAACCTCTTTCGTGGCATCGCAGTCATTCACTTATACTTTTGTTCCCACCGCTCTTTGCTCGCTCTTCGCTATAAGGCCGAGACTCCACCAAAGCTGTGCGAGTCAAGACTTGTTTTGAACAACCAATAGAATTGCGTTATTGACACAGCTCCACTCCTTTGCTAGCTTCTTAGCTTTGGTGGAGTCTCGGCCTAATGATTCACTCGGAGAATACTTCGGTCGTTTTCGCTATGACCGACATCTCGTGGCATGCTTCAAACATTTATATGGATTTACATCTGCCGCGCGGTAAGCCAGCGCTCACAGCGGCGAGATCGCTAGCAAGCCGTAATGGTAAAATTGTACTAGCTACAGAGGATAGAGATTTTTGCTAAGAAATAGATAGCTAGTAAAATTAAATTCGTTGCCAAATGAGGAAGGCCGGCAAAGCTAATTGTAGATGGCGCCACCGTAGCTAAGCCCTAATCCGACCAATGAGGTAGTACTATTTTAAAGTACCTATAAAATTTGAACCAATTACGATGCTTGGAACAAGCTATACTAGCGCCATTAGTTCCCCAGTTGCCATCCCCATTAGTATTCGAGAACGTAAAATTCATCTTCTGCCAATTTGATTTTGAACCGTCATAAAAATTTAACTAAGTACAGCTTGACATAAAAATGTAGAAAACCGGAAGTCGCCACTGTCTTCGCGCTACCAGCCCTTTGAATATATATTTTTTTTTTCACTTATAACATTAGTTTTATGGCACAATAATAAATCTAACAAACCTGCGGTCTTTGTTTACATCAGATATCAAAGATTTTAAAACGCTGTCAAAAATAAAAATTTTAGTTCCGTTTCAATCCGTTCTGGCCAAGCTGTATATGGTTTTATTTTCCACAGTGCAATAGTATCTCTCCTCCACGAATCCATCGGAGTCTCCGACCCAGCGTACCCTCGTTACCAGGACCTGCTCCTCAAGTGCTTCTGGAAGACGCTGAAGATGATATCCACGTGGGACGTGAACTCCATCGACTACGACGCGGTGCTCCACAGGATACACCTGTTCTATAAGGCATACCCTAATAGCTATTGGAAGAAGAATCCTGATATTAGCGATACGCCATACAGGTACGTAACCAATCTAGTAATTATTACCCATCAAAAATATAAATGTGAAATGACAGCCGAGCTCAATATTTTGATATTATGCCTTGGTTGTTGACTTCAACGAAAAACCAAGTGAAATCTAAATGGGTGCCAAGTTCAATGGTCAGTCCTGAAATATACGTTGCAGCCTAATTTCCGACTTGGCCATTTCTCATATAGTTTTTGAGTTATGAGGGGCTAAAAAGTGGCTCCAAATGGTTCGTGTAATATATCACACTGTAAGCGCGCCTATGCTTGGCTGGCCACGCTCTCGCGTGTCTAGATATAAAATTAACTTTTTTTTTATAACATTGTGTGACAAGAGTCAGGAAGAATTAGTTATTTGTTATGCAAGGCTGCAAAGTTGTTTTTGGCAAGAGTACTTCATTTGAAAACTGAGCGAGCGAAGGTCTCTTAGATTGAAGCGCGAGCGAAGCGAGAGGAGCTTATAAGTGACGACATAGTGCTGAATCTTAATTATTTTATGCTCTTATATCATCCTATATTCGTCACCTGGGGTTGGATTAAAACGTCTTAAAACCAGGCTTATTCCGGCGAGTGAAAGTGACAGCTATACAAGTCTTCTAGCGCCATCTCGTTCACTCACTGGAACAAGCCTGGTTTTACGACGTTGTAATACCCCCCCTGGTGGTTCATATGACCCATACATTTTCGACATGGGCCTGTAGTCTATTACAGTATCTGCAATATCGTAGCCATTCAAGGTTGTTCAATGCAGCTGGATCTTTCAATGCCTACAGTATTCGCTAACGATTCGAGAAACAAATGTATTTCAAACTCACCAAAGATTCGTGGTTTTTACGATCTCTCCGAATTTAGAACTAAAGCAACTTTTAAATATAAACAAAATAAATTTTATGTTTCAGGACAGTGAAAACACTGGTGCATACTCTAGTCAAAATGAAGGGCGGCTCTATCACGAACCACCTCACACAGATACCAGATGTCAACGAGTCTGACCTCTACCCGTACCTACTCAAAGTACTCAAGGTAAACATTTATATAAGATTAGTGGATTGGATGCAGGGATACATTTTTTGTTGACCGCTATCCCATTGGCGTTTTACGAGTGTTGGCGTCTCTTCAATACTTACGTCCAAATTAAACGCGAACGCGTCTACGTCACGTGTCCCTACCGCCATGCGGTCGCCCAGCGACTTCGCAACGTTAACATCGCGTTTGTTGCCAACAGGCACAATCACGCCGTCCTGCGCTGTCCGTGTAGGTACGAGTGGGTACTCAAATGTATCATACATGTGTGTTTGCGCATGTCACACGACGACGTCACGGCAATGCGACGGGATATCGGCCATAGATGCAAGTGGCAGAACTGGCAGATAGTCTGAGACTCGTCAAATTTTGCTGTCGCACTGAAAATAAATGACATGCTTTGCTCAAATAATGTAATAGATGTAGAATAATTTTATAGCAATTCATATTATGATTCTGCTAACGTGACCTGTTTAGACCTCCCAGCACCACTGGATTTCTCTACCGGAGTTTGATTTTCCACAGTTGAACTTAGTTGTTGCCAGTGGCATCGCCTACTACAACTACAACTCCAAAACTATCCCACGGGAATAAAACATCGAAAAAATAAAAGCGACTTCGGCAATCCAGGTTTATTTAAAACTATCTGTGTAGCATATTACATCCAAGTCCGTATAGTAGTTTTCGCGTTAAAGAATAACTAACACACACATACTCAAAAACTTTCACATTAATCATATTAGTTATGATTAAAACGTATATTATTTCCACAGCAATTAAAACTCGACGAGAAAAAAGAGAACACGTCAGACGCAATGAACGGCAGCTCAGTGCTAGCGTCAGTACCTCCCAACAACGCGGCGCTGGCGGCCGGCAGACTGCCGCGCGCCGTACACGAGGAACTGGCGCTCATACTGAAGAGGATCGGGACTAAGGAGCATAACAAGGACGCTCTGTCACAGCTGTATGACTTGAGGGTACGTGGAGAATAAGGAAGAATGTTCATAATGTTTACGTATCGAACGATAGAAATAGTAGCTCATTTTATCTCCATTTTCTATGAGACAAAATATCATGTCTGTTACGATTTTTTTTTAGTTTTGAATTATCATAAATATCTATATTTTTTCATGAATTTTTTATAGTTATTAGATAGATGATAAAAGTTCATCTGTTATACGTCTTAGACTTAAAAAAGATTTAAGCCTACGTTGACGTGTTGTCTAGTGGTTTCTAAAATAGGTAATAGTTAGACATGACGCACTAAAAAAGCCAAGCTAAGGATTCTGAATTTAACTCACTCCCATCCACTCGGGGTTTAACTCTTATACGCTTTCGCATCCGCTCGGGATTACTTTTGAACAGCTTGCCAACTTGCGCCCATCGTCTATCTCATATTTAGTGACTCTCGGGCTACAATATGTCTGAAGCATAAGGCACTGCTTTATCCCCTACGTGAATAATCTACTATTAAATTACCAATGATTATTATTGCATGCTTGTCTTCCAGGAGCGTCACCCAGAGGTAGACATCTGGACGTTCATGCAGGGCTCGTCGTTCTACTTCCGCAACTATGTGGAGAGAGGGCTGCGGGAGGTGGCCGAGCAGAGGAAACTCGCCTCTATGCCCATCTACAAACACGACTACAAATCGGAAAATATCGGTAAATAAAATCTCACATGTACAATTTTCACTAATATTAGAAATATATTATTATATAATTATAGTCTGTTACTTGCTACGTCAAATATTTACGTCCGTTTTGGGTATTTTCGTATCTTATGAGTAACTTTCTGCGTGAAAATACAAGACTGTATTTGTGCAGATTTAATATGGTGACCTGAACGCGGTATTTCTGGAAAAGCTTGATAAACTCACAACAACAACATGCCCTTTATATTTAACCTAAGAAAATATGATCATGTGTCGAGCTATAGATCTGAGCTTAATTCGATGCCATTTCTGACAGACGTAATTACAAACACCACTCTCCGGGTCGGAGAGTTGAGTAGAGAGAGTGTTTCCTTCTTATCGTATGTGACTCTATGACTCGCTCGTTTATCTCGACATAAAACAGCAGTTGAAACAGTGTTATATTAATTTGCTTCTTTGTTACAGACATCAGTAACGAGAACGACGAAAAATCACACGTGATATTCTTGGAGAGACTTCGAGCTTTGCAGGTTAGTTTAACAATACTTATTTACTTATTACGAAGAGCTATTTGTTTGTATGTATGTTGGGGTAACCTACGGAACTAATAATCCTATTATTTTTTTTGGGAGAAAGCCACATCATTCCCGAGTGTTCTGTAGGCGAAAAATATGAATATAACACGAAAATTTGCTAAGATATGAGTAGTTTTTTCGAGCTGCTAACATGTTGAAAAAAGTTACTAAATGGGCGACGCAATGGGATGGTTGACAAACTTCACGAGAAAAAAATCGAGGCCAGAAGCTAATAGATCAATAAACATTTTCTATTTTTATTTTTTTTTTAGGCCAAAGCCGGTTTGAAAACAGAGTCCTCACCTTCGTCACAGCCTCGCACGCCGATCGGCGACAACAGAACACTCGCCGACTCAATCAACGAGAACACGTTACCACGAACACACAGCATCGACCCACAACTTGATGTAAGTAGTTATTGATATTAAAAAGGTCTTAGGCCTGCAATACGGGAAGCGGTGGTCTCCTGCGAAGCAGTCATGCTAGCGAAGGAGGAGGCGGCAAGCGTGAGTGCAACGACGATATAATACTAGACTCCGCATGCACGATTTATGGAACAAAAACTATTCTGTCAACTCGCTGAGGTACTACGTAAGCGAGGGGGACGGGGTACTGCGTTGTGAATGGCTAACTCATTGTCTGTGCTGTCTCAACGTACGTTTACGGCTCACAGGATTGGTCGAAATGAGACGAATATAAGACTTTTTTGCATAATGTGTTGACAGACACCGGTCGCCTGTTATTACGAGTCTAGTATTATATCGTCGTTGCGTGAGTGAGAGGACAGCGTCCACCTCACAGTACAGCCGCAGCGGTAGACGCCACTACAAAGGACACCGCAAGACGATCTCCGGCCACCATATGCCGGTTATTCGCTGTCCGATCATGAACTATGCCGCGTTGTGTTCCACGCGCGCCTCAGAGAGTGTCATCATAATGACGGAGAACCCTTAGAGGGCCAAAGCCTGCCGAGGTCGCGGAACTAAGGAGCTACCGTGACCACGTAACGTAAAGGGCTATTGTAAGACACCGTGGATTTTAATCAGTACAAGTCTGACAGTCCCTCCTGCCCTGCCCTGGGCGGGAAGGACTAATTTGATGATGTTACCATGGTAAAAATTAAGTATCTTAACACTTTCACTGTCCGCGCAGCAGACACAATAGATAAACAATAGTCGTGAGTCACATGTGATTCATCGGACAGGGAAGTGGTTAAAGTATTCCTGACGCGGGCATTTTTTTTTATTTTATTTTTTTTTTTATTTGGGACAAACCCACCACACTATTCCCAACCACTGCAACTCCTGAAAGCCAGAATCAACAGTGGCAACCACCAGAAAAGCGCCGAGACAATGAAGCTCGACGTGTCCCGGAGAATGAATTTACCTGTCTGTATCTGTCCTGTCTGACGCGGGCATGCGGACAGCGATTAATCAGTAGCTCGCCGACCGCATCTCAGAGCCGTCAGCAACCCGGTGCGTCCTCGAAAGAGGGCCAACTACCCGGGTCCGCGGGACTTTCTAAACCAGATGCAGTGACCCTGGAACTAAAGGAATACGATGGAGTTTAATCAGTATGAGTCTGACAGTCCCTTTCGCTCTACCCAGGGTTCATATCACAATCACAGTATAACATTTGTAACGTACCGATTTCCTTTCCAGTTGCACACAACACAGACGCTCTCCCAACGCAATGAAGCTGAAGTGGATGCCTTACGCCTGAAGTTGCAACAAATCAAGAGCTCTTCGAAGAGATAAGGGTGCCCATATTCTCACTATACGCGGATTTGGTAGCTCTCTCATTATATTTCATCGATTTATTTGCATTATCGCGAAAACTTAGAGAGTGACGACTGTAATAACTAGTTGATTTTGATATTCGACTAAAATAACTAACAAATTAGTCGAATTTAATAATGGGGCGGTGAGGCTTTGAGTTGGCGTGATTGTGTATTTCGAAATAGCTTGACCTCATTGGTTGAATTGGGACAAAGCTATGGTCATGCCACCTAGAATCAACTTTCCCCATTTGTATTCGACTAAAAAACTAAACAACTGAAAATTAAGTCGAATTTCTCGATCACTCTCGCTTTGTTTCGCGTCCACACTCAGAGCTTTCTTTATTTCGTAACTTGACTTATTGTTCAGCTTGCCTGAAATAACTCGAAAAATTATTAATCTCATTTTTAGGCAGTTTCATTCTCATCTAGTTTCTAAGACTATATTAGAAGGCCTATGCGTGTTCCGACGTAGACTTCACACGTCCATTGTTATGAGCCCTTACTAAGTTTATTTGATTTCAGAATCTTGGATGATTGACATTCAACTATCTACCTTAAGTTTTTGGTCTCTGAGTACATTATTGAGTAAACTAAAAGTGATTGCAATGGAAATTGATCTCTTTCACGATTGAAATAGAGTTGATAATCCCAAAAGATGCCAATTATCCAAGATTCTGAGCTCAAGTTTAGAACATGACAATATAATTAAACAGTATCGCCTCCCACAGGGTATTACGCTTCATGTATGGACTTGTGTCTTGGTAAGGGATCATTTTGTTGACTCGGTTAGGATTAAAATTGTCTCTCTTGAAAATTGTTGATTCATGTTGGGATTTTTGTAAGTAGACATGACCTTGTACTGCGATGGCAACGGGAAGCCACAGAGAAAACTAAACCATTTTAATAGTGACAACATTACCAATAAGGGTTAATATTCTTTGACCTATAATGTTGTTGTACCTCGAGAAGAGAACTTTTAGTTTGTCGATCAAGTTCAATAGACTCACTGATGGTTTTTGAAAATCGCTGGATGATAGTTTAGTCATCCTATGATGTTCCCACAGCTGGGACTCATGCCTCGTCACTGTGCAGGATTGCAAGAAGATCGACACAATTATTTCAGTATAATAGATAGATGCTAAGGTCATGTCTAATCACAAATTGTTTAAAATTGATCGTTGTCTGTGTTTGCATAGAAATACGTGATGATTGGATATAATTCAATGTCGGTTGGCAACAAATGTTAACAGTACTAACAGTAGGACCTGGTTAATGGGGATGGCAACTGAGAAACGAATGGCGCTAGTATAGCTAGTTTCAAGCATCGTCATTGGTTCAAATCTTATAGATACTTTAAAGTAGTACTACCTCATTGGTCGGATTAGGACTTAGCTATGGTGGCGCCATCTACAATTAGCTTTGACCGGCCTTCCCGATTGTCTAAAGTAAAAAAATGTTGCTAACCATGCGTTACTTGCCGTGGTTAATCTATGTTAGTGAAACAGTGAGAAATTGGATGTTAAAATTAAGCGTGTAAGGTGTGTAAAAATTAGAAACTTATTTCTTCGCACTCTGATAACGAAAAAAACCGTGATATAACTCCAAAAATAAAAGAATTAATGACGAAATTCCATTTTAACATTGAAATGTCGATCGAATATTGTAGTAATGTAATTTTGCCGGCCATTTGTAGGCATATTGGATACGATTTAATAATATTCACGAATGTATATTCCACTGTGTGGCTCATTGCACTCAATGTCGCACTTTTACTTACGGAGTAGTGAACTAATGGAGTGCTAATCTATGTTAACTGGCGCTGTAGTCGTGAGATGCCTAGAAAGAAATCTCATTCAAAACCACTGGATATTGTATTGTTTTGAAGTGGACATGTCCGGATGAAAAAAAAAACAACTGGCGACTTTTTCGTCTTCATTTCGTGCAAACTATGCCTAATGCGTTAAATTTTTAACCGACTTCAAAAAAAGGAGGAGGTTCTCAATTCGTCGGAATCTTTTTTAAAGTTCAAGGCATGGTGTTCTGATAGCAAACGCACGTGTTAGCCATCCATTTGTTAACTATTCCGTGTAGCACTTATGAACAAAAAATCATGTATTTTGTACTGTAAGCAGTCGTGCCCCATTCGCGTTTCATACGTAGATGTAAATGGCAATATTTATTTACTGTTCTTTATACAATGAAATTAAACCAGGCTGTTATGTTTTTGAAAAAGATTATTCTTATTGTAAAAGTTGTTTCGTTTTACTGTACATATTCTCAATTTATTCGAAATTAGAATACTGGTAACTAAATATTAAAATCGTATGGTACTAACTCCTGTGGTGTAGAAAATTAAAATTCCAAGTGTATAAACCAAATTATATAAACAACATAAAATGTTAGTCAGTGTTTTTACTATGGTAACGTAGTAGTGTCGTAATAACCTAATAACTCATTAGCCAATCACTACAATAATAATCAATGTTTAAATAATAATGATAAAGAAAGGGATATGAAATATGCTGTGGCGAGATCATAGACGTAGAGCATGGACTGAGCCTGGCAAAAAGTGTGCGAGAGAGACAAGTGAAAAGGTCACACTGTCTTTGTCTATAAGAGAAATCGCTTTCTCTTTCAGGAGAGTGTTAAATTCCAGGTATTGCTCAGTTCATTCTGTATGTCCGTTGTCTATCGAGATTAATGACTAGTTTTGTATCCACGATTGTTTCAATGTAGTTTTCATTCAATTTGAAAACTATTATTGATGTAAGTCACGTATTATCCTAACCTATTCTAATAAATATTTTATGTACCTAAGTTAATTTTCTATGTATTTTTTTAATTGGATTTGTGTTGAGTTTTTCGGTTGTTTGTGTTCAAAGACTGTTTTTAAGAGATTGTGGTGTATAACAATACTCTTTTTGGGTGAAATAGATGGTTGTTGGATATCTGCAATATAAAAATAAGTCGGGTTTTCCTTCCTGACCCTATAACTCCAGAACGCACGAACCGATTTCCACAGTTTTGCATTCGTTGGAAAGATATCGGGCTCCGTGAGGTTTCCAGCAAAGAAAATTCAAGAAATTCACAAAGGCAAAGTTCGAAAATCACACGGCGAAGTCGCGGGCGTAGTGCTAGTTTATTATAAAGATTTAAGTTTGGCAGTGTTAAGACTGATTATTGTGAGTTTTTGGGTCTATAAGCGAAGAAAACCATAGGAATTACTGCTGCGCGGCGTGTCACGGGTTCGATTTCCGCACGGAACGGATATATGTATGATTATATCATTACCGTGCGGAAATATTTCGGTGTCTGTGTGGTGACCATCAATAGCTGTCAAAAGTTAAAATTTTGTATTGGCTTTTGCATTTGCAATGAAACTGGTAAATGTTCCCTAAAATCAAGTATTTTAACGATCTTGAGGCACTCCTCTCCTCAACTTAGCCTCATAACAGGTGTCGTTAAAGTTCAGTTGACAACTGCTAGTCAGTGACTATCAAGTTAGCCAATAGCCCTGCTGGCCATTTTGTATGTGTGTACCCACTATACAGGAAAAAATCCTAGTGTTCAGCTACGTTTCATAAAAAAAAAAAAACACAATTTCAGGCCATTTTTTGATTCGGTGCGATATTCTAGCTTTAATGAATCCATCAACCATCTGTTTGTCTCAACAATTTGTTGTTTTTATTCAATGATTAATGTTTTGAAGCGTTGTGTTCGGAGTGTTGAGTTTAGTTTCGATGCGCGATCAGTCGTCATCCAGTAGGTTTGTTAGAAAACTTTAAAGAGCTGAGATGAGGCCATAATTAGTATATTTTAATACCCCAACGTTTTGTTAACCCAGTGACTGTGTAATCGATGCATTCCTCCCAGTATTGGATTTCTGTGTGCTAAATTGTTTGTCAATTCTCATCAAACTATTTATCTGCCATTGTGTTCATCCATTTTTCATGAAACATTAAGAGCTTATGCACACCACGTTTTTTAAACGCGTCGCTGCAGCGCGTTTTAGAAACGCGCGTCGACGGCGCGTTTTCATCACAACAGTTTGTTGTCGTTTGTTTTAGGCTGCTTCTGACTTGCGTGCGTATCGCGTCTGTATCGTGTCAAACGCGCTGTATCGGCGCGTTTAAAAATGGGGTGTGCATAGGCTCTAAAAGTCAGTTAGTTCTTAGATCTAAAGAAAAAAGAAAATAATGTTTATGGTTAGTCAAAAAATTAAATGTCTATAAAAACGGGAAAGACAGTCCTCGTAATTTTTGGATGTGAAACTCAAATTGTACTGTACTGAAAAGATGATGAAAGATGAAGTGTTTTAACGTTATTTTTCTATTGTTTATTGACTTGTAGTATGAGTTTAAAATAGTTCCATTACATAATTCTAATGAAAACAATGTACTCGATATGTTTAAAAAATGCTTATAGTTAAGAAATTCACTCTACGATTAAATGTTACGCCACAGAAATTTTAGTGGAACAACCCCTTAGTTCTCGTTTAGAATTCATTTGATACAAATATTCGTGATTCCAATTTTGATTTGTTAAATTAGGTTAATTTCTATAATTGTCTTTAGTATAAACATTCGCTTTTTAAACATGACTTCATATTGATTATTGTGAGCATTTATTTATTGTATTATGTAAATTAATGTTTAAATCATGATGTAATATTAATTATTATAAATAAAGTTCATACAACACTGAAAAGCTGATTTTTTAATAAAGGTACACAAATAGGTAAATCGACAGTCAAGCGAGAACACGGGTGTAGGTAGTTCAAGTACTCACCATCAAATAGAAGCAACTGTTTTGTTGTTCACCAAAATTTTCTTAAAATCTTTTGAGAAACGCGCGCTAATACAAAATGAACCCCGTAAAAAATAAAAAGCTCCGAATATTCGTGTCTGGACAAAGGTTTAGGGGGTTTCCCCTACATATTACAATATTGTCCTAACGTGACTGCGCAGCAACACACAATGACAGTATTTTATTCTGGGTCACAGCTGCGTGAAATAAAAACTTGAGAGGTTTCAAGGGACACCCGGGTGGAACGAAGTTTCGTTCACTCCGCTCCGCTCCACTCCACTCCACTCTTTGAGCTCTAGCAGCCTTTCGCAACTTGCGCTATGGAACTTCGTTCCAAAAAGTGTCGTGACAACTTATCGTAAGAATTTTTTCCGTCTAGCCCCCTTTCACAACACGCGATAAGGAACTTCGGTCCAATAAAGAAACCCAGTTTAATATCAAAATAAAAAAAGTGCAACAATACGTAATTTCATTTTCTTCCGTAGCATGTACTTCACCACCTTCCAAGCAAAACGAAAGATTCACGGGTCTGTCTCATCAGGCAACCGTGACCCTGGAGCTCAGAAGGCTATTGACGGATCACCGTGGATTTTAGTCGGTATAAAGTCTGACAGTTCCACCCGTCCTGCCCTGGGTTGAGGACTCATTAAAATTTGATGATTTTACCAAGATGACAAAAAACGCAACACAAATGATTGCACCAGGCGCGTGTGTGACAGAGATGTAGCTACCGCCGCCGTATCAATTATACAGGCCCATAATTGTCAAGGGTCCCGACGGTTCGGGGTCGCGGGACTTATTACTGTGACCCCGCGGGAACATAAAAGGCTATTGAAGGACACCGTGGATTTTAGTCAGTACGAGTCTGACGGTAAGGGTGGGAGGACTCATTTGATAATTTTAAGACGCAAAAAAAGGGTCCCGACCGACCGTTGGAGTAAAATTAAAACTATGATGCTATTGTCTGTATTCTGCAAAACACTTAGATTAGAAGGGCCCCAAGCAAGTTTTTATTACGGGGCCCCTTCTGCCCTAGCTATGCCACTGGTGTGGGGACTGAGTTCACAGCAGAGATTTTTTCACAAGTCGGGATCTTTTGTCTTCTGTAGACCAAACTCCCGCTGCGCATGTCCAGTAGCAAGTCCTAGGGCATGCGACGAGCTCCTTGGCAAAGGTCGTTGATACTGTTGCCTCGCCTATTTGCACGTTTGTAGTTTTATGTTAGCGGCCCAGCTTCGCACGGGTGGCCTATGCCACTCAGGGTGAATGTAGCTGTATAGGTGTTTTTTTATTAATCGACACAGTAATTTTTGAGTTTTTCATTACAAACATACACACACACCCAAAATTGTTCCTCTTTATAAAATTAATATAGATATCGATTTTTAAGGAAGGAATTTTAACATTATTAATACCCTTCTGATACCACATGCACAGGTATCAGCGCGCTGCGCCTGTAATGGGCCTACCACACACAAGCTTCACCACAGTTTCACCTGCGCGATAGGGCGTTCAATGTTGCGACACAGATATATACAGGTTGTTTCTTTTAAATTGGCCAAAAGGGAGAAATCCGCATCCATAAGAGATACGGGAAAACTTGCTTAGGAACCTTTTACCCGTTTTTTGATGTGAACTTTTGAGTTTTTATTTTTTTGGTCAAGTGTGAGTTGTCCACAAAAATGAGTGAAACTGACCAAAAATAATGTTTAATGCCGTTCGTATCTGTTTCATGTAAGGATCATTTCACTGTACGGGAAGAAAAAAGTCGGGACGGCGGAAGTTCATATTTAGCAAAATATTTTCTCATACAAATTGGATCAATTCAATCGATTTGGTTTTTCCATGACGTAAATTATTTTTTGTGACGTCATAACAGGTAGTCAAAAATTGCTGGCTTGGTTTTCGTACAGACCATGATACTTGCGTTTTCTGTGGTTGCCGACCGTGAATGACCGTGAATGGGAGGTTTTCTTTTTGGAGTTAAAAAAAAAAAGTAGTTTCCAAGAACTCGATAGATGGCGTTGAACTGACGGCATGACTCTAGGAAAAAGATGTATGCCTTCATTTTTGCACAAATCCACGAGGCACAGACTTCGCTTCTTTTTCTCTTGGGACATTTTTATTTGGCGCGGAAAACTCATTAATTAAAAAGTCTGGTAAATGAATATTTTTTTCTTTTTCCTTGTTGTTATTTATTTTCAAAATGCCATTTGTGTGCTGTCATGTGACCACAGATGTGACTGACAATGACATGACATGTACTTTTTGTTTTACGATCTCAAAATTACATACAAGTGAAAAAAACAAAAAATGACCTGACGTTCCGTTCATTGCAGTAACATATCAAGTTCAGCGCCATCTATCCATTGACAGGGAAAACATAAAAAGAAAATCCCTCATTGTTTTTTTTTTTGCGCAGGTAAAACTGGTAAAGCTTATTCGTGTGGTAGGCCCATAAGATTAGATACAAGCACCCCGGTTTTTAACTCGATCAACGGGGCTATTGCGTATCTCGGTGTCTACAGGGTGATCATCAAATAGCTGTCAAACCTGTCAAAAGGTTTTCTTATTGGTTTTTGCATTTGGAAAGAAATTATTGATACATGCTGTGGATACATGTAAATTATAGGTGTAATAATATGTTCCCTAATAGTCACTGACCGGCTTGATAGCTGTTATGAGGCTAAGTTGAGGAGTGGAGTACCTCAGAGCGTTAGAATAGTTGTAAAGATCTGTTTCTTTTCGCTCGCATTTCTTTCATTAGAACAGAGAACTTGAAGGATTTTGAACTTTTATTTTTGTGTCACAGACGGGCGAGTTTTACAATAAAAAGAGGTTGCCGGTTGAAAAGTCGAGTATCGGAACGGCTGTAAAGTAGCGCAGCTCAACGCAGTTACGAATATCCGCTTTAATAGCTTTGCTAGTTTTAGATAAAAAAGGAACCATCCAACACCACACAGGACTATTTTACCACGTTTTTTTATTATCATTGCTCTAACCATGCTCTAATATTTTTCATTCAACTACAAATCGATTGAATGTTAACATTGATGTTAACTAATCTTTTCTTTTATAGTTTTTCTTTGCATGACACTCATGTAATAGGCTGCAAAAACGAAGTACTTATTTAACTATCAAGAAAATATGAGAAAACGTTTGAATTTACCACGCCACATAAAGAACTTGCTCACAATCTCGATAACTATGAAAAAGTAAAATTTCACTCTATGGTACAAAATAGACAAGTGATCAACCAATCAAACGGTGGGGCGGACGAAACGAAATGAAAGTCCGCCACATGTCCGCCATATCTACTACATCTTCTTTCTAATAGTGACGTTCATATTATTTTGTGTTAGATAGCGTTATTGTGTAGATATTCGTTGTATAATTTAATTATTTTTTTAGTTTATCTAATAGGCGGTGAGTAAAGCGTGCAATTTGGATTTGACATATTGATAGTTTTTAATTTGGAACTTGTTTGTCCGCGCCGTGCTTTACGTATTGTCAAAATGGAAAAATCTTAGTTTTAACGTAACTACAGCCTTATTGTATGTGTTATTTATAAATTGGATCCACTAGACTACACTCGTGACGTATTTTGTAGCGTTTAGCGGTGGCTATTGAGTAATACAAAAAAATTTGGTGTCGGCATTACTAGACGGTGTACCCAATATTTCACAGACCCTCGACGGCGGATAACACCATGGAGTCTCCACGAAAGTTCAACGATTGCTATTTTTACTACTACTCCACATGCACGAAGGTAAGAAAATATTCACGATTACATGTTCCATCATAAAAGTAACTCTTGTCATATTGTTTATATTGAGTCTGATTAAAATCATGGAAGCTAACGTGTTACGCACTGTTTCATCTAAAATTTTATGGTTAGAATGTTTTATTGACATTGAAGAAAATCCATCAAATACTACAATTTTTTTATAAAAATGATAACAACAATGCTACCAGATTTTACTAAGAAACTATTATCTATTTGGAGGTAAAACTGGCATTGATGACCTCTTTGCATGCTGGTTAAAAACTGACAGTGTATAGTGAGAAATCTGGAACCTAACACATCTTTTTTGAGCAATGAAGTAATTGATTGCAATGAAGGAGACTTAGGCATTTGTGTACAGCAATTTAGGAGGAACATAAAAATTGAAAAAGCACATTTCATGGAGACTACTCCCTTTTCTTGAAGTAAACAAATATTGTTGATGAAATGCAATGTTTTACATGATGGATACTGTAATACCTGGAGCTTACATGGCTTAGAAATCAGTACAATATGGAGTTTTCCAAAAAGTATGCATGGCCTGCCACAAAATGTTTCAAAAGCAAACCTCAATAATTGTGGGTCAATGTTCTGCTTATTTGCAAATCATGATGTCAAGTGAAAACCACATCTAGCTTTTGTTTCTTTTCATTTAACAACACATGTTGAATGCTTGCCAGCCAGTAATTAGGTTTAAAAACTAGGAGCTAATATCACCTTACATGTGGTTTACATGTAATGTAACACCTATACTCTTATCATAGACAAAACGTTCAGTAAAGTTACTTACTTTATTTGTTATGAAGGGGGACAACTGTGTGTTTCGCCATGAACCGTCAGCGCTGGGGTGCGAGACTATGTGCACAGCCTGGCAGCAGGGCAAGTGCCTTGATAAACGCTGCAAACTACGTCACATGGAACTGAGGGTATGTATAGAAGTACATAGATGTATTTAAGGTTTCATTTGTTTTCTCACGTAAATATTTTTGTAAACTGTGTATAATCTTGTGGTAACTTCAGAGTAGTTACAATTTTTTAGTCAAGTTGCTGCTGAATTTAATACTGATACTGATACTGCTAGCCTACATCATCCCACTGCTGGGCAAAGGCCTCTCCCCATGACTTACAGTTTTCACGATACAGGGCCAAAGTGGATCACTTGTCATTGGTTCTGTAAAGCTTGTCCCGCCATCGTCTACAAGGTCTTCTGGCTGTCTGGGCTCCACAAAGTGGTTATTTTGGCCCACAGCTCATTTGACATGCGGCAGACAAGACCGTCCCAAGCCCATTTCAGTCCGGCCTTTTGACTAACATTGAATTAGAAGACATATTAAGTTTAAAGGGGTTATAATAAAATTTATGTTGACAAGGAATCTGACAAAATGTAGTTTGTTCTTTAAAATAGATTTTCTTGGTAATTAGCTTCTTGTTTAATTGGGGTGTTATTCCAACTTTTACAGACTGAATGATTTGTTATCTTAAACAGATTTTGAAAAAAAAAACACTTTCTTTGAAAAATTCATAGATACTGCATGGGCCTGATTTAGATAAAATTTTCTGGTAGGTGGATTCTTAAACATTAAAACTAAATTGAACTAAGTATTCTTTTTTCTTTGGATTAGTCAAAAATTTGGTAAGTTAATGATTTTGTTTATTAATGGATGAAATGTCAGTTGACTTCTTAGTAAAAATCTTTTCTAACAGCTGTGCAATTAATAAACTAGTATCTTATCTTAATGTGTTAGAAATTGATTACCTCACGTAATAATTTATCAGTCATTATGTAATAACTATACTTTTACATAATTCTCAGGGTTTACATTGTAGTGTGTGATGATCGGTTTCATAAAGTAGTCATTCACATCTCAAAATAGCAGCATAAATTAGTTGCATATCCATTTTGTCTCATATGATTGTTTTAAGAAGTAATCGTGGCCCTGGAATGCAAAGGGCTATTGGAAGGAACACCCTGGATTTCTGATAGTCTGACTGTTCCTCCCATCCTGCCCTGGATGGGAGGACTCATTTGGGGATTCTACAATTATGTTTTAATTTTACTATTTTTGAGAATTAATTTAATAGGCTGCACATAGGGAAGAGTGGAAGTGTATGGGGGAGATCTTTGCCTAGCTGTGGGACAATACCAAGTTAAAAAGAGGGGGTTTGTCAAGTCAGAATGACTTAAACTTTTTATTACGGTGTGACATAATAATGGGGAAGGCCGGTTAAAGCTAATTGTAGATGGCGCCACCATAGCTAACTCCTAATCCGACCAATGAGGTAGTACTATTTTGAAGTACCTATAGGATTTGAACTAATGACGATACTTGGAACAAGCTATACTAGCGCCATTCGTTCCCTAGTTGCCATCCCCATTTATGAATTTTAAAAGCCTAAGACAAGTCTTTAAAACTTGACATTTGACTTTGAACTACAAATACTAGAAGTATGTTTTACCAACAACTCTTTCGGTCACTAGACCAGTAAAACAGCATAATAATCAAGCATATCATTAAGCATAAAGATATGCACATAATGCTGGTGATAAGGGTTATAATGTTAGGCAATTCTTTATTTCTTATCTTCAATACCTACTACGGATTAATTTAGCGGTATTAGGAATTTACTGTATGCAAAAAAAAAACGTCATCGTGACGTCCGGCTAAGGCGGCGTCTACATCTTCGGATGTGTTTTTTGTGAGTACTAGGTCTTATTTATTTACATAGTGCGTGTGAGAAGACAGAGATGTATATTGAACTTTTATTATTATGCTGGTTATATGTAAATTGTAGCTTGAACTGGCCATAAAGAATACACATCGTGCAACTTTGGAAGTGTAAGGCTAGTTTCGTCTTCATAGGGCTCCTGTACACGATGTCGCCGTCGCGCCGAAACCGCTCCGCTACCGCGCCTCTATGCTGTGTATACCTTAGCGACCGCGCCGCCATCGCCACCGCGCCACCGCAGCATAGCCAACGTGAAGGTATCCACAGAGGCGCGGTAGCGGAGCGGTGTCGGCACGGTGACGGCATCGTGTACAGGAGCCCTTAGAGCTTCATCTCTTGTCACACATTACCTTTGTGACGTTTGTAAAACAAAGATAACGCCACAAAGCTAAAACTAGCCTTTCTCTTTTTATGGATGGTATCCGTATCTTCGAGATACTAATTGGCCTTAGGGTGCGTCCACATCTGGCGAATGCGCCGCAAATGCGCCGTTTGCAAGCTGCACGCGTGCAGATCGCGTGCCGCGCGCGCGCTTCTCGCCCGCCTTTTGGCATACTAAATCATTGCCGAGAATGCGCGCGCGCGGCTCGCGCGCAGCTCGGAAACGGCGTGCGGCGCATTCGCCAGATGTGGACGCACCCTTAGAGTACCCAGGAAGGAATATAACTAAAAAGTTTTGGTTGATAACAAGATTATAAGTTATTTCCCTTTACCAGCCCTTTCACGACTTTTAACTTAGTGCGAGAGTGGCGCGAAAAAGACACTAACTACTTAGTACGCGAATTCGCCACTGGCGGACCCTCGTGGCGTTTTTCAAACATTTCTGTACATTCGTACCGCCTACAGCGGCAAATTCGTGATCAGGCCGTAACTGTTATCTTCAAATAAGCTTTGCGATTTAGTTTTGAGTTTATCTGCTACTAAAAAAACAGTTGCAATTGTTATTTATGTACTCTCGCTAGAGACTTAGTCAGCTTATGAACCTCATAAAATAGACCAGAGAAATACCGCTGCTGTGGCCGAGTTCTCCAGGACTCCTCAATAAAAAGTCAAACAGAAGCTGTAAGTGTTATTAAACATGTATAAATTGTCAAATTCTAGAAAAACCGCAAGCAGATCCCATGCTATTGGGAGAACCAGCCGGGCGGTTGTCGTAAGATCCACTGTCCGTTCATGCACAAGAACCCCGACGCGCGCACCGATGGTATCGCGCCCAGCCAGCCGGCGCCGCCTCAACCCGTGAGACAACACATACATTACACGCCATACACGGTGCCTTTTTTACTAGGGAACTAGGAAAACTTTCTGGGGCGATACTCGTCTATAACACCCCCTTATGAAGCTGAGAAGAAATAGAAACTAATACTAAAAATTATAGTAATTATTAATCAATTTTTGTCCTTGAGAAAGACGTAAAAGTATCACCCTTGAAAGTTTTCCTGGCTACTAAGAAGGCATGGTGTATAACTGAATGAATTTTACACACACTAACATCTATTGCTTTTAGGTAATTCATTTTTTTAACTACTTTGTAACAGTAAATCATTTTGTAACATTTTTGGCTTCAATATCATATCGTTTTCCATGGGATTTATACCTCCATAAATATCTACAGAATCATACTTTCAATACATCATTTATTTTGAAATTCTATGCAATATAGACCATACAAGTCACTTACTACTACTACTACTTACTATTTCGTTGTTTTCTTGAAATCCTTCGAGTTATGAGTCAAGCTACACGATAACTGACAAATGCTTGCACTGACTAGACAAGTGCACTCAAATCTGTGCATTTCTTTCTTAAAAAGACCATCTCAGACACCAACATGGTCCCCGTATGACTTGAACAATACAATGTCTGGACTTTAAAAGAGACTGACCTCTGAGTTTGTTTAGAATGTTTCTTCTCCGATTAGTCAGGTACAAAACACTTGGCTCATCTAGCTTTATAAATACCTTAATAATTAAAAGAATATATTTTTTAACATCTAACTTCATTTATCATAACCATCAAATTCATTATATCATTTGGTCCTGGTTTGCATCAGGGCTACTTACTTATCCATGAACTAAGCCTGTATTGACACAGCATTATAAGTTTCCCAATGGTCTTCCGCCTATTTTATCAAATGCCATGGCTATCCTATCATAGTTCAACATCTCCCCAAGACTTCACATAAATCGCAATGTCCAATCAAACACGAAGTAACGTTTCCCGTCGTTCCCAATAGCAGCAAGTGCCGACGTCGGTGAACGTGCCGGAGCCTGTGCCCTCCGAACAGCCGCCCATGGGGGGCGTAGCGCCGCCCGTGCCTGCGCCCGCGCCCGTGCCCTTGCTGTGGCAGCAACAGCGCCAAGGTAACACTTAACAATTATATTTTATATTTAATTAAGGATTCAAAAATTATGTCGAATTGAGAACCTCCTTTTTTATCGGTTAATAAAATTAAGGAATCCTTTCATATACTGTATATTTTTTAGCCGACTTAAAAAAAAAATCTAGGTTCTCAGTTCGACCCTGTTTATGTTTGTCCGCGATTATCTCGCGTTTGGCTGAACAGTTTTCGATGCAGTTTTCAGAAAAGTTTTACATTCTGGAGAAGGTTTTAGTAAATAACACAAATAGATATCCCGTGACGTTGCCCGCATGGATCCGATTTTGCTTACTTGGATTTTAGATTTTCAAAGATGCCGTTTAAACAAAGATTTTTGTTGAATATCTGAACTGAATTAAAATGTAATAAAATTATAATTTACTCGTTATGAAAGGGTAGGACTTTATTATTTTGATGATAGCCATATAATCTAAAATGGCTACTTTAGTACTGATTATTTTCCAAAAGTATCAGCAATTTCTAGCTTAAAACACCTCATAAAAAACAAGCATGATATTATGCAGTTATGAATTGCAAAATATATATTTACACCATTCATGGTTCCGAGTTTAATTCAACGTTCGTGTGATGTAGATGTGTCGCGTTTGATACACATGCAATACACATAATTTTCATGTTTGTTGATGATAACACATCTGTATGTATGAATAGTGTTAAATAAAGCATGGTAACTTTGTTTATATGGTGAAAAACCTATGCGACAATTTCAATATAATTATTCAAATTATTGCATAGAAGAAAAATAGATCGCGATTCAGAATTTCCGGTTCTTGTTTTATTGACTTTATAAATGAACTATTTTTGCCTTTTGGTGCATCCACACTGAATAATACTTTTGCAATAAACAAATATCAAATCACTTACAATATATAATCGATTCAAACAATGATATTCTAATATACAGATATTTTATACACTTACAACACATACACACTTTTTTATTCACACATTACATTTCACTACAAGTAAAAAAAATAGCTTGATAAAACGCAATAAGAAAAAAAGTGTCTGCTAGATAAACAAACAGCGCCACGCGTCATCAATCCCCCCGCACGTCGGCATCATAGACTTTCAATTGTCCCACGTAGGACATTTTCTGCTCTTCACGTTTTGCGCGCTCATAATACTGTTTACTAAAATATCATTGGATTCAACTCAGATCTAAGAAATAGGCAGATAGAACGCTCAGAACACGCGAGTGTCTCCACCAAAGTTAATACAAAATCAAATAGAATTACATTCCATAATGTTTTCTTTGTTTTTGAGAACAAACGATGGTAAAAGACACGAGATATTTTGGCAAAAAACAACAACGGCGCGCAGCTTGGTACGACGCGTAGCTTGGTACTGTCGCGACTTTGTATTCGATTTTGATTTTGTATTAACTTTGGTGGACCTACTCGCGTGTTCTGAGCGCTCTATCTGCCTATTTCTTTGATCTGAGGGATTCAATAGTACTTTCAGTGTGGATGCAACTTTAAAGATGACATTTTATCAACTATTCCCCGTGGTTGCACCCTCGCTGTTCAGATCCTATTGCTCGTAGCGCGATGATATATAGCCTAATATCTGGTTGACCGAGCTTTGCTCGGTTTTTAAAATGTCTTTATCTTGGGAACCGAGCTTTTCTCGAACTTGGGACCTTGATAAATTGATTCCTTGAGCCGAAAAACCCCTAATCTGTAATTTTCATGAAAATCCTTGGAGCCCTTTCCGAGATCCTGATTATATAAATAAATATACAAGAATTGCTCGTTTAAAGATATTAGATAAGCTATAACCTTTCTCGATAAATAAGCTATACCAGGGGTTCCCAAATTTTCAACTCGCGGCGCCCATAAAGGTTTTGAATTTTTTCGCGACATCCTAGCTAGTTGATATCAGGTGAATAATAAAACAATAATACCTGGTTCTGAACTCCACGAAATCAGAGCATCGCGTGAATCTAGGTTTGTTGCTGCAAAAGAGATCAATGAACTCTTCTTTTTGGTGGATATTTTATACATACATATAGAATCTTGGTTCCACGCAATATCAGTCCGGAGAATGATCGACACTCGCGTCTCACGACCCGCGACGCCCAGATGATCTCTCTACGACGCACCAAGGCGTCGCGACGCACAGTTTGGGAACCCCTGAGCTATACAACAAAATAAGAATTTTTGAATTAGAACCAGTAGTTCTTGAGATTAACGCGTTCAACGAAATAAACACTTCAGCTTTATAGGGGAACAGTTTATAAGACGAGGACGCGAGGTATAATGAGGACATAACACTCTTTAGACAAAATTAACGTAACGCAAGCGCCACAAGGACGTCATTTGCAAGCGGCCATTAATAAATGGCATCCTGCGGCCTTATTATGATATCTTAAAACAAGGCTTGTTCCAGTGAGTGAAAGAAACAGAGCTCTACAAGTCGTTTAGCGCCATCTCGTTCACTCACTGGAATATGACTGGTTTTAAGACGTAGTAATACCCCCCTGTTGTCACAAGCGTGTGATTTCCCATCATACCTCGCCTCCCAGTCTTATACATTGATCCCCTAATAGTGGTATAGATTATAAACTTTCCGAGCTACCCAATATAAGATATACAAGGCTTCCGTCCCCCAGCAGTGGTGCTGGACTCTGCCATCCTGGGAGTGCTGCCCGCGTCCAGCGAGCTGCTGGGCGGGCGGCGCGTGCTGCCGCCTCACGCGCACGAGCAGCCCGCCAACCCGTACGCGCCCATGCCCGTGGACCCGCTCGTCGTCAACTTCGAAGAAGGTATGCGCCTCTACTGAAACTACATGTACTAAGCCCCCGCCAGACGATTTGAGAAATCGAACCCCCGCTACGACCAATAACACCCAACCGATTTAACTCTAGAAGATTCTACACTTGACCAATATAACTTGACACGTGGCGGTATTTGGAACTTTGTGTAAAGGCGCTTTTCTGTAAAGCAAGGGCCAGAGAGAAGAGACGTAAGACGAGGACGCGTCGCGTTGCGCCCGCGATCCGACTCTTCTGATGTTTTACGACGTGACGCTTCCATACATTTTGTATGAAAATGACGCTGAAGTGACAAATGTCCGCGCCCCCTCTGCGTCTTGCGTCTTTTGTGTGTGGCCTAAGGCAAGTCGAGTATACAAGTATCACGGCACATTTGCGTACAAGTAACTTGAATGGTTTTCGAGAGTGCAAATTGAATGCAGGTTTTACGTGCATAGTTCCCAATTGAGTAGGTTGACTTTTACTTGAAACAAAATGTACAAATTCAAACTACGTACTTGAAACTTGTAGCTTGTATGCAGGTTTGTTCAAGTTACATAAATTTGCAAGTAACTTGTATGATGAAAATGCGCCAAAGCATACTGAATTTGACATTTAAATGACAGTTCTCTTAGCAAGTAGCGCCACCCTGATGTCTCAAGTTACGTTGGTCACATAAAACAGCCGGTCCGCAGGAAGCTATGGTTGTGTTTGGTGTTACTATTGATGTTGTTAAAGATGATGTAGGAGGTAGGTAGCTGTACTTCATTTGAAGTTTTATTGCTGATGAGACCAAGATGTCTCCAAAGACGCAATCTTTCACCATATGGATTGGTATGGGAAACTAAAATGTTTGATTTAGGAGGTTTGGACCGGTACCTAAAAAGAAAAAAAGAACGGTAAATGAAATTCGATGTGGAAAGTCCTTAACTATGGTTGAAATTATGATTGCCGCTGTCAAAGCAATGGTTGTGTATTGATGATTCTTAGAAACAGTGATTAATTTATAGATGTAAACTATTCTGTAAAAGCAATGAAGGATCGTGCTGTCTTCTCGATTAGTTACCACAATGTGATGTGGTAATAAAATGGAATCTTCTAGAAATAATTTGGACTCGCGTCATTGCTGGGGCAAGGATGTAATGTGTGAACCAAGAATGACGGTGAGTCAGGCGGCGGTAGCAAACAGAATTCTCAAATTGTATGATTGGGGCTTACGGCTCGATTTGCTCTCACTAATTTGAAAAGCCATCAAAATAAGTATAAGTTTGGACTAAATTCAGACCAGTGATGTAAGATTAAGGAAAAAGTGGGTAAAGCTATTTGATGGTGAATTGTTTCCTAGTATATTATTATGTAGTATGAATATTCTCCATATGTGGCATTGTACTTTACAATTTTCTATTTAAGAGCACTGGGTAAAGGATTGCAAGCAAGTTTTATGCGTCATGATTTTATGTGATATAAAAAGCAATCGTATAAATGTATAATTTTGATATACAAGTTGGAAAGTGAATGGCTAAGTATATAAAACTATATACACAACATTGATGGACACTTTGGATTTGTTTGACGATAATTGTAATTTTGATGTCTTTCCAAATAATGTTATAAGCGAATCTTGTAGCCAAAAGTAAAATTAATAATACTATGTACTAATGCACTTGAGTTTTCAATAGACATTTAGAGATACGCTCGTAATATCGATATCACGGCTCGCGGACACTAAGTCTAATGATTGAGCCACCGCTTACTGGCGATGTGATTGTAACATTGAGTTCTATGTCCACTGAAGTGCCCTCAATGATTTCGTGAAGAGATTCAACGTGTAAACGGCACTATATATTTAATTTAGTCATACAATGCACTGCCTATACCAATTCCCATGTAACTTAAAGACTTGATATGTGTTACTCGAACGCATACTTCTTTGTTCGTGGACAATCGGATCGCTGTTTATGTCTTCACACTATAGTCGATTGGTCACTTCAGTGGACAGCGGGCTTAAAATGCATTATTATAATAATTCGGTAGTTGAAAACTCTGCATTGTCATGTCATGGGCGGTGTGCGTAGGGTTAAGCATTAACGATGTTAAATTTCAAACGCTCATTTATTGTTTTTGTTTTCTAAATATAACACTATGCTTTATGTATATTTATGGCACTACTCACTAGATCCTCTCGTCAAATTCATGGTCGTAGGTCGCATTGAAAGGGTTCCAATATTATTTTTTAGAATTCAACCCTTTGTTGTGCCAATAAAAGATTTATGTAAAAAAAAAACGACCGAGAAAGTGCTAGATTTATTACTTTAAAAAAATATATATTTACTTTATTCACATGTTATTGGTTAAGAATTTTTCCTACGTTTATTGTCGCTAGCGGAGTGGGAATTTATTGTTTATATATTTTTACGCGGGTGGGTCACAACTTGCCGCTTTATTAATTTTAACTTTTGTAGAAAGAAAATACGTTTCTTTTGTTCTCCCAGTTCGCGACGCGACATCTTAACACCTGTTTATGGAAGGTATTATTATTGTTTTTATTTCGCCAATAGTCAATTACTATAGTATTTATTGTATAGTTATAGTTGGATTCAGTTTCGTCTTTTTTTGTATTCAATATTATTGTGGTGGGTGTGGCATTAAAGAGTTTGGGCGGTTACATCAGAAACTGGATCCAAAATTAATTTAACGACATACAATATTGTTTTTTTTTAATGTTGCCGGAAGAGGCGGCTTTTTGGTTGACTCTAACTTAGACAATGTTTAGCTGTTTTTTTATACCATAGACAATGATTAAACAAAGTGAGGTTATATTGGACTCACGATGAATTTACGATAGCTCTCTTCTCACAGTTTATTACAGAAATAATATGGAGAAAAAGCGACGTTGGTATTTTTGTATGTGCAATAAATTAGAGAATATAATCTCTTTCATATCTTAGCTAATTAGATTCATTAATATCTCTCGCTTTTTCATTTACTGTATCGTTATATAACAATTTATATCACATAGATAGACAGTTACAGTCATATTTTAAGAAAAAAACATTCAGTTTTCTCTAAAAATATCACTGCAATACTTTTTTTAAATAGATGTTGATATAATCTTTGTCTATGATAGAAAAGTACATAATAAATAGGTTTAATAACATATAAAATACAAATAAAAATATATATACACGATTATTGTAACTCATTAATATAGGTAAAAAAAAAAGAAAAAAAAAACAGCTTTATGCCTTTAAATTGTTTGTATGTTAGTATGTAGGATGTTTTAAGGGGCTTCGGCAGTTTATAAAGGTACCCACTGCTACCTGCCCCCAATACTTTATATATTCGCACCGTGAGATTTAGATAGAGCTAATAAAATGATAAAAAAAAAATGTATCTCTAGGTATACACAACGGGAAACACAGTTTAAATCGCATGAGTTTCAAAGCTGTGGCTCCAGTATAAACAAAAAAAAAATCGTGCTTAAGATCATACTACCAATTTAGAAAGATTAAAAAAAAGAGATAAGTTAACAAAAAAAGAAGCATTCGTTTGCTTAGCGGTTTTTGGTAATATCTGGTAACGCTTCCGATATGACGATAGCACTTCGGTATGTTTATTGAACGCGATTAGTCAAATATATTTGTTGTAAAATCTGGCAAGAAAAGGATTCAGTTCTCATATTCTTTGCACTGAGAGTAAAGTTCCTATATTTATTACAAAATCGCAAAAGAGTGAACAGAATAGCATTGAAAAAAAAAAAGAATCGGTTCGCGTTATGGTCCATGGTACGCCTAGTCATTATTTATGTATAAAACTATTTATCAATATTTAAATAACATAGTCTCGATTGGTGGGGATAGATTAAGTCGGAGGTATTCTATATTATTTTAACATGCTCAGTTTTACACACACATCTTTGATTTTCCTTTAAATTCTTGGTGTTCGCTTAAAAGGGTGAAAAAAAATATTTTAAGTTTTATATAAATTAGCGGAAAAGTGTACTGAAAAGTTATTAGGAATATAATTTTAGTATGAATTAGTACAAAGGGTGGATGGTTGCTTCAATGGCAGCTGTTGAAAAAAAAAAAACAAATTGGTTTCTCTTGTAACTGTAGCAATACATTTTATATTTAGTATAATGTTGTAGTCTTGTCTCTTTTTATACTAATAAACTATTTATTTACCTTTAGATTAATTGTTGGAATGTTAACGTTTTATGTTGGACAGTGAAATTTTCTGTCAACGCGGAAAGAGCTCGAATCTTTGTGAAATGTACTACGATTAAGGAACGGATCACTATCTATCAGTTGCTATACTACGTAATTACCTATATCTATACTCTCTTTGGCAGTTTTTTTTCTATAAAATTGATGGAAAAAGACTCGAAAGTAAGACATTATGTGTTACGTGATTGTTCGCATGTATCGTACGGCATTTCATAATGATGTCAGCATAGATTACTATGTTTTTACTAACCGATTTTGTTGAATGTGGAACGCTTTCCTTTTAATATTTATTATGTTTTCGCTGATTAAAATTAGTTTATGTCGGCGGGAGGGATCGGATGAAGGATTTGAACTTAGTCACTCGAGGTCAAAGTTGTCATCCACATTTGACCACGATCGGTTATGAATCCGAATAAATTTTTCTAAGATTTGTATATGTGTGCGAAAGTGAGGTAAATGTAATGAAATTAGTAATGCAGCACTTTTGATACTTACAAGTTATGTTCCATGACATTTTGGTTGACGAAGGGAATATGACTAGTGACCTGCGCGCGCGCACCTCGTGCGGCGCCGCGCCGCCAACTGTCACGAGTGCCTACTGATAGTTTCTTGTTTCAAATAATACGGGGTTGTTGTTATGTTAATCTTAGTCTTATTTTATAATAAGAATTTCAAAATATGTTTATTATTAGTAACGCGTGTCTAGTACCTTTCATTTAAGCTAATTAATATTCAAACTGATATAGGAACTCGTAACGGAACAGAATTATACTTTGGCTTTGTTTAATCAAATTGTGTTTAATATACCAACGAGTAAATAAAAATGTTTCGTAATATGATTTTTGTAATTATTTTTGACCGCCCCTACGAGAGTCGCTTTCAGATTGACGTTACGAGAACACACCGCGAAGTTGCCAAGTTGCCGGACGGGTCGCATCAAAATTAATTACGAAAATCATTTCGAATGTTTCGATTATGGCGTCCGACTAAGCGGTTCGTTCGTGTGTTCTTGCAGAGTCGGATAATGAAAGCGCACCCTCGTCTACGCCCACTAAAACAGTGCCGCCCGATGACGCGACCAAAGTGTGTCGCACTAAGTCGCAGGAGTTGTTGCTTCTCGAGAAAATACAAGCGGAGGCGGCGGCCTTCTACAGCTACGACGGCCTGCCGCCGCCCGACTCCAAGGTCAAGCTGGTGAGGACCAACCTAGCCACCAAGTACGAGCGCGTGTCGCTGGACGAGCTGGCCGGCAAGCAGGCCGTCGAGCGACGAGCCTCCCTCGACTTCAAGGTCCTCTCCCTCGACGAGATCAGGGCCAGGAAGAAAAACGACACCATCGTACACAGTACACCGATCACACTTAATCTCAGTAGAAAAAGAAAGCTCTCTACACATGAAACCATCACTACCTCAGGTAATAAGATACTCAAAGTTGTTAGAAGTAATTCTATTGTGTATAAGAAGTTGGATCGTAGCGCTCCAGCAGTTCTCAGTCAGGCTAAAGTTGATCAGAAACAAAATGATTCTGCTAAAGAAAGGAAACGAACACTGTCAGAGCAAAGTGACATCTGTGAGATACAAGAAGATGAGCTTGTGGACAACTGTTACGAGTTCAAGAGAATAAAGCTCGCTGCTCAGACTGCTAAACCCAGGCTTATAAGAAACAGACTAACAAGTTCAAACGTAAGTTCAGACGAACCAAAGTACGACGATTTAGATATAAACAAAACAGACGATTCTGATTCAGAAGTACAAATTGTTAGCGTAGATATGACGGGGATTGATTCAGTAGATTTAGATAAGGTAGATTCGGATAGTGAAATTATAGATTTAGAGACTACTAGGTTAGGAGATCCTATAGATGTTGTGGACTTGAGTGAGGATCTTGACGAAGGTGACATCACAGCTGCTGATCTTGATCTGGATTTGAGCAAAAACGCGGTCATGCCAGATGTGGTGGTCAGCTGTCACCAACAACTGAATAAAACAGACAGCTCAGCGAATAACATTCTAAATGATATCGATAGTTTGCTAGATGATGACTTATGATTCTCATTTATTTTTAATTGTTAGGCTTAAAAGGTTTTAAGTCGAGATGTTCGTACAAAACTTTGCATGTTTAATATATTATTTAGATTATTACAGTCAGCCCCAAGGAAGACGATTTTATTGTAAATCACCATGGTTTCATAATTGTGTTTATAATGTAAAAGTAAATTTACAAAAAAAATACTATAATTACTGTAAAAGCCGGTTTTCGATTATTTATATTTTTTTTATGTCCAATACATTATAAGGCCGCACTGCGGATTTTCACCGATTCATTTTCAATTTTCGCGACTTTTTCCGAAAATACGTATAGCCATACCAATTCCATAAGCCGCAATAATCGCGCGATTTAAATTTGCTATGCGTACTTAGCCAAAATTCTCACAAAGTTAATGGGGATGGCAAATGGGGAACTAATGGCGCTAGTATACCTTGTTCCAAGCATCGTCATTGGTTCAAATCTTAAAGGTACTTCAGAATAGTACTACGTCATTGGTCGGATTACGACTAAGCTACGGTGGCGCCATCTACAATTAGATTTGACTTGCCCTAGCCATTACAACCAAAATCGTTAAAAAACGAGGTTTTTAGACGAATATAAAGGACCGATTAAAAGTTGAATGAGGTATAAGATATACATGGTTTTGTGGCTGACTGTTCCAACATTATGTTAAGTTTATGAGAAAATCTACACTAAGTAGTATCTAAGTGACAAGCAATATGTTATGTGACTTATTTTAAAGGTACGAGAGCTAAAATTTTAGTATTTTGTTATATTACAGTGGAGTGAAAAAGCTTTAATTGATTCTATGGAAATTATTACAATAATTTTTCTAGAAGGTGAAGTTTTATTAAAAAAGAACAATTTCAAATATTCATCATTATCTGCCTAGCTTTTTCCGAGCTATGTTGGCTCCAACCTGTGCTGGGTATTATAGCAATCCAGAGGCCATGGCCATGTCATGACCTTTCTATTATTCTGACGTAAACTGGAACTTTGACATTTTCAAATTGACAAACAAGGAAAAAATTAGTTCATTCTTCGCACACCAGAGGCACTGTTCCATTTTTCCACACAAGAAACGCTGTAAATACTGGAAAGACGCTGTAAAGTAAAATAGTGAAGAGTACAGTCTTATCAAGTGGTATGCCTTGGTAAGGGTCGATTTATACTAGCGCAAAGTCGAAGCGCTTCGAAGCGAATTTCTAAAACTGAACATAACAATTTCAACCTTAACTCCACAGCGTAACGCACACATTACTTCTAAGATTTTCAAGATTCACGATCAGCGTTGTTCGCGCGCAGACGCACGAATTCTGAAGAATGCGCGCGACTTTTTAAAATCTAAGAAGTAATATGTGCGTTACGCTGTGGAGTTAAGGTTGAAATTGTTATGTTCAGTTTTAGAAATTCGCTTCGAAGCGCTTCGACTTTGCGCTAGTATAAATCGACCCTAAGACTACTTTTCAGACTTTCAGGACACCTATAATATTCAAAGATTTACAAATGAAGTGATGAAACAGTCTGTAAGAAACCGATTTTTTTTTCATGACACATGGCGCTGCTTTGCCAAAATAAAACAAAAAAATTACTTTGATCCAAAAGTGTATTCATATAATGTTATTAAAACGTTTCATCGACATCACACAATTATTCACATTTTTATTTATAACCAATACATATACACTTTAAAAACTAATTGTAAATTCGAAAATAACACTTGAGGTTTATTCAAGCTAGTGTTGTAACTAATATCGATTTTAATTTAAGCTGAGATGTAAAACATGAGACATTATTTAATGCTAGCATTAGCAAAAAATCCTACCATAATAGTAGAAAAAAAGCATGGAAAAATATTTTCTACCAAAAATTGTTCATAAAATAAATGATTTACCAAAATGATCTAAGATTTTTAAACAACGTACTTGCGCGCTTATTACATTTACAATGGGATAATCACAATGAACAATTACACGAAAGTAACTATTTACATTTCTGTTCTTAAAACTAACAAGCCCTGTTTCTCATAAAAAAATCTACACTACTATAATGTTAGGGATTTAATGTGAATGTTTTTTTTTTACAAATAATTCCTTCGCGACTTCTGTGTATGAAAAAATGCTGAAATTGAGTAAATTATTGTGATTTGCATCTATTATTTACTGTAAGACAAAGGTACTACAAAACATTCCGCCATATTTGTCACATATTCTAAAAATTAATCCAATTTAATCTCAGCATTGTTAATTAAACATTTACAACAAATATACACAATTAAATACTTATTTAACGCTAATCTTAGCTAACTACCTAATTGTTATTAAAATATTTTTTAACACTTACACAAAAATATTAAATTATTTCATTCAAAGTTTACAAGCTAGGGATACGACATTACATGCGTATCAATAACGGTACCTAATGTAGAAATCTATGAATGATTTTATTATTTAAATATTTGAATGAAATATTCTAATTTTATTTTTTAATACGATTTGAGCCTATGTTTGTGCTCCAAGTCCTGTTTTGTGGCATCTAGTAGATATGTTAATTCTTTATACTATACGTGTTACATCAGTTGTTTAGTTATCTAATCTCATAACAAAATTAAATTAATTAAGAAAATATCACTGTAAAGTACAAAATTAAATATTAATTAGCTTTAAAAGAGGTTTTAAAAATCACATCCCATTTTTAACCGACTTCAAAAAGAAGGAAGTTATTAAAAGCGTGGCCTGTAACTTAAAACGTTATTTATTATATCTGATGCAGATTATTTTATATTTTTCCTGGTATAATATAAATACAAATAGAAACAGCATTGTTCATAAATAATAATTATAAATTAAACAGTTTAATTTGTTTTTACTTAGTAGTTGATAATTACAAACAAATCGCCAAAAGTAATTATTAATTAAACATATTGTTCATGATATAGTTCGGTATAAAGAAATACACAATACCCGTTTAAAAGATGGGGCCGTTTTGGAATCTATATTCAACAAAAGAAAAAAATACCTATGTATCTATTATTTTTCAAAACTCTTACTCATCATCTGCCTAGCCTTTTCCCAACTATATTGGGGTTGGTTTCCAGTCAAACTAGATGCAGCTGAATATCAGTATTTTACATGGAGCGACTGCCTATAGGACCTCCACAACCCAGTAACTGGATAATACGATACCCCATAAGACTGGTTGTCAGACCAGTCAAAAATCTTTGGGACTTTACCCATGGTCCGACGCGATCGCTACGACAACGTCAAGTCAATCAATTGCATCACTATTTTTCTTAGTTTACGACTAACTCGGTCGATTTTCACTTGCAATTGGTCGCATCACGCCATGTCTTAAGTCACTGACGGACTAAGTAATTGACAGGCCTGTTGGTCTAGTGGTTAGTGACCCTGACTGCTATGCCGGAGGTCGTTCGGGGGGTTCGATTCTCACTCAGGACAAATATTTGTGTGATGAGCACGATCATTTGTTCTGTGTCTGAGTGGAATTTATGTTTAACATGTATGTATTTAGAAATATATAAGTATGTTTATCAGTTGTCTAGTACCCATAACACGAGCTCTGCTTAGCTTGGGACTAGATGGCGTTGTGTGATAGTTGTGAAATATTATTATATTATTATTTATTAAATTTGCAATTTATTGATGCTATCAACATTCATATTGTAACCGATTCCAAAATGGCCGCCCTTAATCGGGAAGCAGCATGAGCGGGTGAGTACAAGAGACCTAACATAACGTCTTAAAGCCAGGAGTAATCCAGTGTGGGAACGAGACAAAGCTATAAAAGTCTAACGCCATCTCGTTCACCCACTGGAACTATTCTGGCTTTACCACGTTATGGTAGGCCAGCTGTTGTGATGTGCTCGGCTAGTTCCACCAGGGTCACTGGAGACGAGACCAGTACTGCTGCGTGTCCTGCCCTGGAACCGCCAGAGGTACCGATACTCCAGTGCCTAGGAGACCACCTAACTCTGGAATGGAAAAAAAATTGTATTAGTCGTGTCCAAAATTGCAGAATCTTTTCTGGATTTTAACCCTTGGTGTAAAAAGTGAGGTGTATAAGATTGACGTGTCTGTTTGTGTCAACAATTATAGCGAATACGTTTTTTTTTTAATTTTGTACGCGCACTTATGAGCAGTATACTCAGTTCATAGGAACTGTTCGCGTACAAATATGCAGCACTAAGTTATGCCTTTCCGGTGGACATAGAGACGGGATACCGCGGCTTAGTACGCGCACTACAGAAGTTCTGCACACTGTTTTGGCGGAATCGTACCTTACTACGCCCTAACGCCGGTCTGTAACCACCTTTCCAATTTTAGTACCCTTACCATATAATACGTCCACATTATCAAATAATGACCTTTCATTGACTCGCGTGGAGGGAAATGTTCTGATGGTTGTAAAATTAGAATTATTTTCGTCAAAGTAGTTTTTGTTGTCCGTGAGTTTTTGTTGTAAGCCTTGTAGTAACTGTCAATTGTTTCATGGCTCAAAACTACCCAGTTTTGAGTTATGGTTCAATTTAATATATTTTTTGTTTTATTATCTTTGCATTGTACAACTTCTATATCATGTATGAGGTGTTCACCTTTAAGTTATTGTTACACTAATGAAAAATAAGTTATTGCATGATGATCTTTGTTTTAAACCAGTGTGAACAATTGTTGGTGAACCAATAAATACCATGAGTTGTCATTATGCTATTTGATCATCAATATCGACCGCGTTTGGCACTCTCATTGTTGGGGATTTATCATGGGTCGACACCAAATATAGTTACGCGAACGTAGTAGCGGGTGATAAAAGCTATAGTTTCCGAAAAATAAGTGTGGAATAAAATACGTTCACCCCCGTGTACCGTGTATTTTGCAATATTTCAAAACCAATCGAAAAAATGTAAAGAAAATGTCGTAGAACGACCAAAAAAAGCAACGTATCGTGGTATGAGGCGATCTTGACCTTATATTTTACTAGCTGTTGCCAGCGGCTTCACCCGCTACAACTCGAAAATTATCCCACGAGAACATAAAATCGGGATAAAAGCTATCCTATGTGTTAATCCAGGTTATAAACTATCTGTGTACCAAATTTTAGCCAAATCCGTTCAGTGGTTTTTGCGTGAAAGAGTAACAAACATCCATACATCCATACTTACAAACTTTCGCCTTTATAATAGTAGTAGGATTTTGAAATTCGAACGATGGTGTTATGAAATTCGAACGATGCATTATTAGGATTAATGACCTTTATTCCAGGCTTATTTTGGAGGGGACTATATTTTAATAGTAGTAACGATTTTGAAGATTTCATTATTTACCTGGTGGTGGCGACGCCGGTTCATGCTGGTAGCCATGATGATTGACGTAGGGATGCGGGGGCTGCCGGTAGCCCAGCTCGTAGCGAGGGTACCCCAGGAAGCCGCTCTTGCACAGCTCGGCCTCCGTGGTGTCACACACGGGAGTCTCCGGCACCATGCCGCCGCCGTACCCCATGGGGGTCAGCGGACTGGGGAACATTGGACTTTAAATCTTATTTTACATCTCTCATATTCCGTAAGTATATAGGTCCGTATTACCCCCAAATGGGGCTTGTAGGTAACCAATTAGCGCTCTAGGGTAATAATGTAGCTAGAAAAGCCCTAGGGCGGCAAGTAATTTTAAAAAAATGCGCTCTTGCGCCTAAATATCTCGGGCTGTTATTGATGCCTTACAGCCCTTGGCTACTAATCTACTATTTAAGAACTTTAGAAATGACAAGTTTTTTTAGCGTGTTGACTATTTAAATTATAACAATGTGTAACTAACTGAAGAATAGGAGATCTCTATTTAAAAGACTGCTGCCAAAGTGAGATAAATAATAGGGGGTCCGTTTTTAGGTATGAAGAACAGTGTGAGTACAAGAGAACAGTGTAAGAACAGTGAACAGTTCTACATCCCTTTATTGAAAAGATGGGATCCTCAAAGATTGGCGACGACGATAGTTGTTTTCAGCAATAAGTTGTTCATGCCGATAACATGTCAGTTGTAGATTCTCTGATTCCAAATTATATAGCTGATTATAGCTACGATCTGGATTGAAGCATATACCTATTATCTAATATTCTGCAAACCAACTCACCTGTAAGTGTCCACATTCAACGGCGGCTGGTACGGCTGGTGCGTGGGATGCGCGGGGTGTGCGGGGTGCGCGGGCGGCGGGTGGTGCGCGGGGTGCGCGGGCGCATGCGGCGCCGCCCCGCTGTACCCGCACTCGGGGCTCCGCCGCTGCGACCGGATCTTCTCCTCGCGCCGCCACTTCGCGCGTCGATTCGAGAACCACACCTTAACGTCGGGTTAGGTTAAAACAAGGCGCGGGCTACGCGCTAGGACGGGGCAATTAGGATCCTTACAAGGCTAGCTTGTTGGTGATACTAATTTAAAGAACACATCATCATCATCATCATCAGCCTATTAATGTTCCTGCTGCTGGGACACATGCCTCCTCTCTGTGAGAGGGAGTGGGCCATAATCCACCACGCGGGCCAATGTGCGGGTTGGTTTAAAGAACACAATGGGAATATTTATTGAAAAATACTTATAGGGAGTCGGATTGGGTCTGGAAGGGTCTGGGTGGTTCCCCGCAGGCTCTGTGGTCGCCCTACAGTAATTTTCATTATCAAGTTTCAGGGTTGGCCTGGTCAGGTTCAAGTAATATTCGAGATTTTTTACTTCATTTCTCTCTAATATAAACGAACTAGCAAACCCGGCGAACTCCGTTTCGCCACCGGTCTTTGCTATAAACCTCACGGAGCCCGAGACCTTTCCAACGAACGCTAAAACCGTGGAAATCGGTTCGTGCGTTCTGAAAGGAAAACCCAACTTATTTTTATATAGTAGATGAACAATCTGATCTAGTTTGCATTAAGATCACAAGAATTGTGACCAATCCGTCATGGTTCCTCGATCCTACCGCCTCGTTTGGGGCTTGTCTCAAACCCCTAGCTAGCTTGCAAGCCAAGCCCCTTAAGGGGCCCGTGAAGGCTGGGGCCCAGTTTGTAAACGCCAGCTCGACTATATGGCAAGTCCAGCCCGGGACAGTAGACACATACCACATTTTAAAAGAGTAACCATGGAGTCCGGTTCTTCTCCATGGAATCGAGCAACCCGAACCGAGAACCTGTTGTCGACGTTTTATAAGTGCCTTCATGGGCCTATCTACTATATAAAAATATGTCGGGTTTTCCTTCGTGACGCTATAACTCCAGAACGCGCGGACCGATTTCCACGGTTTTGCATTCGTTGGAAAGGTCTCGGGCTCCGTGAGGTTTGTGTGGAAACGGAGTTCGCCGGGTTTGCTAGTGTGAAATAAAAGTATTTGATTTTGATTTTGACATAACATACAGCATGAAATTCAATTATTAACCGATTTCAAAAAAGGAGGAGGTTATCAATTCGACGATTTTTTATGTGTATTTCTTTCTGTGACATAATTTTGCAGTTGTAGCGGGTGAAGTCGCTGGCAATAGCTAGTGTCGTATATTCCTACCTAAGTAATGACAATGAGTTAGCAATAAGTAGGTACTTATAAGGTAGGTATGAAATCGCTCGACCGAACACATACCAGGCATACACTGGCGTAATTACATAGCTACAGTACACAAGTATAGGCATATGTAGATATACAAGATATGCTGTATATTGCAGCAGATACCTAATTAATGTAAGCGGTCAATGGTAGGTACGGACCATATATTATATGACCTACTTAAGTAATATTTAGGTACGAAATATCATATCTATAGGTTTGTTGCTGAAATGTAGGTTTTAGAAATATGTAAAAGTGCTCGGCCCTTACCACGAGCATTCGCGTGTAATGTAATATTAGATTCGACTTTCAACATTAGGCTATTATAAATATTCTATGCATTAGGTACGTTGCAATACTACCTCACTGACTGTCTAGCATTTGCGTGCAATATAAAGCCGCGTTTCTACTTAGGGTTCGTAACAGTTCAGTTCAGATAAACGGTACAAACTCATTGGGGGCTGAAATGAATATGGGAGTGCCTCAAGGTTCTATTTTGGGTCCATTCCTCTTCTTAGTCTATATTAATGATTTACCTCATTTACTAGAAAATCAACCACAGATGGTGTTATTTGCGGATGATACATCTTTAATTTTTAAAATTGACAGACGTGCACAAAATCTAGACACTGTAAATGACTGTATTCTTAAGGTTCAAAATTGGTTTACTGTTAATAATTTAGTTCTTAATGAAAAGAAAACAAAATGTATTAGATTCACTTTACCAAATGTTAGAAGAAGCGAATGTGAAATTTTATTGAACGGAAAAAGATTAGAATTTATTAATCAGACAGTTTTTCTAGGAATCACGTTAGACGATAAATTACAATGGGGCCCCCATATAGCATCTCTAGCAGGGCGACTAAGCTCAGCCGCTTATGCTGTTAGAAAGATAAGGCAGTTAACCGACGTCGAAACTGCGCGTTTGGTTTACTTCAGCTACTTTCACAGCATTATGTCATATGGCATCCTATTGTGGGGCCGGGCAGCTGACATTGAATCTATTTTTATTTTGCAAAAGAGAGCTGTCAGAGCAATTTACAATCTACGTCGTCGCGAATCTCTTAGGGAATTATTCAAAAAAATTAATATAATGACAGTGCCTTGTCAATTTATTTATGAAAATATAATGCATGTTAGGAAAAATCTTCATCTTTTTAATAAAATAAGCGACAGACATAATTTTAATACGAGAAATAAAGATAAAATTGATCAACCATATTTTAGATTGTCTAAAGTAAAAAAATCTTTTATGGGGTTCTGTGTTAAATGTTACAATAAAATACCGAGTGAAATCTTAAATCTAAATGAAAAAAAATTTAAAAGTTGCATAAAAAACACCCTTATTAAACAAGCATATTATAAATTAGAAGATTATATTCAAGATAAAAATGTTTGGAAACATGCTGGTCCTGCTCCATAGTACAATGTAGGGCTTAAACAAGGTCAAGCTGGTTGAAATTTGAATGCTCACACACTTAATTATATTTGTAAATTGTGTAATTTCAATATTTTGTTAAAATGTGAACGCCATGTACCTTTTTGCTTTTTTTACTTATTATTATTTTTTAAATTTTTAGTCCAGATTTTCAAGGTACATTGCTTTGACATTAATTGTTTCAAACGCTGTTAAAAATATTGTAAAACATTTTTAAAAAAGAGTAAGTATGGAGTTTCTTGCCCATTCTTCTCCATACAACCTACCTTAGCGAATGGGTGTAGAATCAATCCCTTCCCTTCCTATTCCCTTTAAATTTAAATTTCGACGTTCAAAAGTGCCTCTTTGATGGCCTAATTGGAATAAATGATTTGACTTTGACTTTGACTTTGACTAACAATTCTGAGCGAGCAATCGTGTGTTTGTTCGGGAAATGGAAACAGAGTGACTGTATGAGTTCGTTCGATGATGTTTGGCTGAACTAATAAGTGAATGAATTGCTCGGTCGCTCGCTTGACGCTTATTCGGAACAGCGAACGAACATTTACTTTGAACAAAATTTTTGCTTGGTGGTAACTGGAAACGTGATTAGATAGAGTGAGCGAGCATTCGATCACCGAGTTCAGCCGAACATCGGTGAACAAACGTTTGCTCACAGAATTTTTCAATTTGTTAATTGAAACGCGGCTTGAAATTACATATTTGATATTGCGAGCACTCAGCAGGCACTTTTTATTAGTTACAAGAGTAGCGCATTTACGTTACAAGTTGCATCAAGGCATTACAGATTGTATCGTTACAAGTTGCGCATTGTAATATTAAGTTTTCCTCCTTCACTAATATAATATTCGTTTTGTATTATTACAAAGTGAAATTCCCCAATCTGTAAAATTACATTAAAGGCGAATTCTCTCGATGAGGTAGCATTTTAAAGTAGAAGGTAATAATTTATTATTTGATAAACTCACCTGTATTCTAGCTTCGGGCAGGCCTATTTTGGCAGCAAGTCTTTCGCGGGCAAACACGTCTGGGTAGTGGGTTCTTTCGAATTCTGAAAATAAAAATAAATGAGAATATCACAAAATATCAAAAATCAAGGAACACCTCGGTCTTTAAAATAGTATAGATAGGATTTTGCCTGTATAGCCTGCTATAGTTAACGCTCAAACGCTGAACTTTGATGATTACTTTCACTGGCCTGTTGGTCTAGTGGTTAGTGACCCTGACTGCTATGCCGGAGGTCGTGGGTTCGATTCCCATCCAGGACAAATGTTTGTGTGATGAGCACAATCATTTGTTCTGTGTCCTGGTGTAATTTATCTATAATATGTATGTATTTAGAAATATATAAGTATGTATATCAGTTGTCTAGTACCCATAACACAAGCTGTGCTTAGCTAGGGACTAGTGGGCGTTGTGTGATAGTTGTGGAATATTAATATTATTATTATTACTATCGAAATTGAAACGTCTATATTTTCTCTAGTCATTAACTAAAATTTCCATCAGTCCTAACAAAGGTCCTCCTTCCATCTTGGCACATTTCAACACGCTCCCATCAGCCCCTTTTTGTTACCTATTGGCTATTCTACTAATACACACTAAGCGCTTCCAAGCGCCTTGTATATTGCGAATAGCGAAGGAGTGGAACTCTCTGCCCGCGTCTGTTTCCGAACGCATAGGTACAGCTTGGCCAGAACGGATTGAAACGGAACCAATCTTTTTGTTTCTGACAACGTTTTAAAATCTTTGATGTAAACAAAAAACGCAGGTTTGTCACATTTATTATTGTGCCATTAAACTAACGTATTAAGTGAAAATAAATAAAATCATTCAAAGTGCGAGAGCACAGTGGCGACTTCCGGTTTTCTACTGTTTTTTGCAAAGCTGTACAACCCTAATATCTTCAAAGTCAAAATGACCAGACTTCTGTGTAAGCCTGCACTATCGACGACCTTGTCTTAGTCACTCCTGACCTAGACTAAGGTCAAGAGCAAACCCATCGAACATAAAAAAAACGCGGAATAAGAAGTCCAGAAAACTCCAGGTCTAAACCTACCTCTCTCCAAGCTATCAATCTGTTCATTGGTGAAGCTGGTCCTGTTCCTCTGCAGCTTGCGCTTGAGTCGTAGTCGAGCTGCATCGTCGTCAGCTCCGCTTGACCCCGCGTTGGAGTTGTCTCCGGACCCCGTCTCATCTGAATGTAGACCTTCTAGGCCTTCTAGTGGTTCCTCGTCTGTAGGGAAAGGAATTTAATGATTTATATTATTATTAGCAAAGACATTAAACTATATGTATACAAGCAGTAGACGGGACATCACGAAGAAATTTGTGATCCAAAATTTTTTACCAATAGGTAAAAAGTCCCTCAGTCTAGTAGTCGCGTTGCTATGCAACGCTTAGATAGTGCTACTACTACGCACGGCATCAACAATGTATGACAATTTTCCCAATGCCCGCTCTTTATGTTCTTTTAAATCTCTTTGATTATTAGGTTTTTATGAGAGCCGTTGTGGCCCAATCGGGGAGTCGAGGGGTTGAACCCAGCCAGGCACATTACTTTGTGTAATTTATTACATCACCACTGTTCTCAAAACGGTGAAGGAAAACATCTTGAGGAAACCAGCATGTCCTAGAACCAAAAATTCGAAGACATGTGACATCTGCTAACCCGCACTGGGCCCGCGTGGTGCGTCTGGTCGCGTGGTGGGTGCGTGGTGGTGGTCTCTCAAAGAGGGAGTTGGCCATAATACAGTTGCGGAAACAAAACTGCGTACTAAATCCCCGTTCTAAGAATAACCCATTACGATTCTAAATACGATTCTATTGATTAACATCCTACACCGAACTCTAATTCAATCTCCAGCAGTTATTAATAACTTAACAATACCCCATAATCTTCCAAAACAGCTATAATACAACAACGTTTACAAGTTTCTAAGAACTCTCTCTTAGTTCCCAGCGATGACGTAAAGTTATGCCCACAAAGTGAACAAGCGAGGTTTAATTCGGCCGATACCGCGGATTTATTTGAGTTACGATGTTAATCTTGGTCTGCTTAGTCGTAAATCTACGTTATCCGTAACTTCGGGAGTTGTGGGATTCAATTACGAAATCCTGATTAAAAGTTTGAATAATAACTGTTTGTTTGAGGTTTGCGGTTTTGCGGTGAGATTTGTTGGTTTGACGACATTTAAATTTAGTTATTCTTATACTTTCTTGATACTTCATTATCATAACTCGTAAATATTGAAGAGATAAAATAATTTAAGTATGATCCCTAGTAGTGGAATCTCTGGAGCTGATGTCAACTGGATTGTCCAGTTGAATTGGAAAAGTAGTGGCCCAGTATATTGGCCACAACTTATGAGTAGGTCGTGAGGAAACCGGCATGTCGTAGAACCAAATATATGAAAACATTTGTGACTTCTAACAACTAGCACTGGGCCCGCGTGTTGGAATATTGCAAACTCCCTCTCACAAATAGGAGGCCGTGTCTGGCCCATTTCCTCTCACAGAGACATGTGTCCCAGCAGTGGGAACATTTATGGCTGATGATGATAGCTGGTGCCCGCCAGTTCGCTCGGACTTTACCATACTGTAATTTCACGAATAATGTAAGCTCATAAATCATTCAAAAGTGTATTTTCATCAAAATACCAAGCTCGAGAAATGTCCCGAAGGTCATAACTGTATTCAAGCTGTATCTACGTGCCCGTTCACATTTCGCACACATAGCGGTCTAAGAGGACCACAGAAATCCCATGGCAATGCTATGGGATAAGCTTATATCATCTACCTCTTGCAATCGAATTCGGTTCAGCCGTTTAGGCGTTAAAAGTTCAAAGATCGAGTTATTGTTACAGTAATAATACGTAGTAGGTACTAGCTTGCGGCCGAGGTGTGTACGAGTGTGAAGTTCATTTTATCCGGTTAAGGTTTCAGTGAGATATTTACCGAACTTCATGCGCTCGGGCAAAGTCGCGGGCATATACTACTTAGCCAGACAATATAGGAGTTTTTCACAATTGGCGCAGTAGCTGAGCGATCGACTGCTGCTCAGCGTATCGCGGGTTCGATCACGCACTGTATAAATAATAGCGTGACCTACAAGTACTTTTTCCGGGTCTGGGGCCCGTATTACAGAACGTCACTCAATACTCAAGTATTACTTATTACTAGATTCAAGGCATTTGATTGGTTGAAATATAGATTTTAATAGAGATCAGTGCTTGAGTTTTGTTCTGTAATACGGGCCTTAGTGTTTGTTTATGCGTGTTTCTATGTTTGTAAACGTACCTGGGTACGACAGCAGAATCCCAATGTGAAAAACGTTTACAGCAAAACCAAAAAGATCAATGTATACACCACTTTACTTTTGCCTAGGAAAATCTTGCGGTTGTAGTTTGTTAGGCTAAATAGTAATACCCTTTATTGTACACTAAGCCTATGTCCGCTCCGAGTCGTAACAATTGTATAGTGCCTACCAACACAACAAAGTTAGTCCTACCGACCAGTCAGTCTGCTTGCACTGCCTTGAACTAAATATTTGTAATGTCAGGAATAGTGTTTTCCTTAGCTCTTTTGGACAAATTAGCCCCTTCGGAAGTCCTGAGCTACACAGTTTAATTAACCTATCTTATTTACGCTAATTTTTTTTTTGACGGACGGTTGGTATTACAACCAGTCTTAAAACCAGGCTTCTTCCAGTGAGTGAACGAGATGACGCTAGACGACTTGTATAGCTCTGTCACTTTCACTCGCAGGAACAAGCCTGGTTTTAAGACGTTGTAAAATCCCCCTGGTTGGCGCAATGCCTGAACCATTGACTGCTGTGCAGCGTGTCACAAGTTCGATCCTCGCACGGAACAATTATAATTTGTATTATCTGCAAGTAGTTGTTTCGGGTCTGGGTGTTCGTGTATGTGAGTTTCTATGTTTGTAGACGCACCCACGATACAGGAAGAAATTCCTAGTGTGTGGCAACGTAAACAAACAAACATACTACCCATTTGAAATGATTCTGGAATGGTCAGTCATCATTATCATCAGCCTATTCGTCCACTGCTTGACTTATAGCCTCTCTTATTCTACGCCATTGGGCTCTGTACTGACTTTTCTTCATCCAGTCTCTACCCGCAGTTTTAAAGTGTAGAAATGAGGTACTTTAACAATGGCTTGCACTGACTGGACAGGTCCACTCAAATCTGTATGGTTCTTTCTTCTAAAGACCGCCTCAGACACCTGCATGGTTCTCATACATTTGATCAATAAAAATTGTCTGGATTTTAAAAGAGACTGTGACCTCTGAGTTTGTTTCGGATGTTTCTTCTCAGAGTAGTCAGGTACGAAATACCGGCATCATCTAGTGTAAAATAGTGTCTTTTGACGTGTAAAAGAGTTTGCCAAAACCAATTTACCGAATAAATATCATTTATTGCTATTGCTGATGTTCCAATAAAATGTGTCTGACTGTGTTTAAAACAATAAAAATAACCAGGAAATGATATTGCCTTATGTCTAAACACACTCATAAACATTTAACCCTAACGCACACCATATAATATAATATTAACCCTCAATAATTACAAACAAACAACCACAAAGTTCACAGACATCTAAATCCCGGGATATCGCCAGTCTAGATAACATAAACTATTTTAGGATCGAATAAATTATGTTCAAGTGTCAAAATCTCCGCGTTGCCGTCTACCGGGGCTGGGGGGCCAATGGGGGAAGCTGGTGGGGTTGAAAGGGGGAATGGGGGGCCGTAACGGGGGCGTTCATGCAGAAACTGACGATAACGCGGCCCGGCCTACCACGTAACCCAGCTCAGATATGATATCGGGGCTTAAAAATGTATGCCCAATAATGGCGAGTCGGTTTTGACAAGGTGCACTTTAATTTGGCAAGGGTCAAAACTCACCTGAAGATAACGCAATTTAAATTTTAAATGAATTAGCAATGAGTTGAATTTTCAATGAAATTTCTTATCGCGAGCTCGTTTTAAGTTATGACTTAAATGGAATTGAAATTATTTTAGAATTTAAACAGGTCTAGTTATCTTTGCCTTTGTTGTTTGATTACATGTCAGACCTGTCTAGTTCAGATTCTCTTTGAGATTAATTTTCAGATAGCTGTACTCAAGTAAATATAATATGGCTTTATCGAAATAAATGAAAGTACTTAAATATTTTTACGGGCAATCACAACCGAAAGTGACATTAAAAATGCTGAAAAGGAACGAAGACGAGATAAGGATAAAAAAATATCTTGAAAACCCATAATTTTCCCCGTTTTATAGCGTCTACAACTTTCGTAGCCGTCGTAGCAGTTTTCGTAGACCGTGCTACGCCGTAGCAAGTGTAAGTTGACCATCAATAAAACTTTTTTTTCTAAAAGCAAATAAAAAAATACAATGGAATGTCAAATCAATACAATATCAATAATACACAAAAGGTTGTCCTTGAAGAAAAAAAAAAAACGAATTTTGACTATTAAATGTTTTTTTTTAAACACATTTTACATTATCTGTGAAAATGAAGACGTATCGGACTTTTTCAGTATAAAAGTGAGTGAGGTGAGAGTGAGTGAGATGAGAGTGAGAGTGAGTTCTCCTAGTAAGGGTTGCTCGTACCGACTCGAGTGTTTTTACAGCGCAGCCCGGGACACAAGTATGTGTGTTTAAATTCGCGCATGTTTTGACGATCACCGACGAACATGTTATTATGCTTTATTTTGAGTATTTTACTATGTTAAAAATGATTTTAGCAAGTGCAACTTGTACTTAAATTCAAGTGAATTAAGAGAGGTATTGACAACTCTCAAATTCAAAAGGTTTGATGCTAAATTTTGTTTTATATGTATATTTACCTAGGTTGGTCTGTGTGTGGGTGGCCAACTATCATATCGATTTTTTTCATTAGACCTCGGAAAGTATATAAAGCCGTTGGTCCCGGCTGTCAGTTGTAGATCTTTGGCAGTCGTTACTGTTAGAAGCTCGAAAGATCATGGAGTATCGTATTACCCAGTTACTCGGTTGTGAAGATCAAATAGGCAGTCACTCTATGTAAAAGACTGATATTCAGCTGCATTTGGTCCGACTGGAAGCCGATCCCCAACAAAGCTTGGAAAAGGGGAGGTGGTTTCATTTTTATAAAGATGTAGGTACTCGGTGAGGAAAAACATCATTTGAAAATTGACAGGCCTGTTGGTCTAGTAGTTATTGACCCCAACTGCTTGTCGTGGGTTCGATTCCTACCCAGGACAAATGTTTGTGTAATGAGCTCGATCATTTATTCTGTGTCTGGGTGAAATTTATCTACAATATTTATGTATTTAGAGATACATAAGTATCTTTATCAGTTGTCTAGTACCCATAAAACAAGCTCTGCTTAGCTTGGGACTAGATGGCGTTCACGTTGTGTGATGTTATGGAATATTATTATTATTATTATAGGTTCTAAAAAAAATGGAGATAATGTAACAGTTAACCAGCAAACAGAACTATTGGTGGATCATAGATGGCCCATTCATTTTCACAGAAAAAAGTCCAGCGACCCAGCAATTTGAATATTTTAGGTTATTTATGCTTTGTTTATTATTTCAGTAAAATAGGACATTAAAAAATTACAATTCTGTCGAAAACACAGCATAAACACGAAACAATGTTGTGTAGGTATCCGTTTCAAAAAGTACAACGAAATAATGAATTTATGAATATTTCAAAAGCCGTGGACATTACCTTTGTACTAGAAATGAGGAAAACTCCCGACATTTACGAAACATTGTTTTGAATAAATCTTTTTAGATCCTTTAGGGATGTCTCACACCAAGTTAGATATACTAATGAAAGTCCCTACAATGTTAAAATATTTATCGTGTGAGGTAAGTATCTATAATGAGGTCACAGCTACTGAAATCTTTTGCCAATTTCTACAAAAAAATGCATTTCAAACTATTTTCTTTAACCCTACACCATCACAACATTCGTCGTGCTGCTCATTTCTCGACCGCAACGAATATGACACCTCGAAATATGACGACAACATTTCTCTTCACACCCAAAATTTCCCTCACACCCTTATTACCGCGGCATACGGTTGAGGATTGGTTGTAAAAGGGAGATAGGGGATAACAGGGTATGTTTGTATCAGAAGCACATCTGTCAGGATGGTGGGACATTAATGTTTCATGAAGTCTGTATGTGTAGATCGGTATCAGATAATAGACACGGCTATGTCTCTATTTACTGTCAGTCAACGTCTACGGGGAGTGAAATGTACGCGAATTAATGTCACGCCGAAATGGGAATGTTTTTCGTGTGTTTGAATTAGTTTTGTGGATGAGGTGGTGTTTCAACGTGGTTTTATTGTAGTCTCGTTAATTATGTTTGCATTTTCGATGTTTGGGAGAAAAATGGGTATGAAAGATTAATTAAGAGTCGAAATATCACGGAACAGGTTTTTAGTCCCGTGCCTGGATTTTTTATAAAATCGTTTTCTTGAATTACTGCAATTTTCTTTTGAATTGTAACAGATTCTTTGAGGACTTTTTGTATAATCCAGTGAGGTAATTATAGTAAACGTAACATTTTAAAACATCTGTCAAACGCAATTACAAAAATGTAAGACAAAAACAACGACATAGGTACTAAGAACAGATCAGAAAGATAAGTTACAAAAGTGAATAAACACACCAACAGAAAAAAACACCAACTAACGAATGACTCGACTCTCCCCAAGAAAAACTAAGAAAAATAATATTTCTACACAGAAATAAAGCGAACAATACATGGTTACCCTATTTCCCGCCGTGACACGCAAGATGGCGGCCCTACCATAAACAAAACGGGCGCAGTGTTGCCTTATCGCAAAAATGTCGTCTATGACGTGTATTTCATTCCCCTGTGTCTCTGGGGAGGTTTCCTCCGGTATTTAGATAAATAGATACTATTGTGGTTGTTCATTTACTTGATTTGGTTCTCGTTTTCGGTAATTTATTTGTTTTAATGTAATTAACGAATGTGGGTTAGTGATTTTGGCACTGCGTTTTTGTATATTGAATCTTATACATGTGTCATTTTGGGGGCTACACTATTGGATTTTCTTTGAAAACTTACGTAGTACCTTGAACTTCCAATAATTTGGAATAGAGTATCTATGCTACTCGTAAATCTTTATACCTGCAATAGCCCTTTACGGTTCCGGGGCCACGGTTACCTGATAATACAGTCCCGCGACCCCGGATTGAAAACAGACATGAAGAGAAATTATGTTTACAATAAACAGTACCAACTACAACCCAGTATAATGCAAAATATACTGCCCTATTTAAAGAACTAGCTATAGCCAGCGGCTCCGCCCGCTAAAACTTGAAAATTATCCTACAGGCACATAAAATCGGGATAAAAACTATCTTGTGTCTTAATCCAGGTTTTAAAATATCTATGTGCCTTTCATCCAAATCCGTTCAGTAGCTTTTGTGTGAAAGAGTAACAAAACATCCATCCAAATAAACTTTAACGTTTATAATATTAGTAGGATCAATGCGAAGTTAGGTGCTTAAGTGAATATTAAATCAACCCCACAATTAAATTTAAAAGCATATAATATTTACGGTGCTCGGTTTGAAGGTTATGAATGAATAAGGCCGTTTCGCCAGTCTAGTCACGTGGCGGCCATTTTGTCGGAAAACGGCGGGAAAAGGGCTCGCGACGCCCGAGTGCGCACAGGTGGAACCGCCATCGATACGATGCGACAGAATATTAAATTAAAGTATTTTGTTTAAATTAATACATCGTTAGAATATTAAGTTAACTTTGAGTTTGATGGAAAATTGGGAGTTTGAGTTATAATGATGTTAGGTTTGGTACTTACTATGGTTAAAGTGGCAGGTCTTTAACTAAGCGACTACGGATTGAACAAATCTGTGATGGGGTACATTGTGACGTCATTCATTTTTTTATAGCCTTTGCACGCTTTTAAATATTGTATTATAATAATTTGTAAATAATTTTAACAAGATAATAAACGCCTATCACTGATGACTTGTCAAAAATTCTTACATAAACTTACATATTTTTCGTCGTCCACGTTCATACATCTGCTGTCATGTGCTATTCTTTGTACGGTAATCGCAACGCTGGGCTCTACAAAGAACTTATTGACAAGAAAACCTTAAGTTAGACCGATCTTTACAGATAAAATCGAGGGTGTTTTTTAAGGAATACTAAAAGTTTGAAGAATTGTCGACTTGTCGTCCACTAAGTAGTTGTTATTCACGGCTGTTATAGCGGTCGCTGTCAGTAGCTTAGTGAATATGAAACTCTAGTTTTAGCATTATGTGAGCGTTGTCATAGAGCTGTATTAAAAGAGAAAAGTAGGTACTAACATAAGTACTACGTAGTTGACTTACTCGTATGCTGCAGAATGTCACCATATACTCGTAGCCCTATTTGGTGAAATTGGCAAACATAAAATGGTACACATTTCTCGCCGTATCCCAGTAGTTCCATTGTCTAGTTCCATTATGGAATGACTGGGATTTTTTTTATCCCAGTAGTTCCGACGACTTCTCAGTTAGACCGACGACCACGTGAGGGTCGCGGGCAGCCGATGGATGCAAGTGGCGAATTGTAGTTCGGCGTGGCGGTCTAAGGGGGAGGCCTATTTTCAGCAGTGGACGTCTTCCGGCTGATGATGATGTTCCATGGATCCAGAATACTTTTACACCAGTAACTAACACCAGTTTCTATTTAACAATAATTAAATAGAGTCACCTGAACCTATGCTAGGCCGCACGCCAAACGGTCTATGTTTCTGAGATGCGACGATGCATCGTATCGCATTGCGGGAGCCCTTAATTGGCACTCAAATGTACTGCATTTGACTAATGGGATTAGGTAAAGAGTATTCTACTTAATTCCATGGAACTACTGGAAGAAAAAAACCCAGTTAGACAATGGAACTACTGGAATACGGCGGCATTTCTCACAAAAATCCTTCAAAACTGTTCTGCTCACACCTCAATCCGACAAGCATATCATAACATACATACATCCATACATACATACTATGTGTATGAAACCGCATCGCGTCCACACAATCATAATTATACGTTGTTTGTGTGGGTGGGGCTGTGGGCGGCGCGGCATAACCCCCGCCCCTCGATGTTTTTTATTTATTATTATATCTTTTTTTTAGCCATTGTTTCGCAGTAATGAGGTCTGGGTATGAAAGCTGTGGTTTTATGTTTTATCTGGCTGGAAAGACAGGTGTCTTTGGGTTGTCTATTCCAAATGCTACGAGTGCTTACCTAGTTTTTTTTTTATTGTTATCTACTTCATATGCTTTTGCTTTTTTATGCTATGCGAAGTTTCACTGTAAACTGGTCAATTGAGAGCTATCTGTGTAAATTGGTAGTCAAACTTTTAGTTGTTAACTTTTAAGTTAAGATAGCTGAATTGGGGATCATTCTTCGCGTTTAACTATGCCTTTACAATAAGGGATGCAATTTTTTTTGTTTTCGTCGAATGATATAATAAAAAACGTGTTTTTTTGTCCTAAATCAACGGGTTTCATTCCTGACTAGGAATATTGATTTTAAAACAACTAGCAAACCCGGCGAACTCCGTTTCGCCACCAGTCTTTGCTATAAACCTCACGGAGCCCGAGACCTTTCCAACGAATGCAAAACCGCGGAAATCGGTCCGTGGGTTCTGGAGTTATAGCGTCAGGAAGGAAAACCCGACTTATTTTTATATAGTAGGTAGATGATGCAGTTATAGTTTTCATAAAAATCGACATTTAGACTCCTTTCACTATTTTGCGATATCCCGCTATTGTCATAAACGCCTAGTTCGAAAATTCACCCTGTAATGTTTATGACTAGTTTTAGGCATTAAGGCAGGCATTAAGACAGGCCTGTTGGTCTAGTGGTTAGTGACCCTCACTGCTATGCCGGAGGTCGTGGGTTCGATTCCCGCCCAGGACAAATGTTTGTGTGATGAGCACGATCATTTGTTCTGTGTCTGGGTGTAATTTATCTATAATATGTATGTATTTAGAAATATATAAGTAAGTTTATCAGTTGTCTAGTTCCCATAACACAAGCTCTGCTTAGCTTGGGACTTGATGGCGTAGTGGAATATTATTATATTATTACTCAATCTCATGGTAGGCCTACCATTAGCGTGAGTGATTCCAGTGTGGGAAAGAGAGAGAAAGAGCTATACAAGTCGTCTAGCGCCACCTCGTTCCCACACTGGACTCACGCTTTAAGACGTCTTAGGGGGGTATTACAACGTCTTAAAACCAGGCTTATTCCGGCGAGTGAAAGTGACAGAGCTATACAAGTCGTGTAGCACCATCTCATTTACTCACTGGAACGAAGCCTGGTTTTAAGACGTTGTAATATCCCCCCCCCCCTGGTAGGTCCACCTGCTAAATGATCGTGGGCAAGACAAAAGAGCAAATAGGCTACGTTCTCTAATATTTACCTATCCCCCAGCGAACTAAATACTTATATTCCGTAAAACATTTACCTCAATCATATTTTTCGTTTTCAATATTGTTAATTTATCGAAACAGAATCAACTAAAAATTGATTTTCGAAATTTTACACCCGGTTTAGTATCAAGCTTTAACTTCATATAAAACGCAATTTCAAAACCAGTTGTTACGTATTAATTGCTAAGATGAAGTTGAAAATAGCAAAACCTTTTCGCCTATTTCTAAAGGAGAGTTATTATAAAAACAACTGATTTACAGAACAATATGAATATGAGCTAGGTTTAAATGTTTCGTTATGGAACCCGTGAAGAAACCGGCTTTACCTAGAACCAAAATCGAAGACATGTGACGTCTTCGGTCAAGTTGGGAATGAGTAGAAATGAGAGTATGAAACGAGTTACGAATACTGACGAAATGCACAAAGGTACTGATAAACTTGAGTAGAATAGCCAATGACGTTGTTGGAAATTGACGAAGTTAATCATTAGGAGAGGAGCGCTCCCGACTCACGAGTTGTAGGTTGTGGGTTCAAACCCCGCCAGGCGCATTACTTTGTGTACTATATTTCATCACCACTGCTCTCAAAACGGTGAAGGAAAACATCGTGAGGAAACCGGCATGTCCTAGAACTAAAAATTAGAAGACAAGTGACATCCACCAAACCGCACTGGGCCCGCGTGGTGGATTATGGCCCACTCCCTCTCACAGAGAGGAGGCCTGTGTCCCAGCAGTGGGAACATTATAGGATGATGATGATGAATCATTAGGAGTATTGCTTAAAGTGGCCGATTTAGAACTTCCTTTATTCCTCTTCTTCTGCAAAAGGATATTAATTCCTCAACTGTATACCAAAGCCTTGTATACGGACGGGGAGTAATAGGTAATTTGCCGTCTGATCATGAACAATGCCCGTGTCGACGGCGCGTCGTGTTCCACGCGCTCTTTAAAAAGTAGGAAAGCCCCTGGCAGGCTTTCACGGAACTGTCTCATCAGTTATCGCGACACTGGAATGTAAAGGGCTATTGAAGGATCACCGTGGATATTAGTTGGTACAAGTCTGATAGAGGGTAGGAGGAATCATTAGCAGACATCAAATTAATATCTACAGCGTAAAAAATAAAAAGACACGTGTTAACCACATCCATAATTCGTATGTCATTCTTCAAATCGTTTACGTTTCAACTGACACCAAACAAACCGCTTACGGCTCACGCTTATTCGAGCGCGAAACCCTAAAAACGAAGCCTATACGTCCCTATACAGCCCTATATGTCCCTATACCTACCCTAAAGTACGTTCAAAGTACGTAACTGTAAATTAACATGTATAATTACACACAAACGGCTGCGGAACCCTTTAACGTTTACATGTTTTAATCCTGTTTCATGCGTTATTGGCGCTGCGCGGAACCCTTTGTGCGGAACGTTCGCGGAGCCACGGTGCGTGCTTATGTAATTAGTGGGGATTTGTATTTTGTTTTGAGGGACCCTGTAGGCTGTGCCTGTGTAGGCTAGATAGATTTTTCGGTTGAAATGACGGGAGGTGTTCATTTTTTACAAATTTTACAGGGGTTTTAACGTGAGAGCAAACTGTTGTGAAATTCCTCGTTTTTGTGGGACCAAATGATGAAATCTGAAGTTTAGTGCAGCTTTTTCCACTTTCCATTAAAATTTTCAACAACTATTAATATAAATTATCGATCATAAAAAAATAAATTAATAAAAAAACACATAAGTTATGATTTGAATTTTTGATCAGAATATGCGAAACTGTTTTATTATTTAAATAAAAAAAATTGTTTGATAATTAGTACGTTAGTAGAGTGCTACAGAATTTAGATTAAAAGCTAAGAATTCAGATTCTTATTGACTTAAAATTCACCCTGTACCTTCGGTTGCGTTCCATTGTTGAAGAAACATGCCTTTAATATAAATGTAAATTAAACTTTAAAGAGTCAACAAAAAAGTGAAATGGAAAAAAAAACTGACAGACAAAATGAAAAAAAAAAATATTGACGGACAGTACTAGTTTATTGACACTTAATATCACATATCGTAATACTCAAGTATCGCACCCTCATCCTCCGCATGATGTGCACAGAAGGGTTGCGTAATGAAGGCGAATTTAATTGCTATTTTGTGGGACCATACAGTCCCACACTCCCATGTCCCACGGAGGGTTGTCTCGGGATCTATCCGGCCGTGGTCGTCTCATATGCACTAATCTGTGGATTTGGTTGCTCTGGGCTGTCTGTGTTTGTGAACTTCCTTTTGCTTTGTGGTTTTTTTTATTACATACGGTTTTTGTTTTTTTTTGGGGAATTGAATGATATATCGTAATGGGGATGGCAACTGTGGGAACTAATGGCGCTAGTATAGCTTGTTCCAAGCATCGTCATTGGTTCAAATCAGTTTAAATCTTAAAGGTACTTCAAAATAGTACTACGTCATTGGTCGGATTAGGACTAAGCTATGGTGGCGCCATCTACAATTAGCTTTGACTTGCCTTCCCTATTGTTGCATCACAGAATTGAAAAGGTTGTCTAGATGGCATTAGATATTAGTTAGATCACTCATCATCATCAACATATCAGCCGTAGGACGTCCACTATTGAATATAGGCCTCCTCCATAGATTTCCAATAAAACCGGTTGGGAGCGGTTTGCCATCAGCATGATCCTATCGTTTGTCCACCTTCCAGTCGAACCAGATGCAGCTGAATATCAGTATTTTACTTGGAGCGTCTGCCTATCGGACCTCCCTCATGGTAAGACTGGTTGCCAGACTTTAGAGCTTCTGACTTACAATAACGATTGTCAAAGATCTATAAATGACAGCCGGGACCAACGGCTTTACATGTTTTCCTAGGCACTGAGGAAACTCGCTATGACAGATGGTCACCCATCCACAGACCAACCTCGGTCAGCGAGGCTTAACTCGAACGATCGGCCTCTGCGGCTGTAATTATTTAGCCACATGCTCCTCTAGGCTCAAGGACATTCTTTTTAGATAAACCTTTTATCATCTTTTCAATACGAATAGCTCATACAGGGTGTCCTAAAACTCAACGTCAAGCCGAAACGGGGTGATAGGATTGATCATAACCATCACGAGAAAAATCTCAAAAAAAATTCTATCCCATGCAGTTTGAAAATTATGGGCATTTTAAGAAAAACCTAGAAATTTTATCAAACTGCACCATTTTTCGGTTATTGTGGTTATTCCTTTTTATTTTTGTTCAATTGAACTTTGGAAACGTAATCCTAAATAACATTTCTAGAATCCCAATAAAGAATAATGACACAATTGCCTCAAGTTTCCGAGAATTGAGACTATTTGATTAACTACGAATTTAAAATTTTCAACATCCATCGACTTTGACAGGCCCTCCTTTAAAAAAAATGTACTAGAGTGCCTTGGCAAGTGGCATCAAAAGTTGGCGCATTTAATCAGGATTCTAAAATGGTACAATACTTGTTAGTTCCATACAATAAAAAAGAGTAAAAAAATTAAAACCTCAAGTAAGCCGATTTTTGCTATCTCAGTTAAAATGTTTTTGATTCGCACAAGCTCTAGATAGGTTCTTAATTTTAAGGCAAAATGATGAGAAAGATGGATAGTGGGTATGTTTGCCATAAGTGAGCGAGATAGATAATGACGCCACTTTAACCAAAGTGAAAAAAGTTAGTAAAATAATGAAAAATCTTGATCTCGTTTAATTTAGGTTTGATGGAATAAAAGTTAGATAGAGAAATAACATTTTATAACAATAAATTCAAATTGTTTACCATTGGCCTCAATACAAGCCCTACATCTTCTTAAAAAAGATCTACTTATTAGTCGAGCATATCTTCGAGAGTTAATCTCCTCAGCTGCTTGAGAAATGCATTAACGCAGGTCGGCTACGTTTTCAATGGGCTTTGAGATCATTTTGCCTTAAAATTACGAGCCTACCTAGAGCTTGTGCGAATCTAAAACATTTTAACTGAGATAGCAAAAATCGGCTTACTTGAGGTTTTAATTTTTTTACTCTTTTTCATTGTACGGAACTAACAAGTATTGTACCATTTTAGAATCCTGATTAAATGCGCCAACTTTTGATGCTACTTGCCAAGGCACTCTAGTACATTTTTTTTAAGGTGATTGCTTCGATGTAGCCCGCGAAATTCAATTTTTTTTACGTTTTTTGCAATTTGCAGGCCAGTGACATGTTGTAACTTTATAAATATTTGTGTTGCGCAAATAACAAGTATAATTTTAAATATAAAAATTGTCAAAAAATTCGCTCCATCAGCTCTCACATAGAAAAGGTGCATCGTAGTTAGATTTCGGAGATTTTAACATGATGCACCTTTTCTATGTGAGAGCTGATGGAGCGAGTTTTTTGATATTTTTTATATTTAGGATTATACTTGTTATTTGCGCAACACAAATATTTATAAAGTTACAACATGTCACTGGCCTGCAAATTGCAAAAAACGTAAAAAAATTTGAATTTCGCGGGCTGGTTGGAGCATCCCCCTTAAAGGAGGGCCTGTCAAAGTCGACGGATGTTGAAAATTTTAAATTTGTAGTTAAACAAATAGTCTCAATTCTCGGAAACTTGAGGCAATTGTGTCATTATTTTTTATTGGGATTCTAGAAATGTTATTTAGGATTACGTTTCAAAAGTCCAATTGAACAAAAATAAAAAAGAAAAACCACAATAACCGAAAAATGGTACAGTTTGATCAAATTTCTAGGATTTTCTTAAAATGTCCATAATTTTCAAACTACATGGGATAGATTTTTTTTCAGATTTTTCTCGTGATGGTTATGATCAATCCTATCACCCCGTTCCGGCTTGACGTTGAGTTTTGGGACACCCTGTATAATCTTTAAAAAAAAATTAAACTATGATCTCGTATTTGACCACTATCTCGCCTGATGGTAAGCGAAGATGTGGTCGACGATGAAGCACGTTTGCCTAGAAGTAACCTGTTCACTCTTGACTTGAAGACCCGAAGGTTATAGCTATCGTATTAAAAATAGTTCTTCTATATTTAATTATATCAAGAACGCTTTTTATTCCAGTTGCTAGGTCACAGAAATTTTTAAACTGAGTTTTAAGTAGTTGAATTTTTCATCTGCGTTGGGTTAAAGGTTGATAGTTCCAAAAATAATAAAGTTATGAGTTACTTCTACAATTTGAATGACTTTTTTTTTTTTTTTAGCGTTGTAAAATCATCAAATGAGTCCTCCAATCCCGGGCAGGGCGGGAGGGACTGTCAGACTTCTACTGACTAAAATCCACGGTGTCCTTCAATAGCCTGTTATGTTCCGGGGTCACGGTAAGGGAATAATCCCGCGACCCCGGCAGGCTTTGGCCCTCTGAGAGGGGGGCCCCGTCATTATGCTGACGCTCTTTGAGGCGCGCGTGGGATACAACGCGCCGTCGACCCAATTTGAATGACTTGGATTCGGAATAAAGGTGGTAAAAACGTGTTGAGACATCAATATCTTGTTTTATTTTTCTAACTCATACATAACTGACCAAAGTTTTTCTTAATCATTCAACAAAATCCCCAACATTCCACGTTTTTTTAAATATCTGTTTAGCTTGACATTACCCAAAAACAAACAGTCTACACATACATACATAACATTAATAACCCCTAAATATCATCAAATGGTATCAAAACAGACGCTTATATACCATACATAGACTCCACATGTCGGCGTGGTATGCCGGCGATGTTCAAAGCGCGCCGCTCACTCCCTTTGATGTGCCGCACATACGGCTTTACATACAGCTTAGTACATATAACCCTTCTATTTCGGTTCGCCATCTTAGGGTTAAAATATCTTTTGAGATATACGAATGAATCTGTTTCGGTGGTTAGTGAATTCATTTGCGAAGATTTGGAGTGGATGTGAGTGTATGGAGGCCGGAGGGGTCTATCTTTGCAGCTGTTCAGACGTAGGTTGTCGAAGGTTTTCGTGGGATGAAAGATGGAAATTATAGGAGGATTATTATGTGTATTGATTATTAGTAAGTATAAATGATTAGATCAGTGGTGGACCAGTGGTATCGCTCCCGAATTACGAGTTGTAGGTCGTGGGTTCGAACCGTAATTTATTTCATCAACACTGCTCTCAAAACGGTAAAGGAAAACATCTTGAGGAAACCGGCATATCCTAGAACCCGCACTGGGCCCGCGTGGTGGATTATGTCCCACTCCCTGTCACAGAGAGGAGGTCAGTGTCCCAGCAGTGGGAACATTAAAGGCTGATGATGATGATGATAAATGTTTTTTTTTGTATGCACTGAAATGTAGATGACATTCCACCACTCTTGGATGACTGGTAGATAATGCCTTAGGCATGTCTGCTTAACTACATTGTGTTGCGTGAAGTTTTAAATAAATAAACAGAGATTAAAAAAATACTGGTCTGAAAGATAGATTAACAAAAAAATATTGACCCGTATTTATTTTTTCTTCTGGTACGTCAATGAAAAACGACGAAGTTACAACGCTTCTAAAAATCACAGAACGTCACTCGATCTCGGTCGCTATAATTTTACAGGCGTTATGACGTCACAAGCACTCACTCCCAAATTTTGAAGCGTTTAAATCTATGACAATATTTATTGATTTAAAATAAACAAAAAATATGTTTCAATACTCCAACTGACGCACCAAACAAATTTTCAATTTATTTATGAAGTACACTACACTACCCTATTTGACTATGATAACTACAATAAAATAAAAGCGGTATTCAGACTTCTTTAACAAAACCCACCTATATGCAAAAAAAAATAACGATCTCTACATGAAACTTCCTGTTTTCATCACAAAAGAGCTATAACAAAGTAAGTACCTACACGGAAAAATGGTGTCGTCCCAAGAATTTTCCGACTTCAGTCGACAAACAAGGAATGTATGTAAATCCGATAGTATGTATTCACTGTCCGGGAGTTTTGCTACTGCTTACCCCACTACTTATAACAAGATACTTTAAAGATTTTCTTAGGCATGGAAAAAATCGTTAGAAATGGAAGGAAGAATTTGCCGCGGCAGGTTAGATCCTCTGTGGCTCGGTTGGAAATGAGCGTCGGATGTACTGAATCCGAAGGTCGTGGGTTCGAATCCTGCCCGCGGATCGAACTTTTCCTTTCCTAAGAAAATCTTTGAAATTCGCTACGCATGCGTTCATGCGTTTAATGTTTAAAAATGTTAAAATACTTTAACATGTTGAGCGCGATACCAGGTCTAAACACCTTGTATGCGACTTACTTACAGTAAAGTATAGACTTCCTTGTTGAGCGGAAGACATAATTTTAACTTTGGTTCGGTGTAGGAAAGAAAAATGAATATTTATTTATTTTAACCAAAACGAAAAAAACGAAACGTATATCCTCTAATTTAAGTTTCTTAAATGCTACAGGGTCTATAAGCCTTGTAACATCACAAAGAGTTTTTTTACCAGGTGAATAAGACCTTGTACCGCGGGAAAAAATAGAAAATGTTGACAGTCCCTCCCATCTCGCCCCGGGTGTGAGGACTCATTTGATGATGTTACCACTATAAAAAAAACCTTAAATGCGTCTCATGTAACTTAAGTATTTAAGGCACATGAATGGTGATTTTGTAGTAGATTTCCTCCCAAAAATCTCATTCCACAACTAATTCAATAAATGACCACCGTAAATAACCGACAATTGTCCCCCAAAACCGAGGCGACGATACTCAGGACAATAACTTACGCGTCCAATAAATAAATATTCAACACTCCAGCCATACATCTCACTAATTTACTACTACGGAACCCCATAATAACCATTTATTCACGGAACCCTGCGAATAAATATCTCGCGACATTTTTCTTCGCGTTATCTTGAGAGTCCAGACCGGTCGCTATCTCGTTCGTTCGTTACTAGGCGTAGATATGTCTATCTCTTTCAGTATTTTATCACGGGTTTTGCCACCTCCCTTTATTCAGTACGTTTTATTTAGTTTTCGCCCCCTTAATGGATTTATTCGTTGGAGTCTTTGACCTTGCGTCTTTCTTAGTTCGAAAGACCATGATCTTATGGAGATGGTACTCGTAAATAGGTGATGTGTATGAGATGTTTGGACCAAGAAATGATGGATGACTCTATAAATGACCGTTTGAAGACTGTTTGAAAGAAACTTTAGGAGATTTACTCGGAAATTCGTGAGGAATCTTTGAGGTTTACTCGAGGAATTTTCTAAGAAAATCGAAAAGAAAAGTTGAAAATACTGTATAAGTTATATTCTCTTGGAATAAAGAGATTCCTGAAACACGCTGCCTCGTGAATTTAGCATTCTTTCACCTTTTACACACGTCGAGTTTTCATACAACTTCGTGGAAGGTAGACGTATTTCTAAGAAATATTTGCCACACGTGTTGAGGTGAAAAATTTGCTTCAAAATCTCAAAGCTGAAATATTTTTGAAACTATTTACTACGATTTTTATAGTGATATTCGGTGACAACAAAAACATGAAAACAAGCGTTGGAATTTTGTAATTCTTTTAAATATTGAATTTGATGATGAAATTTATTTTGAAATTAAAATACCTATCAAGAAAACACAATAAAATGCATCAAATTAATTAATTTAAAAAAAATATTGACTAAAAACTTTGCTCGAATAAATAAAACATAAAGAATCTATCGATTCGTATCCTACAAAATCAGCCATTTATGCAAAATAACTCACTGTACATTTAAATTAATCAATGAATAAAACTAAAGTGTCCACGAAAATGACATAAACATAGCCCATTACTACAACACGATGCATCAAGGGGTCATTATTGCACCACACATCATAAATAAGGGGTCTGGAACGTCTCACAGAGGGGTCGCGCAAATAAAATTAGTTACACTGCTTATCACCGCGAGGTTTAACTGTGATGATACGGGATTAAATTGATTTATTTGTCACTTACTTATCTTCAGTTGGTTTCAGATGAAGATAGAATGATGAAATATTATAAACCAGCTGCTACAACTCGAAAATTGACCCACGGGAATATAAAATCGGGATATTAACTATCCTAAGTGTTAATCCAGATTATAAACTATATGTGTACCAAATTTCATCAATATCCGTTCAGTAGTTTTTGTGAGAAAGAGTAACAAACATATCTACATAGTACATTCACACATCTTCACAAACTTTCGCATTTATAATATTAGTAGAATAGGATTAGTAGGATGCGAAATTAGGATGGACGGATGGATAGATGTTTACGGGAATAAAAAAGTTTTTATTTTGTTATGGGATTCAACGGGAACACATTTTAATTTTTTGTGGGATCCAACGGGAAAAATATTCAAATGGGATTCAAAAGTGGGATCCAACGGGAATAATTCGTTTTTTACTCTTTCATACAAAAGCCACTGAGCGGATTTGAATGAGGTATAGAGATCACCGACCAACGAGCAGAGGGAAAACGGATACGAACAGTAGTCCACAGACTAAGTAGAGGGTATACACTGTTACTGTTAGACATAGGTAGATAAATTAGTAGCCAGTAACAAAGGTGTCAAGAGTGAGTCGTGCCCAAAGCTTTGTTAGTCTGTGGCTTTGTGTTGCCTGTCATTTACTTCAAGTGTGGCCGCCGGCGCCACTTTGTTTGTGTTGGCCAATTACTTGCCAGGAGCTTTACCTACAGATAGCTCTTGACTGAGGGAGTTTTCTTGAAAGTGTATTTACTAAGCAAAGAGTATTTCACCTAGCTAAAACGTTGGGGCTACAGCAACGGCATTTCCCGTAAATTGTAGCGATAATAGTCTTTTCGTATTCAAACGTCTTTTGACGCGGTAACACAGCCAATGTAATTGAATAATGTTTGTTCTAAGACTTTTGGAAATTCGCAAAAAAAAAAAAAAGATTTTTCATACTGATGGGCCCGATCAATTTCTCATTTTGTATGAAAAAGCATTTTTTTTGCGAATTTCTAAAAGTCTTGTTCAGTAACATGGGCTGAGTTACCTCACGAGAGGTTTTGCGCTATTAATATTACAAGTTGTATAAACATCCGAATTAATTACCTCCTCCTTTTGGAAGTCGGTTAAAAAATGTGGTGATATTTGACTAAAGTAGGAGAACCGCATTAACATTATATCTATCAGACCTAATCAACAATCACAAAATGACAAATCAAACCGCAAATCTTGAAATTTGATGCCCCAAAAATGAATAAACAAACAATAATTATTATAATAATATGTATCGCGTCCACGGAAGGTGTCAGTCAATCGACCATGACTCAGCCGCCGGTGGCGGGATATCGACTTACGACTTTTCTGACACTTTCACGGATCAGCAATCTAAAGAGTGAAGGCACTTTCAAATTGTACTTTTGTTTGTAAATTTACGTTTAAAAGTACGTATTGTCTGTTTTCAGTAATGCAATAGAATACTTCTTTCTATAAATAGCTTGTGTCAAAAATAACTTAATCACTTGCAAAATCTTAGCTCTTTTAGATTTAAGTACAACAGCTATGGGGGGATGGATGGGAGCGACACAACATCTTACTGCTCCAAGCCAACCTCACCTGCACGCGGTCATCCTGCTAGACAACAAACGAGGCTCTGGCGACCGACTGATGGCGGTCTATCCATCTTACTACAAGCGTAGCAAAATACTAACAGGTCAGAGACGGGCAGCAGCGTCACTGATGCGAGAGGCTATGCTCTGCGATCGCCAACCCGCATGCCCAGCGTGGCGATTATGGGCAAACCCTCCCAATGAACAGCACACCAAATCAATGGCCCCCAGTTCCCGGTAGCCCTGCCATTCCTGGCTAAGGTGGCGGCCATGGTAACGGCACGGCAGGGGGTGCAAAGAATCCCCGGGCGATGGCAGGCCACTTAAAAAGACTGGACTTGGCAACGTATAACGGACGAACGATTAGGCTTGATGAACATTTGGCTCAGTTGGAATCGGAACTGGATAGGATTCGATGGCAGATTCTGGGATTATGTGAAGTCCGAAGAGAGGGGGAGGACACCATAACCTTGGAATCTGGCCACATCATGTATTACCGAGAAGGCGATCAGCAATCACAGGGTGGAGTTGGATTCCTGGTCAATAGGGCCATCGCTGACAATGTTGTGGAGATCTCGAGTGTGTCGACTAGGGTAGCGTATCTAGTACTAAAGCTAACAGAAAGGTATTACCTCAAGGTTGTGCAAGTATACGCACCAACTTCGGCACACTCAGATGAGGAAGTCGAAAATATGTACGAAGATATATCTTCAGCGCTGCATAACACCACTAAAGCGCACTACAACATTGTCATGGGCAACTTTAATGCCAAAGTGGGAGTACAAACCGACAGCGATCCGAGAGTTGGTCCCCACGGCTACGGAAACAGGAATCACAGGGGGCAAATGCTCGTCAACTTCCTGGAGAAAGAGGGGCTGTTCTTAATGAACTCTTTCTATAAGAAACCGCCCCAGAGGAAATGGACATGGCAAAGCCCTGATAATGTGACGAAAAATGAGATTGACTTCATCATTACGGACAAAAAGCATATATTTAGAGACGTCTCAGTACTCAACAGGCTTAATACCGGTAGCGATCACCGGCTTGTTCGAGGCTCTCTAAATATCGAATACAAGCTTGAGAGATGCCGAATGATGAAGTCTACGCTCCGTCCAAACCTGCTTCAATGTGCTGTGGGATCAGAACCGTTCCAACTTGCTTTGCAAAATCGATTCGCCGGCTTGGAAATCACTGAGGATGTTGACAGGGTTCTTCAGCAAGTGGTAGGAATCCTCAGAGAGGAGGGTGCGAAGTTTTGCCAACTGCAACGCACGGGCACTAAGTCTAATCTCTCGGCTGAGACTCTCCGGCTTATGGACACCAGAAGAAGGGATCTACAAGCTTCACCGTCGGAGAAGCGAGCTCTCAATAAGAGAATTAGCAAGTTGGTGCGACGTGACCTCCGAACCACTAATACACGACGAATTGAAAAGGCAATAGAGGAAAATCGGGGTGCTAAAGTGTTCGCCCAACAGCTAAAACGCTCGCATCTGACCAAGCTTAGATCACCTAATGGTCAAACCATAACCTCAAAACCGGAGATCCTAGCTGAGATAGAAGACTTTTATGGCCAGTTGTACGACAGTAGAGGTCCACAGCTCACTCCTTCAGAGGATAGCCGAGCCACTCTGACACGCCACTACACCGATGAACTGCCGGAAATTAGCCTGGATGAGGTTGAGGTAGCCCTCAGGCAGCTTAAAAATGGAAAAGCCCCGGGTGAAGACGGAGTCACTACAGAGCTCCTGAAAGCAGGCGGAAAGCCCGTACTTCGGGAGCTCCAAAAGTTATTCAACTCTGTTTTAGACACCGGGAGAACTCCAAAGGCGTGGAACAGGAGTGTTGTGATCCTCTTTTTCAAGAAGGGCGACAAAACCCTATTGAAGAACTACCGTCCCATATCACTCCTGAGCCACGTCTATAAGCTGTTTTCGAGGGTCATCACCAATCGTCTCGCACGAAGACTTGACGAGTTTCAGCCTCCGGAGCAGGCTGGGTTTCGCGGGGGATTTAGTACCATAGACCACATCCACACAGTGAGGCAGGTTATACAGAAGTCCGAAGAGTATAACCAGCCCCTGTGTTTAGCATTTGTGGATTATGAAAAGGCTTTTGACTCCGTTGAAACCTGGGCTGTTCTTCAATCACTGCAGCGATGTCAAGTGGACTGGCGCTACATCGAAGTGCTGAAATGTCTGTATGACGCCGCGACTATGAGTGTCCAAGTACAAAATCAGCAGTCTAAACATATCGCGCTGCGCAGGGGGGTGAGACAGGGGGATGTTATATCCCCGAAACTGTTCACCAATGCCTTGGAGGATGTGTTTAAGACGCTGAATTGGAAAGGAAAGGGCATAAATATAAACGGCGAGTACATTTCGCATTTACGATTCGCCGATGACATAGTCCTTATGGCGGAATCGCTGCAGGAGCTGGAACGGATGCTGAATGACCTAACTGATGCTTCTCAACGTATAGGTCTCGGGATGAACATGGAAAAAACAAAAATCATGTTTAACGACATCACTATCCCGGGACCAGTCGTAGTAAATGGTGTAGCTCTTGAAGTTGTTCAAGAATACGTCTACCTTGGACAGACAGTTCGGTTGGGTAGAAACAACTTTGAGAGGGAAGCCAGCAGAAGGATTCGGTTGGGTTGGGCAGCATTCGGTAAACTTCGTCAGGTCTTCTCGTCGTCCATACCACAGTGCCTAAAGACTAAAGTCTTTAATGCGTGCGTCCTACCAGTAATGACCTACGGTGCCGAGTCTTGGACACTCACAGTGGGACTAGTTCACCAATTTAAAGTCGCTCAGCGAGCTATGGAACGAGCTATGCTCGGAGTAACTTTGATGGATAAAATCCGGAACGAAGTCATCCGTCAGAGGACCAAAGTTGCCGACATAGCAGGAAGAATTAGTAAGCTGAAGTGGCAGTGGGCTGGCCATATCTCTCGCAGGACAGACAACCGCTGGGGTAGACGTGTCCTTGAGTGGAGACCGCGACTCGGTAAACGTAGTGTGGGACGCCCGCCGGCCAGGTGGAGTGATGACCTACGAAAGGCGGCCGGCAGAGACTGGATGAGGAAAGCTCAAGACAGGGCTCAGTGGCGCACATTGGGAGAGGCCTATGTCCAGCAGTGGACGAATACAGGCTGATGATGATGATGATGACAACAGCTATGCACAGTTTAGCTGTTGTGTAAATAAATAAATCAAAAACTTGTAGTAGTCAGAGCGCTATTATGCTTTTACTAGCTCAAATTAAGATATCATAAGGTCCTTTTGCTGAACAAAAATGTAAAAAGCGTCGAATAAAAAATTAAATGCGACTTATTCAAGGCCACATTGCATTGAAACTCGTGGAAAATCTCGAGATTTTAAAGAAATAACTGGTAATATATTTTTTATGAAAATTCCTTTAGCAAAGCTTTCGTTAAATAAATAACATCACCATTCTTTTGTTTAAGACATCGCACAAATCGTTTATAATTGGCTCTCAGGATCGAAATTAAAAATTCCATATCTCTAAACGGCTGCAGCTATGTGGTGGGTGTACCAGAAAAATTCTCAAAGCCGCCTAATTGGATACAGAGTACAGACCACTACAAAGGGGGATGTTTCAGATAAAAATGAAAATTAAATCTTCCACGCGGATGGTCAGAGTAATGTTTTTGACGGTGCCGTAGGCGGGCGGATCCCCCCCGATCCAAAGCCCCCCCTAGCACCCCACACTAGGGGAGCCCACAGCCGCAAATCGACTATCAAAATGCTGGTGAAAAAGTTTTGTTGCGATCTTCTCAGTGACCGCCCGCCGCCTGCCATACGCTTCCCTGTGTTGCTATTTTGCAATTTTATTTTTTTCTGTTAATTTGGTGTTGCCGTGTGCATATATTATGTGTTGTTCGGCCGCGTTATGCACTTCATTTGCTCGTATTGATTATGCATATTGTCTGGTTCGGGTTGATGTACTTTTGAATTTAAAGCTTGGCTTGATTAAACGTGCCTTCACAGAAGTTTGACTAATGTATTACCTAGAATAAAACCTTATTCAATTTAATATAACCTTATAAGACTAATCTTATTAGACTCTGTCTAATAGGATTACAGTCATTTTGAGATGGTGTTCGGATTGGCTTCCAGTCGAAGCAGATGCAGATGAATTTCAGTGTTTTAAACAGAGCGCCTGTCTATATGACCTCCACAACCCAGTAACTGGGTAATACGATACCGCTTGGTGCACAACAGCTATTCAATAGCCAGTTTGAAAATAAATAAGAACATGTACCTACATATATAATATTTAAGTAGAATACGGTAACGATGTTTTCAAAATAAAGGTAATGCAAGGTATTCTAGAAAAAAATCTGAAAACCCACACAACAAAAACGAAGATGCTACTGCGAATTTCATGAAATTAAACGCGATCAATATCAACACAAACGACGTTCAACCTGTGTTAGCTTTTGAACTCCGTTTCGATAACCGCTATTAAAAAAATAAACACTTACTCTTCTTCATCGCCGTCATATCCCCTCCATTGCAGCTTATCGCCTGGGGCCCAGGACTCAGGCTATGGAGCTGGTAGGGCGGAGTCCTGGCATCAATCTGCGCAGGCCAAGGGGCCCGGGGCCACGCTGGGGAGGCCCCCGGGGCCCCAAGCAGTCGCAGACGCTCGTAGACTGGGGTTGAACATTCTGGGGATGGTTGCTGGTTGTTCGCCTTCTCTTTCTGTGCTGCTAGGTTGCGGAGCACCCGGTTTATTGAGGAGACCTGTGGGGAATGACAATTTAAATAAACACTTTTTTTATGTTTTTGGGCCATTTCTTTAAACTTCGAATACAGTTGATGTAGTTTTGGTTTATTTTTTTAGGGCTTTTTTATGACCAAGTGGCCACCATGACGCGCTCAGGGAACGAGATGGCGCTAGACGACTTGTATAGTTATGTCTCTTTCCCACAGCCTAACTACTCACGCTTTATGACGTCAAGGTAGGCTACCTGATGTGTGAACGTTGATGGGGTAAAAGAAGTACATATAAAGGATCGTAGCAGATGGCGCTCTGTGGATTGTATCTACTCTATGGGAAAAAGGCATGATTTTATGTATGTAGTTTTCTTATAGGTAGTCAAAACCACTTTCGTTGAAATTACAACCAGTATACTGTTATTTTTCGTCACATTACTGTATGAATATGATTCGATAGACTGTCCGTCGTCCGTCCCTATACCTGTAATATAATTCAAATAAAAATCTTCTGACAAACCGTCGTGGTTACAAGGCGTGAGGGTTGTGGCTTTTAAACAAAGAAAACGTAACCCGATCATCCCTTACAGCCTAATTCATCATCCATACCAAATTAAAAAAAAACACTGACCCAATTTTGAACATCGAACGAATACCGAGAAATCACAGCGAATGAGAAAGGTTGAGGTTTGATAACAAAATAAGGATAAAACCTATTGGCTGTATGAGTGAGGGCCTGTGCCATGATACCCGATGTTTATAATAAAGGGCAGTGATGACACGCGATCGGAAAGGCGTGATCTGAATTGATTATAATTATTTAAATTATGGCAACATTTATGAGAATTAGAGTTTTTAAACGTTGAAACATTTTGCTAATTATTTATATATAGTTACTTTTTTTCGTGGATATATAATTTTGTGGCGAAATTACAACAACCCGTATTATTTACTCTCACCGAATTTACTGATTACCTTACTGGATATTACCCTCTTATATCACAATTTTTCTTTCTATCACAACCATGTCTTCGAATTTTTGTTTCTAGGACATGCCGGTTTCCTCACGATGTTTTCCTTCACCGTTTTGAGAGCAGTGGTGATGAAATAAATTACACTAAGTAATGCGCCTGGTGGGGTTCGAACCTACGACCTAGAACTCGTTAGTCGGGGCCCATACCACTGAGCCCTGACTAAATATCATAGATCATATTTTATCATGTAAAAATAGAAAGCTCGCTTCATGTAAGATCTTCATGAACCGGGCTTCTACGGTGGTCTTAAATAAAGTTTAAGTAGCCGTCATAAATGTTCTTTAATCTGATAAGTATCTATCAACATGCTAATAATAGATCTGTTATACGATACTGTCACTAATGGGTAGGTCTGGTGAAACGATATAACCAGTTGTCGCTTCAGATGTGACTATTCTTTCAATGATTTTTTGGTTCTACTAAGAAGAGACACTAACACACTTAACATTCACATACACAATGGCCTACAAGTCGAAGGACCCCCGCTTAGCAGGGCTTCAATGATGTTTCCTTTTCGTTGGGAGTGAGGAACTATGCACCACGTTCCTCCCACTTGTTACTGCCTTGGCAAAAACCCAGACCAGGGCAAGTACTAGTAGACAATAGAAATATTTTTGTTGCGTGTCGGAATCGAATCCTCGACACGCAGTGCAGCAATCAAACTGTGCAAATTCAAGTTTTTCTCAATAAGGATCTATGATTGAATGCCCTTGCTCGTGTCTTGCGCGTTAGTATGTAAAAGTGAGTATCTCCCGATAAAAAACCAAAGATGGTTGAATTAAAAGTACCTACCTACTGCAAAATCCATTTTACAAACTTGCTTCTACAGCCCACCCAAATTCCCAAAAATATGTAACAAAACCGAATATCACCTCGCCAACTGTCACCGCGGCATATGACGCGCTGTAGTAACTTAGACGTAGGGCAGGAAGGCAAGGTAAGACGATAGACGGTAACCCGACACGCTACTCGCGGTGGTCCGAGCACCGTCATGACTGGCACATGACGGAATGCCCGATGGACCGAGAAAGCGCGCCACGTTTGAAAAACGAACGTTGTTTTTTTTCTTTATTTTTTTTTAATGTCTATGATTAGTGTTGTTGACAGTTCGAATGTTGATTTGTTTGCTGGTATTAGTTAAATGAGGTTGATATAAGTATTTAAAAAATATTAACACTGTCGCTACTACATACATATTATGCTTTATAAATGACTATATAATATTGTTGTCCGTACATGTTAACATATAATTCAAATAGAAATGAATCATTCGTAGTTAATCAGCTGATCAAAATGAAACTTGAGTAGAAAAATCTTCAGTTATCAAAAATACGTAAGTATTTAATTTAAAAACTTTTAAATGAAATACTTATTCGATCAGAAAATTATAACGAGACGCATAATTAAAAGTCAAACGTCTGACATCTGCGAAATTAAATAAAAAATAAAATAAAAATAACTAGAAAGGGTTGAAGTTTTCTTACAAATGAAATGGAAATTTTTAACAAGACGTTTGTTAAGAAAGCATGCTCACTGTAAGAATCAATGATTCGAGCCAATTAAATACTTATTTCGTTTATTATTCTGTTTATTAATTGGCAACATTTATATTTCACCCCGTTTAGAAATAAAAGAAAAATTGATGACGCGTTGTAATGGCGAAACAAAGATTGTTTTAATTTTAATTTAAATGACAATCAAGTGCTATTGAAAAGTCAACATGGAAATACATTGCAAAAATAAAAGATGTAGAAGTAGGTATTACGCAGCACGACCAAAAAGAACTATGGAAAGCGAGAAGCACCGAAGCATGAAGATAACGGATATAGGGACAACCGCAAAAAGAACAAGTAGAGACAGTCACAACTTTAGAAAAAAAATCTTTATTATATAAATAACCTACCGCACTATAATATTTTCCAGCCAAAAACAATACTCATAACAGAATTTCATTACGCATACATATAAATAAGCGACCCGTTCGCAAAGTGTGGCCATGTGTGAAAACAGTCTGCGCTGTCCGTTTATAAAAAAATAAACTCCACGCAAAGTACAAACGTGTAAACAGTCCCTTAATTCGAATTACACACACCGATTGACTTGTTTCCATGATTGTACTCGACTAATACACCAATTAGTAAATAACCCTTTTAGTAAATATGTTTATATGTGTACTCGCATTAATTTTCTTTAGATGTATGAACTTAGACAATAATACCATCGACAATACGAGCTCATTTCATTCGAGTAGTTTCAAATGCAGTTTTTGTGGTTTCTGAATCGTGAGCACGGTAAATTAGTTTTATTTATTATTTAGTCCGGTTTTTGATTTCCAGTAGCTGAGAATTTTGGGATTAATGTCTACTTATATGGGTAATCTTTTTTAATGCAACGAAAGGGTAAGAATCTCACGTTATTTACGAAAGACCTTTTGTAAAATTTAGCTTCGGTCTACATTTCATTTACAGGTTTAAATAAATTTTTAGGTAGTTTTACCAAATTATAAATGTTTCAATAGATACCAATAAAAAAGTTCGTTTGCCGATATACGAACTTATTATGTAAGTAATTGAATGTGTCAGGCACGAGACGAGAACTTTTTAGGAAGAGCCATGTTTTAAGAAAAGAAAATTCAAACCACCAATCAAGGCCTTTCGCGGCGATACAACTCGCGACGCATTCTGAATACAAAATAAATTACATTAGAACGTTCCGTTTCGTGTTGGTACCTATCAAACGGCACAGTAAAAAGTATGAAAGGTGCCCCCTAAATACCGGGTGAGGTGAAGCGCGAAAATTATCTTATATTTGCTCAGACGCCGTGAACGTAGGGCGAGAATACTTTTCAATAAGCTTAGAGAGCGTTTTTTTTTTATTTAGCGAGACCCATCTTGTAAAGCGTGGAGCGTTGTGTAGGTAAAACGGAACGCGCAAATAGAGGGTTCTCTTTTGATCGATTCGATTTCTCTGATTGCAGCATAAGATTTTTATTAATGGTGATATGATTTACTTTGAATTAATTTTTATTAGTTTTGTGTTTTACGTAGTAGTGTTTTTTAGTTCCTATAAAAAAGATTTTAAATAAAATAATAATAAACAAAGAACAGTAAGTTTTCTGCATTTTGTAAACTTCAAAATGACGAATGCAGAGACAACGCAACGCTACGATTTTTTTTTTTTCATCGACGATAAATAAAATCTTTAAACTAATTCTTAATTCAAACCATTATCGGTTACACCGATTTAGTTTGAAAATTAAATAAATGCATATTTTTACAAAAAGGATAATCAAAAGAAATTTTCCTCAATCCAAAGCTCGTTTACTACACTACACTCACAATTTTTAATGTGCAAAAAATAAAAAGCAGTGCATTACTCTGGTATTGTGTAACTACAGAAGGGTCGTCTACAAAAGGCAACCTGCTGTGTCTATTGTGCTCCAAAGTCGGCACTTTGCGAGTCAATATTTTGGGTGAGTCAGTGACTCCTCACTAGAAAGTAAAGACTTCTGATATCACGCCGTTTCGCGAACGTAAGCGAACAAATGCGCACCTCTATTCGTCTATTCGCTGCATTGATTATACTCTTTTGTCTTTGGCACTTTTTGTGCGTGGCAATCGAAATTTTCAAAATTGGAGTGCATGTTTGTTTTGCTCTTTCATGCGTTTTCTTTCATTGTAAGAAATGAATATTGAATTTATTGCGCGCTGTAGGTATTCTACTATAAGTGGATATAGGTAGTTTGTAATTATCGAATCCGTTGAGATGTGTTAGTGAAGGTTTGTTCCTAGGGGTAATAAGAAATTTCAAATATTATTTATTGATTTGATACCTACTTAATTAACTAGTTATCATCTGTGTAATACTTTTAATATATCTATTATATTATTGTCCTTACTTATAATATTTTTGTTTCTTCAAGAAAGCCCCATCACTTCTTATAATTATAAACACTCGTGCTGCATTAGTAAAATAATTGCAAATAAAAGTGACCCATAAATAAATTAAATAAGGAAGTGCTAAAAAACAATAAATTCATCAGTCGACAATAGATTTGCAGGACAAGAAAGCGAATACAAGACCGCCCCGTGGAAACCACGACACCGCCTCCCTAACCTTAGAAAAAAAAAAACTTTCCCGCCCATACGAGATGACAGCTAAAGTCAAAACTGAAGTTAATTCGAGTAATTCCCACGATTCGAAATTTAAATTTAATTGTCGTTCTATTATGTCAAAGAAATAGGTCAATAACGTAAGGAGTTCGTAAATGGCATTGTTTGATTGAGAACTTATAGGAGTTATAGGCAGTTTGTCAATACGTCTGTGCTTTGTGGCTCGGCGGGGGGGTCATGTTGGCACTCAATAATGCTCTCTATTAACTTAAAACGATGTGTTCGGCCTACAATAGTGTATTCGAAATCGTTTGAGGGTGAAATGATATGCAGACTTATTATTAGTTCTCATAGGTGGGGTGATTCGTGTAAATGCAGCTAAGATTGTATTGTTTGACGATAAGTTAAAATATTGACGTTTAAAATGTTTTCAGAGATTTACGACTTCATTGATTTTATTAATGGTTGTAAGGAAGTCGAAATCTTTTACTAAACATGGGCATTGAACCCTCAATTAATAGCATTATTAAATCACTGGGCAACATTACTCAAGTGTTGCTACTCGTACAATCAACAAATAAAAAGGCAATTGACGTGCGCTACTTTATTTTAAAAGGGTTTAAAGTCAATACCTACACTAAATATGTGTATTTAGCTTTGAAAAGTACAACAGGTAAATCAAATGACCAAACATAAATTCACGGTAAGCAAGCATCAATCGGAGCATATAAACTCCTTGTTACATTCTACATTCGAAAATAAGTGTGATTTTCCCGCGTTTTCCCCGTCATGGCGGCAGGACGCGATTTTCCACTAGATGTGTTGCCAGAATAATAAAATCCCGACAAAAATACTTCGGACCGTTCTCGTTGGCGTAAAATTGATTATTGATTTATGTGTATATTATATTTCTGTGAAGATACGGGGTGTCTTGTCACGTTTGGTCGCTATAAAATAATAGGGAGTGGCATGTGACGAAATAAATTTTATGGTAATGAAAATATACGACGATGATAGATACTTAGAATTGACCTTATTCGAATACAGTAAAGCAAATGTGATTTTATAGATTGTGTAATAATTTTCCCGTTCGTAGAATACTTAATAAGAAGTACCTAATTGTTTTTTTTAATCAAAAGTAATTGTAAACTATATTCATATACCTATTATACTTTTGTATATGAATATTGGTAACATTCAAAATTTTTTTCCGTTCGCTTTCGCGATTCCCGCGAACTTGAGAAAGAGGGTTTAACTGCTCTTAAAAACTTTATCAAATAAACGAAAATAAATTAAAAATAAAATTTGGTTCAAAAGCACTTCCCATTCTAAATAAAATAATAGTTTTAAGTGTGAAATATGGCAAAATAATGAAGTGAAAACATACTAGGGTAAATATAATTAAAAACTAAATCTTTGTGACCCAACCAAATGGCAAAAGTCAATTGTGTTTACTTGGCGAACCGGTCTCGAGTCGATAATAATGATTTTAATGACAATAATAGTCAAAATTATTATTATTAAAATAATATAATAGTGTATTATTACAACCGGCACGGGGATGAACGCTCGAGTGAATCAGAATGACACAACTTTTTAACGGCTTTTTATTTCTTTTTATTTTAGAAAATGTTACGTTTCTTTTTTTTGTTTAATATTGTTAATAATTGTAACATATAACAAAGTAGACGGCGACGAATTACTTTTTATATTTATTTCTGTCTAAGGCAATTGTTTCTAGAAACCGGAAATCGTACGGGATTTTTAACTTTTCTAAATCCACAGAGATTATGGTTTCCTCATTTCCTTATTATGTATTTCATTTAGAAAGAAAGTTAGATTTTGTGTCAAACTATGGACTTAAGTGTGCGATAAAAAAACAACACATAAACTTTAAAGAAAATATCACATTAATAAAATCAACATGAATGAATTCCAATTTAACACCCTGCAATTTACCCTAATCCCGCAAAATCACATTTAAAAGGACAAAACTAATATAAACCAACAACATACTGTAATAAAACCAATAATTTTAAACACCACCAAACCCCATTGTAATATAAAACCGCATTAAACAAAACTATAATTATAGACAACTGACACTCCGATCATATCGTACTAGTGGCGAAAAAACTTCATTACCATAGGGCAGGGGTGACCAACCGGTAGATCGGGACTAATAGTCCATCGGGGCTATTGCGTATCTCGGTGTCTATGTGGTGGTCATCAAATAGCTGCCAAAAGGTAAATTTCATATTGGCTTTTGCATTTGAAACTGTTAAATGTAAGTGCCTCCTAAAATCAACTTTTCTAACGCTTCACTCCTCAACTTAGCCTCATAACAGGTATCAAGCCATCCAAGTTCAGTGGACAACCGTCAATGACTATCAAGTTAGCTAATTGCCCTGCTGACCAAAAAACATAAATAATTTGACCGGCCTACATCATCAACTCAGACTTCTATTCCAAAGTATTAAGTTTTAAAGAAACAATATCACATATTATTATGATAAGAAAAGGGACTCCTAAGACTGGTCAATAAAAAATACTACATGATTGTGTACTAAAACTTAGTCGTGTTAGTACAAAACCATGTCTCAAGTTTTAAATGAAACATTTAATGAAACATGTATATATGCTGTTTTATTTCAAACTTCAAGAAATATGTATTTGGTAGTTGCGGGACTCACGAATTATAGTGGCCCCAGAACGTAAACAGCTATTCAATGACACCGTGGATTTTAGTCAGTACAAGCCTGACAGTCTGCTCTGCCTTGCTTGGTAGGACTTAGGACTCATTTGATGATTTTAACAAGAAAACAAAAAAAAAAGGTATGTAAATTTTGGTAGATCGCACAGGGTTTCGTTAGTAAATCGTAGAGTCTCTAATAAAGTTGGCCACCCCTGCCATAGTGTATAAATCTCGATAGTCGTGTTATTACATTTAATGCCCCTCGAAACAACAAAAAGGTGACAAGAACATCGTTTAGTACACAATAGGGATGGGAAGTGTGGACGCCGCATAAAATTATAATAAATATCAGTGGGGAACAAGCGGGACCGAGTGGACAGCCCTATGCAGCTGCGGAGGCCACGCTACTTGGTTGGACAAGGATTAGTCCTATTTCTGACATTGGAAAAAATATGGTTTTTTAAGCTATTTCATAGCCTTTATCGCGGGCTTTGTCTCTGGTATCAGAAAATAACCCAACAACCTGCATCGTCTAACCTCGTTTCAGTTCGGGAAACTTCGGCAATCATACAAACATCCGTCGTAAAGACAATTTACTTTTTCTTACTGATTCTAAACGGCCAGCTACAAGAGGGTTCCAAAATGATACCTACTTATGACATTATCTAAGGATTTTTCTTAGATCATTGTTAATAATTATACTAATTAATCGTAGATAAAATAATCTAGTATTTAAATCGATACAATCCCATGCAGTTGGCCAGCATGGCTACACCACAATTCATTTATATTCGTAAATACAAAGGTGACGACACATCGACATTCAGTCATACAGGGCCATTACGAGTGGGTCTCTGGTGAATCTGTAGGCTCCCTAATAACTCATAACTCACTAGGGTCATTATCACTATGAATTTTGATTTACAGCTCTATCACAGTCAAAATCATCTTTAAATCTATAGCAGTAAGGATAGTTATTATCTTGCTATAAGTGACGAAGTCAATCAAAGGTATAGTGAGCTTTATTACAGAGAGTTTAAGGTTGTTTTTGCACTGCAGCTGTTAGAGCGCATCACAAACTATTATTATCGGTTGGGTGACGATTTTGCGCTGTCAACAGTTTTTCTACGCTTAGGGGGTAGTTTGACATCTGTGAAATTGTTGGAGAATGTTTAAAGTTTAACGTTTGATTGATAAACTAATTAGATTTAGTACTCGTAGCAGCGTAGCTCGTAGACGTCTACGGGCTATGGCGTAGCACTCATAATTAGGTTCGTAAATTCGAGGTATTCCACATTGCAACTGACACTTAAATTTTGACAGTAGCCGCCGTGAAATACTTAAGGTGCCATTAGCTCAGGTGCTATTTTAACGGGTGCCCAATTAGGAATTTTGACTCAAAAACAGCCACACACAATAATTACCATACCAAGCTTAATTACCTACAACAGATTATGTATTTGACAACAGCAAGTTTTCCGCCTGCCTCTGACAAACACATTACCTTTTACAAAGGCCATAATTCCGGATAGCCTAAACACAATGGCCGTTTGGAATGCTAATCCAGATTGCCTAATGAATGGGTTTAGACCGCGGACCGCGAGTGTTTGCCAATGCCGACCGGCCGCAATTACCGTCCAATGGCCAATATTGAACGCTTTGCGGCGAACAAAATCAGCTCTTCGAGGTTGTATGTTTGGGTAAAGATTGTAATTGGTAAGGAAATCATGCGGTGTTTGTGGATTTGGTGATGTTGTGGATAATTTTTGTGTATTGTTTTCTACTGTTGTGATTGGGGATGGGGACACAGAGTAGGCCAAAGCTTGCCAGATTTTTATATTTTTTAAACTGACTTTCAATTTTCAGCATATCGGATAAATATGAAGCAATAGCGTATAAAACATACACATAAATAGATACTAACAACGTTTACGACATTTTGCGAAGAGTAAAGTAAGTTCAAGCGTGTTTGCCATGCCTAGAATTGAATCAAATAGTGCAGGTCATAATGTAGGACCCTTAATATTGCTTAGTAGTATTTTTTACATGTGGTGCTAGGCAACTGGGTTTATCCCAGTTGTAACGTCCCTTTGTGCCTATTGGCCCTTTTTGGCTGTATTTTTCCTATTCCTCCACTGTTTTTTTTTAAATTAAGTAATTTCGTCGCAGGATCCAAGACAGGTAAATTAATTGTCCGGGACACGTTGAGCTTCTGTCTCGGCGCTTTTTTGGTAGTTTCAGTGGCTTGGGAATAGTGTGGTGGTATTGTCCCAAAAAAGAAAAAAAAAACCTAAAATCAAAACCTCCACGTCAACACTACAATAAACCTTCCTAAAAATCATTAATCAAAACCACTTTAATATTCATACGCATCCTACACTGTAGTGGGATTAAAATTAAAACTGCGTAAAACTTCTAACATATGTGTGTGTTACGTCGGGCTGGGGTCGAACCCACCCCACCGTAGTCAAACAAGATTTTACTTAAACGAATACACTTGTTAAGCCCGAGTTTAATAAACAAATCGCGTTTGCCATTGATTTGATAACGCTGGCTTAATTTCAGCTTTACTGATTGGCAGATTCTGTATGAGGATTTAGTTTTAAACTGTGTTGGAAAATTTACATTCGAATTATTTCAACTGAAATGAGGTGAGGCTGTGGTTGTGGTGATGAAAGAAAAAAAAGGGAATTAATTTGATGGCAATTTATGCTGTCATAAAACATAATATTTTGTTGAACGAAGTGTATACAGTTTACAGAACTAAGGCTCGATTGCAAAAGTTAAATAAATATTTAAGACATTATTTCTCTATTATGGCGATCGTTCGACGATAACAGACAGTACCCTTAGCAAAAATTTTCAGTATTTGAGACGTAAAGTAAACTGAAACTTTGACAATTTCAAATATACAATTTTCAAGGAAAAATAGTTCCTTCTTCGCACACCAGAGGCGCTGTTCTATTTTTTCATACAAGAAACGCTGTAAATAAATTCTTTTTCATTTCTCCTTTTGAGGGTCTGCTGGCAGAAATTTCTATAGAAATAAGCAGTACCTTTGTACATCAGTATCAAACATGTATTTTCCATTACTTTACTTGTGTGTACATAAATAGTTAAATAAATAAATAAATACTTGAGAGACGCTATAAAGTAAAAGAGTGAAAACTCGTGCTAAGGGTAGGTACAGGTTACGGTCAGCTCAGACCGAGACGTGACGCTGCGCGCACTTTTCAATAGAGTTATTCAAAATGTAACTCTATTTTAAAAAACAAAAGATACACCTTTCGCAACGCAGCTCGACGCCGCGCTGAGAAGCGCGGCGCCGCGCACGTCGTTCAAAATCTGACTTTGTTTACTACAAGAAAAGATACAAATTTGAAGTATCGTCGCGTCACGTCGCTTCGCGTCGCGTCTTCGTGTGAACTGACGCTTAGTCTGTATACTGTGGTCCAATGTTTTTCACTGTCCTATAATTAATAATTGTTTCAAATAGTTGAATTGCCTATTAAACAAAGAACTCTTAAGATGATTCCTCACCGAGTGCATTCGCGTGTAATGTAACATTATAGATTCAACTTTGAGCATTACATTACAATACTACCTCCCTGACTGACGAGCCCGATGACCTTAATGTACATGAATACACTTAGGATAGATTTGATACAGGGTGAGCATGAGCATTGTGATGCTCGATTGTCTTCACTCACTGATGAAATGTTCGAATCTGTAACGTTACATTACAGGTGGAATGCGGTGAGCGAGCTCCTTTTTAATAAATCTTTTAAAGAATTTCTTTTTTATGTTGGCAAATCCTCAAATTATTCCTTCCTGTGTGGTGCGGATGGGACTGACTAAAAACTTCTGCTTTCAGTTGCTCTTTGCGTTTCAGCACCGAAATGCTCTCCTAATACTTGCTGGCTTGAAATTATAGTTTACATGCACTTAATAGACGACAAATTAATAAACGAAGGCGTCTTTGAGCATTCTAACGAATGTTCTTGCGCGATTTTTGCCGATTAGACTGTCAAGTCTGACATCAGATGAAACATTATTTGATGATCATGGACTAGAGTTTTCGCTAGGAAGATCGTGAAAAAGTCCATGGCTCTGTTCGCTGTTCACTTTGTCAAAATTACAAACTTATGAATGTTACGTGTTCTGTTACAAGTGAATGCTCAAGTCTATCAGCACCTTTAAGCGAATCTATTAACAACGTATCTTAAACACTAATTTTAAACCCTAAATCCATAAAGCTAAGAGCTAAGATCCCTTTCAGATCAACATCAGAGAACCAACTTGTGCGACAAGTGAAAACAAATTAAATTCCGTTAAGACGCTAATGTCGGTTATCAAAGAAAGCCTACAACATCTGATTATGACTGGAGTAGCCGTTTGATGTGCAGCCGACCGAGAGCGCCCTAAGAATGCCTTGTGGAGAACACAAACTTACAATTTAGGGATTTTATGTAGATTTATTTATATAGGTAAGTAGACTCGTATTGTTGGTTTAATGTCAGTTTGGAGTAGTGAAAGGGAAAGTTTTGAATTGGTACATTGTTGAATTGCTTGGAAGTTACAGCATTTTTTTTGGCTAGGTTTGTGCAGTTATTTGTTCTTCACAGCTAAAACATTAGGAAGTAAGAGGGTTAAGCTTTGACTAATAATGTAGGTAATTCAATTTCAATCTTGGATCACAAAATTTTCTCTATACAACCAACTAATTAGTGGAGTGCCGTAAGGCTTAAAATAGTAAAACCTCGGAATTCAAGGCCAGTCAATGTATCTTCATATTTTTTACATATAGAAAAATATTAAAAGAAAAAAAAAACACTTAAAAATTAAATAAATGTATATTTTTAACAATTATAACTATTTGTGTTCGTTCGGACTTCGCTTCGGATTATTGTTTTTATGTAAGAAAATTATTAGAAAAAGAAGTGTTTCTTTTTGATTATAAAATCGATACACAAGCAAACATCTCTTTCAAAGATCATAATTAAAAACTATTTTAACATTCATAGAACTCTCAATAGATGAATAAAATTATGAGAGAGAGTTATAGCTCTATCCCGCTCACTCATTAATCGTTTAATACTACAAAATACCCCCAATATGTCTGAACAACTTGTTGTAATGGTATCTTATCTCATATCTGTGATGCTATCGCTATTTAATATTGCTACAGATCAAGGGAACTGGGGTACGGTTAGCAGAATAAACTAATGACTTATTGTTATATCGTAAAAGGTGAAAGCTTTTTAGTTAATACAAAGTTTTAAGTTTTCTTTATTATGTTTATGTGATAAAATGACGTTTTTTATATTCACTCAAAATCAATCAAAAAAAATTAACGAAAAACAAAAAACCCGACTGCGTTAAAAACACTAAAAAGAAAGAAACAAGCCCATTAGTTAAGAATTCACTCATTCACACTCACAGTCGGGGCCCATTGAGATTTGATTGGTATAATTTGAATGGGCCCCGACTGTGAGTGTGAATGAGTGAATTCTTAACTAATGGGCTTGTTTCTTTCTTTTTAGTGTTTTTAACGCAGTCGGGTTTTTTGTTTTTCGTTAATTTTTTTTTAATTTCATACTTTTTAGTTACTATTCAGAGAATTATTATTTTGCTAAACAACTTTAAATCGTTATATATCCTAAACTATTATTTAAAATGAAAAATGATAAAGGGAACCTAAAGATGATTTTAAAATACCTATTCAACGATACCCCACATGACATAGTTCATCGACATTTTTTTTTTTCATTTTGACAATATGGCGTCTGGTTGTCGCTGTGGTGAATTTTAATTACTGTCATGTCTTTAGTGACACTCGCAAGGTTAAGACGAATCGATTGACGTAAAAATTGTCAAAATCGGCCTACGCATTTGGTCTCTAGAACGCCACATAGAAACAAACATACATACATACATACATACATACATACATAGACTGATAAACACATTACCCTCCTTTGCGTCGCGCAGTCGGGTAAAAATTGGGCTAAATACATAAAGACATAATGCAGCCATTTCAACATCAGTGAAAGAATATATTATAAATTTACTATGTTAAGTTGTTTAATTTACATTGTTAGCTACAAAATGTGGTAGGTTAAAAAAAAAAACTACCTACTTACTACCTATCCAGCCATTGCAGCATCAGTGACCACGTTAAGTTGGTAAATATACATTGTTAGCTATATTTAAAAATAAAAGAAAATTAAAGTAAAAGTAAGTAAAATAAAAAATAAACAAAAAAATAAGAACTTTTTAATTTTCTATGTGACATATATAAATTATGTTGCATACTCCTAATGTTTTTGGGTGGTGTATTAGGATGCTATCGCTACTCCGGAATCGGGATTGGGGATCGGCATCATCCGTCCGAACCGGACCGGACCGGCAGCGGTGGGATTTTGTACTAATATACGCAATGTGTTACTTACACGTATGTATTATACACGCATACGTGTTTTATGTAGATATATTGAAGCGTGTATATTTATAAAGTTACGTAACATTGTGTGTGATTGAAAGAAGTTAATAAACTTAAATATTAATTAAGTAAAATAAGTTAATGGTTTATTGTTTCTTATCTAATATCTTTAAACGAGCAATTCTTGTATATTTATATATAATTAGGATCTCGGAAACGGCTCCAAGGATTTTCATGAAAGTTACAGATTAGGGGTTTTTCGGCTCAAGGAATCGATTTATCAAGGTCCCGGGTTCGAGAAAAGCTCGGTTCCCAAGATATAGACATTTTAAAAACCGAGCGGAGCTCGGTCAACCAGATATTTACATTTACATGCAACACAACCGTTAAGGTTTCTAAAATTACATTGTTAAGACAAAAAATTACACATCGGTAAGGTAAATTAAAAATTATAATGAGGAATAAATGATTACCTAATATTTTATAACTTTAAAAGTACTTCGTCGCTAATAAATAATAAAGGCATTTTTTTCGTGGCAAGAAAATTAGTCAGTAATTAAGATTACTGTATTCATCAGTATTATTACTTCACAATGTATCAGAAATGTGTTGCCATTTCGTCAACCTAAACATCTTTCTCTGTTTGTGAGAGCAACATCGCAATAATCAACTGTTCCATTTACGTTGTATTTTATTGATTAAGTACCAAGAAATTAAAAAATAAGAAAAATAGGTACGTTAAGTTAGTTCATCAATATATTTTAAAATTATGTAATAGACTACTTTACATAAACTTAAATAACCATTCTCATTTTACTCTTAAATCGCTCAATGTTCCTCCCAAAAATAAAATGAAACACTTAATATCACCAAAATTGTACGGCAATAATAATAAGAGGAGGATAATATAAAAATTATATCCCGGCTTAGAACGCACGTGGCGACGCGGGGCGAAGCGATACTTATCGCGCTTCGCTTCTCACCCTATCGCTGGCCTAACAAGTAACAACGTCAATATTTTTTTTGCGAACTGTACTTTGAGCGACATGTTTTTTTTTTAGTTTCTGAGTCATTTTTTTTGTTATTATTTTATTTTAGTATTATAAACGTGTTGATAAACTTGAGAATTCACATATATATAGCATTTCTATGTTACATTACAGAAAAAGAAACGAGAGCGGTTTAGCGAGCATTCTAACGAACGTTCTGGCCAGCTTTTTGCCGAACCGACTTTCAAGACTCACGCAGAGAAAATGTCTAGCTACCTGTAACCTTGACAGCAAGACAAGTAAAGTTAACTAGTGATAGTTAACTTTACAACATTTCTAGTACTAAATACTAAGTAGGTAGAGATAACAAGGACTTAGTATTTATTACGAGAAATTTTGTGAAGTCAACTAGTGAGTCTTGCTGTCACGGTTGCAACCAGCAGTTCTCGTATACATTTCTGTGCGTGCTGACACCTGCTTCATGAAAAGGAAGACAAGCGCCTGGAGCATTCGCTAGAAAGATGGAATGTTCATAGCAATGTTTGTCTCTTTTCCTTGTTCAGTTCGACTAAAATAAAAACGGCGAATGATCGATGTTGTTATTCGGGTAAATGCTCACAACGTTTTTTTTTTGGTATTATAGAATGGAATTTAAATACAATTTTGGTTTACGTACCTAATAAGAGCAGAAATACGTGTCCCTGACGACTAATTCGACTTGTAATTTATTGATGCTGGACAGTAGCCTATCCTTTTTTTGTTGTGTGTTCGTTATTATCTGTAGGTACCCTTAGCACGAATTTTCACTCTATTACTTTCCAGTATTTACCTACAGCGTTCCTTGTATGAAAAAATGGAACAGCGCCTCTGGTGTGCGAAGAACGAACTAATTTTTCCCTTGAAAATTGACAGTTTGAAATTGTCAAAGTTCCAGTTTACTTTACGTCTCAAATACTGAAAACTCGTGCTAAAAAAAATTCTTACAAACACTCTAATTTGTCCTGTACCCTCGTACAGGACAAATTAGAGTGTTTGTAAGAAATTTTTCAGAAAAGACACTGGATACAGACATTGTATCAAAGGCAGTATTACTGTTCTAGTTTGTATGACGTCAACTGGAACTTTGACGTTAATATAATGGAAAAAAGGTCCCAGTTCTAGACTAGAAGCGCTTTTTTAATTTTCCATACAACAAACGTAGAAAACACTTAATGGACGAAAAAACAGAGACCTCAGGTAGAAACTAAAGGTACAGTTAAAACTTCGCCCACACCAAAAACTCCAAAATAATTCTAATAAGTAGGTACTTAATGTCAAATATTGGTATCACACACGTGTTGCTCGGCGGGGGTCACAGGGGTACATTGAGGGGGTGTAGGGGGGTGTTCCTATATTACATTATATTGAGTATAAACCTCGTAATTAACTGGTCCGGGTTAGCGGGGGTGCGACTAATAATATGTTGAGATGACTTTAGGAGGATGTTCCGGGAAATTCAGACGTTTAAATCTTCAATAGAATGTGTGGGATCAATGAGGCTTTAATATAAAGAAAGATATAGAGGAATTATTTGAAGAAGTCACTTTTTTATCGTGGTTAATCCATCAAAGTAAATAAGTCCTCCCACCCAAGACTGAGCAGGAGGGTTCTTCTCTAAATTTTTTATGTTTTCTTCTCATTCATAATGATTTCAAGGCGTGACGACTATATACCTATACATATATCCAGAACCATCTAATATCTACATAAAATTCTTGTGTCACATGTTAGTCACCATAATGATAGTTCTCTGAAACGGATTGTCCGAATTTTATAAAATTTTGTATGCATATTCAGTAGGTCTAAGAATCAGCTGCTATCTATTTTTCGAACTTTTCTTTTTAGATATAAAATAATTTATACATATGGCAAAACAGTGTTTGCGGGGTCAGCTAGTAATTATATACGAGTATAATCTTCTTTTAACTTTTTTTTGTATTATTAAGGCATCCTTGAGTTGAAATAAAATAACAACAACAAAGAAAAGTAGTAACACCGATTTAAAATTGTAACTTTTAATCACAAAAGCGATTAACAATATTAAAGAAACAATGGGGTATACGATACCCCAAAGGTAATTCTGCAAGTGACAACAATATTAGCAGCACAGACATACAGACAACCGCCAAATATATTTATTTGCTCTTCCGATTACGCACTCAACATCAATATAAGCCTTAAATCCTTTGAATTGTGGTATTAATTTCCCTCCAACACTTCTTAGTTTTGAGTAACTTTAACAAATATTTCATTCGAGCAAAATTGAGTCGACAACTTTGCGAGTAAAAACTATTTTTGCTTGCCCGCAGTTGTGACTTTACTTAAAGGCTTTTAGCAAATAAAAACAAGATTTATTTTAATGTGGTAAGGTATGTTTTCGAATGTAAAGAAAAGTGTAGGGTGGATGGGACTATCATCGGCCACATGCATGTCACGTGCGCGGCACGCGTCATTTTCGATAATCTTCTTTGCCGGACTCTTTTGTTACAATTTGTTGCCGCGCCGATATGTTCCCGACCCCTGAGATCTAAATCTCAGTTAAGATCCGTAATGATATTTTAAATCAGTGTTTTGGAGGAGCTATTTATTTATTGAGTTTGTTGTAGCGTGGAAATTGGATGTTGTAGCTACGTATTAAGCTGTTAGTAAGTGCTTTTCTTGTTTTGTATTATTATTTACCTTTTTTTTTTAATAAATGCATAGTTACAATATTACAGGCCACAATAATAAAAATATAAGACTGCTTTATCATATTTTTTAATTAATCAGTGTTTTGAAAGCGCTATTTAGCGGAAATTGAATATTGTAGAGGTCGAGGTATTAAATATGAAGCTGTTTTTCTTATTCATTTAGATGTTTCAGTTGTTTTTAGACATAATTACAAAAAAGGCTAATCCGTTTTTAAGAATCACGGTAGTAATAATGTCAAAGCTCTATCGCTTTTATTGACGCTCTGACAAACGTTATCAATTTAAACTAAAAGTAGTTAAGTAAGTCAAATGACATGGATTTTATTTCAACAGCGTGCCATTTATATGAAATATGATTCATTTAACCAAAAGTCGACATTAACAGCAAAAAATCACAATGACCCCGTCACTGATGTTAAAGTGACAAGAAAATATCGCGATACAATGAAATAAAGTTGTCATCCCCAGTTAAAGGGCCGGGGAGCGTGCTAAATGCATTAATTTGGCCTGGATTTAGTGGCCCGGAAGTGATTTGCTACGGGAACGCATGTTCCAACGCGATATGACCCTGTGACGACAATTGACCCTCTCACCACATATTTTATGTCAATAAATAAAAATAGACTTTAGTGTCTTGAGTTTAGAATACAATTTTAAACTGCTAGTAATATTAATAGTAGTATGAATAGTTAACAAGGTTTAGCATCGTTACAATTTTTTGTTGAGGGTCGTTACTGTGAGGACTTAGCGACAGTTACGCCATTGTTTGCTTAAGCTCTTTATAAATACGAACATATTTTTTACCATATCGATCGCACTCAAAGTTATAATGAACTAGAATATTAAAACAACGTTCACCTTCCTCGTCAGATTTAATAAAATGCGACGTTTCGCCACGAATCGATACCTTGACGTTAATATATTCGACGTTTAAGCACCTCTTAAACAATTCACGTAAACACAATATAACCCGATATTCGATAAATACGAAGACATCAGACGCCCTTACTCCGATGTTATGCGTACTTACCTGGCTATACATATACATCAACGATCCTTAACGGTACCCTCTGATAACTTAAAGACTTTATCCCCTGTACTGGAATTTTTACGGCAACAAAAGCCTTCATATTTTCTTTATTCATGTCGTGTCAAAATCGCCCCGTCTTCCCCCTTTTAGACGGTGGAAAAAAGAGATAGCTCGCCAACTCTTTCGCACTCATTAAAAATATGTATTTCCGTCTCACAATTTCCCCTCTGTTTCGGTTTTTATGTTTTTCTCGATATTCCTCGGTGAGAGTACTTAATGTTCTTTCATTTTTTCTTAAAACCGTCACCAACAGGATGATTGTGCGAATATCTTAATTAATTTATGTTAAGTATTCGGGAGGGTGACATTAGTTGCTAAAGGGTGTTGTATAAATAGTCGGTGTTACAAGTCGTAAAAACGCCGGAGTAATTTTTGCGAGTTTCTCGGTGTTATTACTGTATCTTTTGCGCTACGTTAACTTTTATAGCGTCTTTATGTTTTTGTAGCTTTTTTATAACTATGAAAGAGTTAGGTAAATGGCTGGTTAGCATTCATGGCAGTATTTCGCTCTTAACATTCACTTGATAAAAGCTAGACTATAAAGTAAAAAAGATGTAAAAACTGAGTTACTGTTATGAAAATGATGCTCAAATGTAGATTTATGAGTTACTCGGGATTTGGATCTGTTTTAACAATAGAAGCATTTTCTTACTGAATATTATTGTTAGCATTTCAACATGTTACATAGTTTAAAAAATGTACGTCGATTTTTTTAATCGTTTTTATTCTTGAACCACATTAACTCCTTTTCCGATAACAGAACCTTTTTTTATACACTTTATTTAAGAGTTTACACATAACCTACTTTGTTTTTCTAATAAAAAAGAATCACCCACAAAGAGCAGCCTCTATAACCGAAGACGTATCGACGTCTAAAGGATGTCCCGGGGAGCGCTTCGTATTCAAAAAAGGGAAAAAAATGAAGAAAAAAAAAGTTATAACGTCATATTGTTTTGCCGCCAAGTGGTGGGGGGAAGAGGGGACAAAGGGGAGTCCTGTATAGTGCCAGGGAAAGATAAGGCGTTATAGCATCCTGTATATAGCGGAGTTATAGCTGGGGTGTTCTGTACCCATTGTATTTTACGAGGCGCCCTTTCGTATTTTTCATACTTTCTGAAAGGCGTTTCGGTAAAGTGTTACTGTCATCTCGATATTTTTGGAGACATGGTGGTGTTTAGCAAAGGTGGAAGTATAATTATGAACCATAAATATTTGAAAAAAACCTATGTCGTTTTTTAACCGTAACTGATATAATGATTTAAATAAGAAATATTGACACACTAAGGGCGACTTTCACCAAAAGTTAAACATGTTTAAAATTTTATTTAAGCGCAATTTTCTATTGAATTTTGTGCTTAAATAAAATTTTAAACATGTTTAACTTTTGGTGAAAGTCGGCGTAAGGATAAAACTCATCATACACACTATCTGTAATCTACCTAGGTTTTACAAAATAAAATATTTGATTAGAACTCGCAACCAAATCGCGAGTATCCAAAAGACAATTTCTAGACTGTACGCTACAGCCAACTCGCGACACGTATTTTTGATAGTATGTATATGAAGAAAAATAGTACCTGTTACCAGTACCTGTTTTTTCTTAAATGACAGTTTTTTGTGACATCTTAATAATCCTCTATTTGTATTACATGTGCATGCTATGTTAGGGCAGAATGTACATGGATCCTATTTATAATTCAACATCTTATTTTTATGTACTACATTCTAAGCAAATAAAGACATATTCTATTCTAAATGATGCCGTGACGAAGATGAAAACGTGTTTCATCGCCCCCAAAAAGAATGAGATAAGTGCAGAAAGATGATGAAAGAGAGAGAGAGAGAGAGAGATAAAAACTCCATCAAATCTTCACCACAATATCTAGTTAATAAAAAATTACTCACACTAGGTATATTATCCGAGGTACAAACTCCTTCGCTTAGCAGGCGGTCCCTGATCTCCCACGCGAAGATAGATGGACACTCCCTCTTGTACTGGGCAATCTTGCTGACCACCTCCGCAGTGGCCACCCGAGGTTTTGAGCCACCAATCGCCCGGGGTCTAATAGACCCCGTCTCGTAGTACCTGTGAGCAGAGAAAGGGTTAAGACAAGGTTTTGTGAGTTTTTATGTTGGTATCATTTTATACCTTTAATCTTTTATGGCGGTTCCACATTAGTGCCGTGAATTGTGTGCTTAGTGCGAGTTTTTTTACGTTGACGCGATAGTAACGTTTCACCGCGTTTGGCGCTCCTATTGGCCCGCTGCAAGGTCGTGAGAACTCTCAACCAGTGAGAGCGCCAAACGCGGTTAAACGTTACTATCGCGTCAACGTAATAAAACTCGCACTAAGCACACAGAATGTGGATGGTTTTCGCGGGTTTCACGGGCGTTCGCTCCTGTTCCCCGATCAGTGTCGGTATTGTGCCGGAATTCACGGCGTGAATTCACGGCACTAATGTGGAGCCGCTATTTTAAAGATTTCTTCGCCAGTTTTAGTATTAAGTTAACATTTTAAAGCCGGATTTCCATTACGAAACTAGTTACATTGCGTGACATTAGTTTTCAAAAAATTATTTATTATTTATTTTATTATTTATTTATTTAATGATCAAAAAGGTACATTTTAAAGTTTGTAACGTACATACTGTCCAACAAAACTATAGTACATAGTTTGTCTGTTGGATCAAAATTATAACGATAATACTTATTATCTTATGAACTAATATTTGCAATTACACATACAAGCTTATGTAAAATGGTAGTTTAGGATATGTAAAATAATGTAAAGTTAAGGGAGTGTACTTAGTAATGAATTATGCTCCTGATTACCATGGTTATTAGTTGCAAGTAAGTACTTATGTTTTAAATTAACCGGTAATACTTTACAAATTTTATATAGTTTATAATAATCTTTTTTATGCTTATGTTATATATAATATGCGCTTAGCACGAAATTTTTGCTGAGAGCTCAGTCCAAAATGTATTAAAGCCAATCTAGAATTTAGTTAGTCTCCAAGTGATATCACCAGTCCCCTTCACCAGAGGGTGGACAGACTGCCTGGTGTCAAGTTGCGAGTGGCGGGTGTCAAGTTCGATGCCAGGTAAGTGCTCTTTTTATTCGCTTTACACGCCAGCTGACGCGGGCTTATATTGCGGTAGTGGAGACTTTTAATTTAGTTTTTTTGTGGTGTTGGAAGTGCGATTGTTTTTAGTAATAGTCTTTCACTTTTTGAGATCAACTGTTCCGGATAAGACAATTTGGATGGGTTGTCTCAGTGGCTCAGCTATTGACTATTGTGCAGAGTGCCGCGACTTCAATTCCCGTACAAATATTAATTTGTATGAACTACAAGTAGCTGCTCCGGGTATATGGGTGTTTCTGTATGTCTGTTTCTGTGTTTGTAAACGCACGTACGACACAGGGAAATTCTTAGAGTGCGGTATTTTTTTTAATAAAAAAAGAAACATTACTATCTTCCATATTATACCAAAAGGGCCAGTTGTTTAATGAGTAGTTAGAACTTAAATAATAATTAAAAATATTTATTTTCGAATGGTCTAAATATCCGAAATCTGGGATGCAAATCACCGAATTATGAAGAATAGGCAAAATCAAAATCAAAATATTTTTATTTTGCATGGGCCTCTGTGGACTTATAAAACGTCGAGAATAGAAAAGAAAATTGGCACTATTGAGATGTTTGAGCAAATGTCCTCTTGAAATGAAAATTAAAGTTCAAAATTCGCTCGATAGACTTCCATTCCTATTTTTTCAAAGAATTTTTATATTGATATAATTCCTTATTTACACCTCCAACTATCCGTAACCTAACTAAATCTAACAACCACAAGAACCTTACATCAAAAACTACTAAACAAAGAAGACAACTATGTCTGGTATGCGGTAAGGTATACCTCTAGCAACTGGTTGTGACCGCAGACTCATAGCCCGCCTCATTGCTGACCGCAACACGCCCGGAAAGAACTGTACCTCGGTCGTGGAGTAGATAGGTGACAGAGACTTCACTTGCAAACGAGGTGTGAAAGGTGTTCGATGAATTCAAATGCGTAAAGCCTCATTTAGACGATGCAAGAACTCGAACGAGAGTTGCGTTACATTGGGGAATTTATAGGTAGAATAAATTCAGTTAATGAAACAAATGCCGCAATGTAGTGAAACTCGCATACGAGTTCTTGCTCCGTCTAAATGGCGCTTAAGGGTTGTTAGTAGTTCATGCAAAACGCAGGGTAGCAAGATTGTCTATATCTGTATTTTTTTAATAATAAGTAGCTTCGTTCATAGAATTGTATAATACTGACTACATTTTATACTATTATTAATACTGTCAGTAAGAAAATCGTGGATAAAAAATGTCCTTCACCATCTTAGATTAGATAGAGAAGTAGAACCATAATAAATCGTATAAAAAAGGTGTAATACTTTGAGAGAGAAAAGACTTTGTCTAAATTATTTATTGTGGAAAAAATGAATCAATTGCGAGCAGGATTTTCAACCTTTTGCATCAGTGCTACATACGCCTTAACAACTAGGCGTGACACAGGCGTTAATGCGGAGAAAATATTTAAAATTATTTGCATATTCGTAATTTCGTATACTTGGTTTGTTCATCTATATTTATTAGAAAAGGGTCTATCCAAATGTAATCTACGGAGATCTTATCAGGTATGAATCAGTGACTCATTTCTACGACACGAATCACAATAGGGTAGTTTCCAGGGTCAAAATAATTACATTCTATTTAGTCCGTATTTTAGATTATAAAAAAAATATTGGACACGTATTTTTTCTTTTTTCGGTTAAACAAAAAATCACAAAGATAATAGCCTGTTTAAGTTACCTGTGACGTCACCCTGCGCGAAAAATGCCATGCATCGTGACGTCACACGTAACTTTAATAGGCTATATCTTTGTCATTTTTGGTCTAATTTACAAATAAAAAAATACGTGTCCATTATTTTTGAATAATCTAAAAAACGGACTAATTACATTTTTGGGCAACTAGCCTATTGTAGTAAGCTCGGTCTCTGTATACTATCTACTCTGTACCTTGTGGTTCATGTATATTTCATAGGTTAAGTGAGAATGGTTTCAGGAAATTACAGGGAAGGTGTTTTATGACAAATTCAGGTAGTATTTTACTCTAATACTTTGGGATATAGCGACTAACCATAACCACAATTCACACCCCGGAAGAAATGGTTTCATGGAGTAACGCGTTGTAAGTCAAGCGTTTTAAAGGTGCTTTGATGGATGTTTGAATTGGGTGATCGAGGCACTGGAATGCAAAGGGCAACTGAAGAAATAGATTGGTTTTTAGTGAAAACGAGTTTGACAGGGTCTTCCGTTCTACTCAGGGCGAAATAATTTATTGGTTTTGTACCAAAAAATAGACAAACATTTATGTCTGAATTAATTTGAAAACTTCATGGACATGTGACATATTATGTTCATCAAAAAAAAAAAAATGGTTTACGCGATTCAAACGGGAATGAATACATTCAAAAGTTGTTGAAACAATGCACATTAATTATAAAAATTAAAACAGTGGCAAAATGTCACTTTTTAGATCTGTTTTATTTAGTTGTCAAAACGGGAAAGTGTACTCTTAACACGAGTTTTCACTATTTTACTTTACAGCGTGTTTCCAGTATTTACAGCGTTTCTTGTATTGAAAAATGGAACGGCGCCTCTGGTGTGCGAAGAAGGAACAAATTTTTTCCTTGTTTTTTCTTCCTCCAATTTGAAAATGTCAAAGTTCCAGTTTACTTTCCGTCAGAATAACTGAAAACTCGTGACAAAAGTCTGGAGTAGCCAATTTTTTCCACATTGTGTTTTGTATTTGTTGTTACAATTTTATATATTATGTCTTTACTAATCTACGTATATTTTAAAATGTATGTTGTATATTACAACCGGCCCATGGTCCAGCGTGACTGCTTGTCCGCAAGGTGACGGCAGAGACTAGTGACGGCCGTGTAACATGAGAAGCCCAGCTTTTTATCTAGCTTTATTACAACAAGGTATTTTTTTAGACTTTGTCTTTGCGGTTACGACGTAAGACTTTAATTAAAAATTGTTATTTGTTTATTTATTTATATTAGATGCATTTGATATGATAGAAGTATCCGATTTTACGTTTTGTGGTTTATGGAAGCAGTTTGACTTGTGTAATTCTTTTTTGAAATTTGAACAAACATTCTTACAGCCGTATCTATAGTCAAGTGAAAGTAATTTCTTTAGCATAGGCAATTCTAATTGTGCAATTTTTTTTTAAACAATAGACCTGAATTTTAACAATGTGGGTGCTGTAAAAGAAAGCAAAGGTATATTCTTACAGTTCAAACTTCAAGCAATTATCAAACTACTTAATTAAAAATCTTCTCTTAATTAAATGACATTTACTCAATTAAACCTTTTACTTGTTTATACGTATAGATACGGGGGTGAGTCTTTTAATACATCTATCGTATAGTTTAGTACTTAACTTTAAACAGAGTTTTCGTTAATATGGTAGATTAGATTTTTAGCAGACTTGTTTCTGATTTTTGACCAATGAGTATTAGCATTCAAGATATTTAAAGTACCAAATATTCCTATGTTTGAAGATAATTTATTCTAGGATCCGATATACTGACTTACTCGAAAAACATGTCACATGTATGTCTACTGGGAAACACAAAAAAAATGACAGAGCAGGAGTGCCGTTCAAAATTCAATGACTAACATTAACGACTGGCGAGAATCTCACCTCATCTACCCGAAAATTTATAAAAATTTTATCCAAAACCACACTCCTGCTCTTCATAAATACCAGGATAACAGACCTACCAAGTATATTAATAAAAATAAGGGCCAGAGCAGGAGTGTAGTCGAAAAATTTAATGATTGCGGCAAGGATTTCGCCTCATCTTTCCAAATTCTTACCCAAAACCCCAAAATTTTATCAAATTTTTATCCAAAACCACACTCCAGCTCTTTATAAATACCAGGATAACAGACCTGCCGAGTATCTTGGAGACGCAGCCGTTGGAGACCTGCAGGATGCGGCTGATGTCGCAAGGCCGCGCGCCCGAGTGCGCCAGCTCCACTATCTTCTGGCGCGTCGAGTCTGGCAGCGGCCTGCCTCCTACAAACACCCCGCCGAGCTGGTTAACACCGCTGTGACCTGCCGCACCATACCACTGCTTACTCCAATTAATCACGCGTTTTGATTCACGTGATAGCCTTTTTTGGGCCTCTCAATTTTAGTTCTACGGTCTACTGAGAAATTTCTTACTAAAATGCTAATTTCTTTTGGGGCCAAAAGTTCCTCAAGTGAAATTTTTACATATAGAAATTATCGCTTTTTCCATAAATTAATCACATAAATTTTTAATTCAGGTGATAGTTTTTTTTATGTATTTTCATTCTAAGGTCTACTACGATCTAGAAATGGTCTATATTTTTTTTGAGCCAAAGCATTTTTGAAACGTTGATTCACTACGATGTTACCAGCTTATTAGTTTTGGGTTGATAATTTCGGACACAATTTTTAATATGTTGTGGAAGGAAAGGACACAACTAACTAAATATTTAAATGAAACATGTAAGTACACAAGGTTCTAATTAAATTGATTCTCACAAATCTCACACAGCTAAAGACAAGGGGAAAACATATTGACACTGCTTATCTAACTATGGGAAAAGGTGCGGTTTGACTAGTAATTAAGTATAATAAAATTTATCTTAATCAATATAGAACTAGAACAGGCTTTATATTTTGCAGTAGGTTATAATATAGACAATACCAGTGTATTAGGAAAACGGTGTATTTGATGAAACCAACGAGTGCTGTCATCAAAATTAAGTAGATACAGGTTAACCAGAATAGATGTGCGCTTCGGAATCATTCAAGTTTACACCACAGAACACTAGTTTCTGCAATGAAAATTATCAAAAGGTCAAAATCAAACTTTACCCGTTGCTATGTTTGGTTGTACAAATTATCAACAACCAATCGCTCGACTGACGCTTAATTTTGACACGTAGAGCAATTTCTTGACCGAAATAGGACAAGAGCTTCTCATAAAGGCATACGTCTTTCTAAGAGTTATGTTATGTAGCACCAAAAAATTACTATCAGCATCTTTTTTGTCGTTCAAAAGTGTCTATTAGACTGATGGTCTAATCGAAATAAATGAATACTTCTACTGCAAAATACAAAGACCGTCCTACCATACTTAAAGGTGCTGATAAACTTGAGCATTCACTTGTAATGAGCATTTTTATGAATGTTACATTACAGAAAAAACAATGGAGTGCGCCAATAAGCCCGTTAGAATGGTTCAGTAGCAAAATGCCCCTTTCGCAAAATGCCCCTTTCGCAAAATGTTCCTTTCGCAAAATGTCCCTATCCTCAGACAGGAGTTACCTAAAGGTGTAGTGTAGGGCACAGAGGGGTAATTATGTAGTAGGGGTAGTTATGTTTAATTAGCAAAATGGGACGATGCATAGTGTGTAATTGTTCACACACATAAATAAAAAAAAAATAAAGAAATCAAGTGAGATATACTTTCTCAAAAAAAAAGTTTTTGTTTTTCTTGTCTGCCCAACTTTATGACAGGTAGGTCCATTTTGCGAAAGGCGCATTTTGCGACAAAGCCGTTAGAATATTTCGATTTCGACCTATTTTTCGAGCCGACTGTCAAGTTGATATTCAGGAAGAACAATTTTTGACGACCATCAGCTAGACTCTAGCTAGAGCGTTAGAGCGATCGTGAAAGTGTTCGTAAGGATTTTTGGCTCCATTCGTTTAAAACAGGGAATGCTCGCTGTTCTGTGAATGCTTAAGTTTATCAACACCCTAACGTAACAGTGTGCAGTCATGGTATATATTCACCATTACCTTTACCTTTGTGCGCCAGGTCGTCCATCCTGTCCAGTAGGTTCCCGTCTGGTGGCCAGGGGCTGATGGGGGGCAGCTGCTGCGCGGGCAGCATGGTGTACACCCCGTATTCTTCTATGGTGGCGACCTGCGGAGGAAGGTTGGTGGGTCATGGGTAATAGAGAGATCTACACCTATTTTTTAATTTTAAAAATCATCAAATAAGTCCTTTGGCTTTGAGTGCAGCGGAATTAACTGTCAGATTCATACTGTCTAAATCTATGGTGTTCCTTCCATAGCCCTATACGTTTAGGGTTACTGGAACAAGTATGATGAAATAGTAGAAAAACTTAGACAGGTTTAATGCAAGGTGTAGTTTCTATGAGAATTTAATAATATTCCGCAACTATCACACAACGCCATCTAGTCCCAAGCTAAGCAGAGCTTGTGTTATGGGTACTAGACAACTGATAAACATACTTATATATTTCTAAATACATACATATTATAGATAAATAAATTACTCCCAGACACAGAACAAATGATCGTGCTCATCACACAATCATTTGTCCTGGGTGGAAATCGAACCCACGACCTCCGGCATAGCAGTCAGGGTCACTAACTACTAGAACAACAGGCCAGACGTGTGTTTCTAAACCAATGTCCAAGAATTAAATTAAAAAAATTAAAGATTCAAAGAAGGAAATTGTTGATTTCATTTCTGAAAACAATGTTTTCGTGAAAGCCAAAGGCAGCCATCACGATTTTTTCCCAGAAAACAGACGTTTCTTTTTTATTTTTGACATAAAATAATCCTGGTGCGACCACATTTCCACAAACCACCCTTCAGTTCCCATGGGTGTTGTAAGAGGTGATTAAGAGATTATCACGAGGGTTGTCAGTGGTCGTAGCGGTATACCTACTGCTTCCACCCATCCGCCTACCAAGCGTGAAGATTAGGAGGATATAAGGGGAGTTTCAGATCCTATAGTGGACATTTTATGGATAGTATCTACAGTAGAGACAGGTCATCTTTTAATTGCTTTGATTTATTAATCGACTTCAAAAAAAGGTGGTTCTCAGTACAATCCGTATGTTTGCACGCATGTTTGTCCTAATAAACACTTTTTATAAAGGCCCAAAGCCGACTTCAAACCAAAACAAAAAAAAATATTTTTTTTTTTTTGCTGAAGTCGGCAATGAAATAACAACAAAGTCATTTCGTTTTTTTTTGTATTTTTTTCCCCTTTATACACTTTTCGCGTGCACGTAATACATCGTTCTCACATACGCGTATGAACGCACCGTCAAATATGGAACCAATAAAATTGGTTCCATAATGACGGTGCGTAAAATTATGTACATAATTGACGGTTGATCGGCTGAATTTCTTGCCCATTCTTCTCCATATAGATCTACGTTTTGCAATGTGCAACTACAATACTTTCACAAATTATTATGACGTAGCTTCATGTTACTGACAATTCAAAAGAACCTAATAAGGTGTAATTGAAATAAATTAAAGTTAAAGTTGAGTATGGTGATACTTGATATGGGTAAACAGTAAAAAAATATTGAAATGGACAATATTAGGTATAAATTCGAAATGTATGTTTGTTTCTGTTTCACTTCTTAATTTTGCATGACCGAATTTTCATAACACGATAGAAACGGAATTGTCCTAAGAGTGAAAACTAAATAAATATAATTACTTTAGAAGGATTATTAAAGGATTCAAAATATTATGTTTTTATCTGTTGTGAAAGAAAAGGAATATCGCAACAATAACTCATCATAATTAATATTTTCCTGCATATCCCATTTCCGACCGGAAAAATGTCGATCGGGGATTTCTATTTCTATCAATAGTTATTTTTATTCCGAAACTATACTAATTAGTGTATTTTTAGGAAACTAAATAAAGGATGATATAAATAAAATAACTCCAAAAGCGGAACGCGCCGGCGTCACACGACGCTACGGTAATTTTTTCAAAAATATCTTTTGTTTGAATTGGCCTGTACCATAATTTGATTGTAATAGAGTTTGAATTTCTTTTTTTATTACAGCAATTAGGATACAACTTCCAATTTTTTTACTCCAGAACTTCTACCCGTAGTAGGGCCAAAACCTGCTGGGATCGCGGGTCTAACGAGCTACCTGTGACCCCGGAAAGTAAAGGGCTATTGAAGGACACTGTGGATTTTAGTCAGTAGTAAAGGGGGATTATTTGGTGACACAGGCAACTCAGTGATAGAGTCTTAAAAGTCTCTCAAAACGTTACCTATGCATGCGGTTATGCGTAATGATGCAACTAGTTCACGACTAAAGTGGACAAGATATACCTAGTGTCACATCATTTCGCATTACACAGCAGCCATAATGTAAATATGTATATTATAGCACGATACATCTCATTACATCTTTCCATAGAAATCGTCAGGAGAACACACACGACAGCTATAATGTATATTTTTACATCTTCGAATATCTATGGAAAGATGTAATGAGATGTATCGTGCTATAATATACATCTTTACATTATAGCTGCTGTGTGTGAAGCCCTTTAGGTTGTAGATATTGACAAGTTTTGTAATCAACTAATATATCGGCGTCATTATGACTTTCCAATGGTCAACCACTGACATTCCATTGAAATAAAATCGCAAAAAATGGTATTCTCGTACAAATGTTTTTGCGAACATTCTTACTACTTCAGATTGCCTATAAATAATGTGAAAAATTATAGATATGTAAATGAATTCTTGAGGTATTCTTGTTTGAGCAACAATTTCTAGAACACCTATGTTCAGAGGAACTTTTTATTCCTGATTGAGCACCGATCAATTTGACATGTATAACAGTTGACATGAAACTCAAATGTCATTATAACACAATTCTATTACGAGACCTTTGACCGACAAATGATCGAGTAATGAATATAGGATATCACGAACTTTTTAAGCAAATTGACAATGGGATCGTGTTGGAATGAGGAATTTATAAAAAGACGAGCTGTTGCCAGTGGCTTCACCCGCTACAACTCGAAAATTATACCACGAGAACATAAAATCGGGATAAAAACTATCATATGTGTTAATCCAGGTTATAAACTATCTGTGTACCTAGCCAAATCCGTTTAGTGGTTTTTGCGTGAAAGAGTAACAAACATACCTTCAGACACATACACAATTACACATACATCCTCACAAACATTCGCATTTATAATATTAGTAGGATATTGAAGGCTCCTGGCCGTCGGTAGCTAGGACCAAGTTCCCGAAACCGTTGGGCTACTATTTTTAAATGTAGGTAATAAACATTTTGTCCACAATACCGACAGAATGTATGAACAGCTGATTTAATTTGACGCGATATCAGCGTTTAATCTATTTTAAAATTCACAATGCTATAGTCCACATAACTACAAATTGTCAGTATATAAATAACATCTTGTAGACAGACAATTAATAAAAAATAGGCACGGTTGGCGGCTGCTACGCAGCATGTAGCGGGTTCGATCTTTTACGTTGTAGCTGGAGAGCTCGGTGAATCGGCTCAATACAGAACTACTGACCAGTACCCTTAGCACGAGTTTTCAGTATTTGAGACGTAAAGTGGAACTTTGACAATTTCAAATTGACAAATTTCAATGAAAAAATTAGTTCCTTCTTCTTCACCAAAGGCGCTGTTCCATTTTTCCATACAAGAAACGCTGTAAATACTGGATAGATGCTGTAAAGTAAAAGAGTGAAAATTTGTGATAAGGGATTGAGAGAAAAACCAAATTTGCTGAGCCAGACCACCATTTTTTTGTTAAAAGATAATTGAAGAAGTATTGAGCAAGTTTTTAGCGTGCCTCAAAAACTTTTCCAAAATTTCGTTAACATAACTACCTAGTAATACACACATATAATAATAGATACCTGATGTCATACTAATTAGTATCTATTACAATTTTCTTTGCTACTTTTGTGTTTGTCAGTGTGTATGTGAGATTATGATGCGGCTGTCATCGTCATTTGTGCAATTTATTCTGAAGAGTTTTTGTGTACATACCTTTACACAAAAAATCTACAGAAACAACTAACAGATTCTACAGTAATTATCGTTTTGCCAAGCCATTTAATAATAAACGCTTGTAAAACAGTTTTATCAATAATTAATTTTCAATAAACCGTGCAATAAGAAACTCGTTAAAACTGCAGTAACCTCTAAAATCTATTCAAATACAACGTATAAAATGTTTCAATTCGTACAAATATTTTCTATTGTGTTTATCCTAGTGTATGTATGTATGGAGTGCGCGGGAAGGGAGGTGGAAAAAGACATAGAAAAAATGAAAATAATTAATTTAGTAGAAGAATTGCATTCTTTGTACAAAGATGCATTTGAGAACGGTAATGTACTCCTACCTAATTATTGAATCATGATTTTAATCATACATCTATGTATGTATATAATAATAAAATATTTCACAACTATCACACAACGCCATCTAGTCCCAAGCTAAGCAGAGCTTGTGTTATGGGTACTAGACAACTGATAAACATACTTATATATTTCTAAATACATACATATATTAGATAAATTACACCCAGACACAGAACAAATGATCGTGCTCATCACACAAACATTTGTCCTGAGTGGGAATCGAACCCACGACCTCCGGCATAGCAGTCAGGGTCACTAACCACTAGACCAATAGGCCAGTTTATTATAAGTTTAATATAAGTCTATATGTCCTACTTAATAAATGTTGTTGAAAGTTTGTAAGGATTATGTGCATGTTTGTTAATGTTTCACGCAAAAACCACTGAACGGATTTAGCTAAAAGGTACACAGATAGGTAGGTTACCTGGATTAACACAAAGGATAGTTTTAATCCCGATTTTATGTTCCCGTGGGATAATAGCGGGTGAAGCCGCTGGCAACAGCTAGTACTCACATATGAAAGCGAAAAATTACTCACTCACCACGAAATCTCAGAAACAACAAGTGCTTTGTGAAATTTGACAACATAGTGACAGAAACTTCGCACGCGGACGAAGTCGCGGGCAACAGCTAGTATTCAGACTAAATAATTGTAGATCTTGCCACCGGCTACGTACACGTGTAACTCGATAATAATTAAGCTACGGTAACGTAATACCCGGATAAACGGTATCATATGTGTTATTTCAGATTTTACATTGCCAAACATCAAAATCAGGGGCTCAAATCTACTATCCTACTTGCATTATAAATGCGAAAGTTTTTGAGGATGTATGTATGTTTATGTGTATGTAGTGATGTTTGTTACTCTTTCACGAAAAATCCACTGAACGGATTTGGCTAAAATTTGGTACACAGATAGGTTGATTAACACATAGGATAGTTTTATCCCGATTTTATGATCCCGTGGGCTAATTTTCGAGTCGTGTCGGGTGAAGCCGCTGGCAACCGCTAGTTTTTTTTTTTTATAAATGCGCAATCCCAACACAACACCTATTGCCATTTTGATGAAAGTTCGTTAATCGATCATTTGTTCGTAATTACATTTGATTTAGCATCCCAGACTGTATCATAACAGATGTCAATTTTATACTTATTTTTAAATATTATTTATTAGAATGTATTTAATAGAGCAGCCATACTCAAAGTGTGCTCCGCGGAGCTCTGGGGCTCCGTAAAGCCTTTCTGGGGGCTCCGCGAGAATACAGCTAGCAAAACAAAATAATTTGCAATAGACTGGATCACTGGATACCGAACCTGATATAAGAATTCAAATCTCTTTGACCAAACCTAACAGAAACCGATTCATGACAAATAGGAAGCAGTTTCACACATCTTATTATTATTTTTTTCATTATTTTATTAAAGTATCTAACACTTTCATTATAATGTTTCCCTGTCATTGAAGAATGCACGTAACTTTTTGTTTTATTTTGGGGTTCCGTCAAAAATTTTGCTTTTCAAAAGGGTTCCGCCACCAAAAAAGTTTGAGAACCACTGTAGTAGATTCGTTAATAGTTAATAGAAAAACTTTAGCGAAAAATTATTTCAGTGGAATGTCAGTGATTGACCATTGGAAAGTCATAATGACGCCATTTTATGAATTAGTAGAGATTACTAAACTTGTCAAAATCAACAATTATAAAATCTATGTTCGACCATTCTGACAATAATGTGATAGACTTGAGGCCCTATGCACCCATTGTGACGTGATTGAGTGACAAATATACAACCATACAAACTTTCAGTAACTACGAGTATACTTTGAATATACATTGATTAAGGTTTCAAATAGCAACCTTTGTAATCTCACTTGTCCGTCTGCTAAAGAATTCTAGTTTTGACTTAACAGCCTGTCTCAGTATAAGGAGGTCTTTTGATCTTAATAATTTTGTTGTTGTTAAGATCAGGCAACTTAATATTAAACCGTAAATGACTTTCACTTGCTTTGTAACGTTTCATTTTCCAGAAAAAACATACTTAACACGAAAATTTTTCGCACCAGACGGAAATACTCAGTATACAATTCACGTGGAAAAATTAAGAGAAGTTAACGGTGTTAAAACACATAATCTAAAAGTAGTATCAAGAAGTAAAAATGAAGAGCCAATCATATACATAAACAATCCTGTAGAAGCCCGAATGCCAAACCCTTTCCTGGGTATTGAAGAATTTAAAAAAGTTATGTTTGACAGAGTCGAAAATCAGAAAAAGGAGTTCATAAACAAAAGAAATCCACAATATTACCATAAAAATGTACTTAAAGACGATTTTCATAGTAAAATATTTGATGTACGGGAGCATGTTAAAAAAGAAGTTGAAAAGAGACATAAGGCTGAGAATTTAAAAAAGAAAACATATAAAACAAATCACAAAGTCACAGAGAAAAGAAAACCAAAAAGCCGTAGTCGTACTACTAAAGCCTATAAAAAAACTACAACTACGATATCTGACGAACCCTATCATCCCGTTACATCTGAAAGTGACAACAAAACGGTTACAAAAACAGTAACTTCAGAAGAGGTAACTACAGAATCAACAAGTCGTAACGAAATATCAATATCAACTATGGCTGTTGAAGATACAACTACAAAAACGACAGGTGAGGTAAAAATAACTTTAGGAACAGTAACAGACAAAGATAGCACAACAGAAACGTCACCCACGAAGGAAATTACTACAGAAGCGTCACCTACGGAGGAAATGACTACAAAAACGTCACCCACGGAGGGTACGACAACAGAAGCGTCACCCACGGAGGAAATGACTACAAAAACGTCACCCACGAAGGAAATTACTACAGAAGCGTCACCCACGGAGGAAATGACTACAAAAACATCACCCACGCAGGATACGACAACAGAAGCGTCACCCACGGAGGAAATGACTACAGAAGCGTCAACCACGGAGGAAATGACAACAGAAGCGTCACCCACGGAGAAAATTACTACAGGAAGTGTAGTTGAAGAAATTACTGAAACTGTAACTGATACTACTACTGAAGCTACTACTACTACTGTAGTCGAAACAACAACTGAAACTACAGTTTCTACAAAGAGGACTAGACAAGCAGTAAGTATTAAAATGGATGTCTGTCGATACTTATTTGATACCTAGCCATAAGGAGCACAACAAATAGCTGGGTTATGCCTGAAGCTGATTAAGTGAGCAGCTTTTTTTATCGTGGTTAAATCATTAAATGAGTCCAGAGGAGTAAGATGGGTGGGATCGTCAGATTCGTACTGACTAAAATTGACAGTGATTCTTCAATAGCTCTTTACTTTCAGGGTCACAGTTCCCTTATTACACAGTCCCGGGACCCCGGCAAGTGAGCAACTTAGCGCAAGTTGCTCACTAGACTAGCTGATATTTTTACTACACAACACAAACCTATGGATTTGTGGCATACTCAGTTTTAATTATTCCCATTGCCGGGAAGTAGAGTTGCTAGTTTATGAGAGCGAATGAGCACTACAGTAATCCGTTACGCAGGGTCTAATGCGGCTTGGTTGGTGTCATATGCCTTCGATATTTTGTTTCTAGAACATGCCCTTATCCTCGTGATGTTTTCTCTCATCGTTTTGAGAGTAAAGTGACAATTATTGCGAATATTCGAAGGTTACATTACAGAAAAACGAACGCTAGCGTCTTAGCGATCATTCTAAAGAGCATTCTGACGAGTTTATTCCTTTATTAACTGTCAAGTTTGACATCTTCATGAAGAACATTAATTTGACGACTACCGACTAGACTCTACTCTAGAGCGTTCGGCAGAAAGATCGTGAAAATATTTGTGGCGATTTATGACTCTTTGCTTTGGCTCAGTACCCTTAGCACGAATTATCACTCTTTTACTTTACAGCGTCTTTCCAGTATTTACAGCGTTTTTGTATGAACTAATGGAACAACGCCTCTGGTGTGCGAAGAAAGAACTAATTTTTTCCTTGTATTGTCAATTTGAAATTGTCAAAGTTCCAGTTTACTTTACGTCTCAAATACTGAAAATTCGTGCTAAGGGTACTGTTCGCTGTTCAGTTCAACAAAATTTAAAACGACGAACGCTCGTGTTCTGATATGTTCTGTTTTAATGAATGCTCAAGTCTAGTTAGACGTTGATTCTTATTAATTGCAGTAGCCTTTCAGAGGCACTGGTGGTACTATACCTACTTTAACATAATGTTCTAAAAATTGGCAACCATTCCTCAACATATCCCTCACAGATGAATCAGTGTCATCATCAGCTTTTGAATGTGGGGAACATTTAAACTGATGGGATCCAAGCCTCCTCTCTATTATTAAGTAGTTTTATAAATTATAATCCACCAGGCGGGCCCAGTGCGGGTTGGTAGTTGTCACATGACATCGAATTTTAAGTTTCTTGGACATTTCTGCCATTTGACCGGTTTCCTCACGATGTTCCTTCACCGTTTTGAAGGCAGTGGTGATGAAAGAAATTACACTCGTAAGCTGGGGCCTATAGCACTGGGCCTCATTGATATAAATAAATACCTAAATATTAAAAGGGTCGCGTCGTGGACTGGCGCTAGAACCTTTGAATATCGTTTCAATTTACAGTAGAGATCATCTCTACTGTAAATTGAAACGATATGTGAGTTTTAAATAATAATGTTTTTGTTTAGTTGTGTTATTTACTCGATATTTTTTTTATTATTGTTTTTATTTAATAAGATATAGATAAGAGGCAATTTTGGTGATTTCTTGATATTTTTTTTTTTTTTTAGCGTGGTAAAATCATCAAATGAGTCCTCCAACCCCGGGCAGGGCGGGAGGGACTGTCAGACTTCTACTGACTAAAATCCACGGTGTCCTTCATAGCCTGTTAACTTAAAAAAACTTTTAAATTAATTATGAATATTTTTATAACATTGAGACTTCTGTTTTGAGGCATCTTCACTTTGGAAAAAGGATTTTATAACTTTTAAAATGAATTTAAATTAGGGACAATACTGGCAGAAATTATGGTCAGTAATATTTAATAAATGTCAGATTTTTTTTTTATTGCTTTAACAACATTTTTGAAATAAGAGGCCTATAAATCTCCATGGAAAATACATGTCGAGTCGATTAGTTACATTTATTAATTTTAGCGCTTTTTAACAAAAAACAATCCTCATAGTGAGAAGGTAAATAAGTAATACGTTGTTTTTTTTCAGAGACCATTCGTATTCATGGGTTCTAAGTAATGCAATGATGCCATTGATTGATTGTAGAAAGGCGAGATAAAATAGCAATTACTTACGATTTTTTTTATCAATAATGTTACAAAAAGGATTGGGAAGGAGGCAAATACCAAGGTACAGAGTTTAGTTATTTAGTGGTGGTTTTTTTAATATATATAGTGAAAATGAGATTTGTAAAACGAGGAATATTTATTTACATCGGTACACTGTTTAACAATTTGTTTTATGTATAGTAAATAAATAAAAACATGTTAATAATAATTTATCTTACCTTAAATTACTCCCTATAAAAAATCCAAGTTATTGCACAAGCAATAACTGAAACTATCTTCAACTGGCCGCTTCTAACATCACTAAAATATTTTCAAAGAAGTTCACAATACTATCGCTGGCTGTACAAACGTAATACCTTTGCACGCCGTCTGTCAACACACAATAATATTTCCCGCCAAACGAAACGTCAAACTGTCAAACGCGCGGACATTGCGCCTCTACTTGTGAAAGGCGCCAATTCACTGATTACAAAATCTCACGTGGACCTCGAATGCTTGTGTATACCTTTATAAGTATGAAGGGCCATTGAAACGGCTCTATTGCCATAAGCTCGGGTCAAAGCGAGACGGCAATACGGGAGAGTGTCAACACCCATTGTAAGCCGCTTACTGCTATTAGGATTGCTCATTTGTGCGAAAGAGACGCACGGTTTTATATTGTTGTAGCTTTAATTCGCGCTCCGCCCATTCCTCATTTAACCCCCACCAGTGGTGGGGTGAACTTGGCCAGTTTTAAATTATCTATTATAATAAAATTATTTCACGAAATAAGGGGTTGGTTATGTTAATGATGTGTTTAATTTATGTCGATATCTTTAGCTTTGAGTGGTTTGGCAGTTAAGAGTGGCAGATTAAATGATTGATACCACTATTTTGGTAGCATATTTTCTTTAACAATTCTAGTGTGTTTTGGAGCTTTGCTAACGTTTCGTAAACCATTTGTTTACCTACTGAATTCGTGCACTTGTAAAATATATTTTTTGTGTCATAGTTTTTAGGACACATTTATGTCTCGTTAACTTGACCTTAGAACTAGTAGATTTCTGTTCCTTTGTAAGTTTTTTTTCTAATGTAGCTATTTACGTAATTAAGAATAATATCATGAAGAGCTGCAAAAAATATTTTTAGTTATATCCGAAAAATAAACTAATGAATTTTATAATAAGAAAACTTGAAAGAATCAAGATCCATGCTCATAACAATGTGCAATTCTTGTTTGCTTTTTTAAAAATCTGTTTTATTTTAACAACATGTAATGGAACCCTTTAATAAATAACCGATCTCCCTCCTGCAACCGACAAAAAGGCTTTCGCGTTCAATTTTCCATCTCTTTTCATCGCACACTCGTCATTTCTGGTCCAACTACAATCGAAGCACCAAGCAAAAAGGTACTAAAAGCTTACGGAATTGAGCATATTTCCGTTTGGATTATGTCTTGTAAGCTTCTGTCAACATTTGCGGTCGGGTTTCGGTTTATCTCCCCCGCACAAAATTGTTAGTCACACAAACATTATCTTTGACCAATGGCACGTAACCACGGGCCATTTTCAGCCAATAGATGCGCTTCAAATTTTCGTTTTCGCGCGCTTCCAAATTTGAAATTTGTTTTGTGCGTTTTTTGAAATTGTAACGTAACCCTTTTTGTTTTGCGGCGCGTTCGTTTTTTTCTTTTTCTGTTTTAGTGGCGATATTTATTCCTTTGTTTTCTCACAAGAAGTTTTATAACCATTTCATTTTATTTTTTCAAATATGTATGTCTAAAAAAAGAACAGTATTTTTTTCCCCGAATCAAATTTCGAATTACCCCTTGCCATTTTGTTTTTATTTTTAATCGCTTGCACAATGACTGTCAAAGTGTCTTTGTCAAGAAGGTCCATAGACAACTGTATTATGTTACCATAAATTGTTTAAGTGATTAAAAAAATGCTCATAAAATCAACAAAAACAGACCGACATTCGACAGGTTCGATCACAGTTGGTTAGTGAGAGCCGTCCAAGATGGTAAGATTGTTTTCATCTAAGTGGGTGCTTACACGTCCTCTTTACTGCTCAATTTGGCGTGGTACCTACAATAAGGCAAGTTGAGGGCAACGTAGTGTGGAGAAGGATTTTGTTGAAGAGCACTTGTTGGAGTGGTAAAGTTTGAAGACTTTAGTAGTAAAGTAAGATTATTCTTTTTGATTTTTGTTCAGAATGTATTTGTCTTTGTATATATGGAGACTCTTTTCATCATGGTAAAATTATAATCTCCAGGGAATGTGAGCCACTGTCAGACTTGTACTGATTAAAATCCACGTTGATCCTTCAGTACCCCTTTACGTTCCATGGTCACGGTTACCTGATAAGACAGTTCCGCGACCCCGGATAATAGGAGACTTGATGGCAGTGGCCGAGCGATCGAATGCTGGAATAAAAAAACCTTTGAATAAGTTCAAGAAGACCCGCTTTCTTATATTTCAGGTTCCGTTTATGTGTTAGTATAAGTATGAATAAGAAAATTCCTACGTCGGTTTTTTAAAGATTCTTTTACATTACATTACATATTAATTCCAAAGTTTTAATTCAAGATTTCACTTGTCATATCGCTCTCCAACTAAATCGGAGTGTTTTTATTTGCTATAATATTGCTTTAAAATATTTTTTTTTTTTTTAAAAAAACGGCTTAACAAAATTCCTTACAACGGCGGATATATCGCTAATAGCGATATCTTCCAGGCACCCTTTATTATGTAATTTTATTATTAAATCAATATTAATCCAGCAAGATGTAATTTTTTTAAATAATTTATTTATTTGATAAAGCTGCTGCATATTTTTCCGAAAAAGAATCCCTTTCCATCTTATGCGTGCGACGCGAGTTCAACGCAGCGTGTACGCAATTGCCCAGCAATCCCGAGTCGGGCGAGGCGTCGCAGTCGTGACTGCGATCCGCATGCGACTTCCGAGCAATCGCAGCTGTGTGGTAGTCATTTCAAGGTCATACTGACTTTCCTTACTTAAATGTTTCTGAATAAGTCCTTCTTGGATTCTGGGAGTCAACTTTCTAAGCCCCTTCGACGCAAGTCTCCGATACCTTACGACTTTGGTATCCAGGTGTAGATCGCAATACAAATCCATAGAGTTTCGTACACAGGCACGCGTCAATGGATACCAAAGTTGTAAGATATCGGAGATTTGCGTCGCCTATTTAAGAAGGGGGGGGGGGGGGCAAGTCCGTTAACGAAGCCACGGGTACCGATAATAATTTATTAAAACGTAAATAACGTCAAAATCTTTGAGGACAGAAAAAAATTAAAAAGTGCGCGACGACTGAAGTCATTTTGACGCGGCGCTAGTGTCTATGTCATTACATAAAATTTCTTTAAAATTGTATATTCCAAAGACATTAAACTATATACGAGCAGTAGATGGGACATCACGAAGAAGTTTGTGATCCAAAATTTTTTACCTATAGGTAAAAAGTCCCTCAGTCTAGTAGTAGCGTTGCTATGCAACGCTTAGATAGTGCTACTGACGCACGGCATCAATAATTTTGTATGACAATTTTCCCAATGCCCGCTCTATAGGTTCTTTTAAATCTCTTTGGTATCATCATCATCATCATCATCTCAGCCGTAGGACGTCCACTGCTGGACATAGGCCTCCCCTTTCGATCTCCACATATACCTGTTTGATGCGACCTGCATCCAGCGTCTTCCGGCGACCTTTATAAGGTCGTCTGTCCACCTTGCTGGTGGACGTCTAACTCTTTGGTATATTCCCATGAATTTTTAGCAGGTCATGAGTGGTGGCGCGAACTCTTATGGAGCTCTCTGTCAAATCGTAATATAGGCCGTAAGTTAGGCCGAAACCACGCGTTTCGTGCTATAGAGATTAGACCCCTGGCTCAGGCTCATCACGACACAAAGCACCTTCTGCAGACGTATCTAGTCCGTATGCATGGAAACAGCATGGAAACAGTGTTTGTAAAAAAACAAAGGCATTTAACCTAAGACACCTAAAGGAGGAACCCCCTATAGGGAAAACGCCTGCTGGTGTTGCGGGACTGTTAACCCTTAATTCGGCAAGAGCAAAAATTTGCGAAATTTTGATTTTTTTGTTTATATTTGTCATCTTTAGATATTCCTAAAACCAGGAAAAATAATGAAAAAAATCTAGTATATCTAGATTTTCAGTAAATGCATGTCCAGTATACTGGACATTGCCAGGTTCCCTGAAAAGTAACAAAAAATATTGATGTCCAGTATAGTTCCCACTGTCGAATTAAGGGTATGTTTTTTAATTTTATAGAAACTCTTTTTATGCAAATATGCTGTTTTATATATGATATTCGATGCGTTTTGGCTTACAAAGTCATGCGTAATCTGCCCTAAAGTAAAGAAGTGTCAGGAAGGCTCAACTTTGAAAAATTATCCCTCTTTGCAACGGTTTTTTTTTCGTTAGTGAACGGTCTTGTCGTCGTCTATTTTAAAGAAACTAAATTATTTTACGTAATTAAAATATATTTTTATAGTTTTTCTCCGTCTGTCCGTTTTGTCTCTTTTTCTTGTCATATGTCATGGTATTTTTCTCGTCTGCCAGTCGCCTAGTCGGTTTGTCGTAACTATGGAGGTCGGACGGCCCCGACAGTTAGGAATGGTAAAGAAGGCAAAAAGGCTGCTCATTTCTGGAAAACATAGATCTGTCTTTGAGTCCTGTTCATCTCTAGCGTATTCATGTAAGAAACTTGACAGTAGTAAGGGGAAAATCGACTTTGGGCTTCACACAATTTCGGAATATATCTTAACAAGATCATAATGAGGAGTCGTTATCTAAGATTCAGTATGCCCTTCGATCCAGTGGAAGGTGGTCCGTTGAGGACAGGGTTTTAGGATCATATTGCTGTTAGTTTCTTTGCTTTTTAGAGCTTTGATATGGCTGTGCCCTCAAATAGAAAACCGAATACCATAGTATTGCATTGACAGTGGCCTAACAGCTGTTGAGGCTGCTGTAATGGCAACTCACCCTCACTGGAAGGTCCTCACGAGATGTGAGCACCTAACAGTAGATATATCTAAGAAGCTGTTGCGGGCAAGATAATGTACACCAGCTCTAAATCATATTGGTTTTTGAGAGTCCTGTGTAGGTGCATAATAAGTTCATTATTTATCGGTTCAATGTCTGCCCCCTTTTGTTTTATATCGTATTTTTATGGAAAATTACTCTTTTTGGTATCCGCATATAGCAAGCAACCAATAAGTGGCAGAATCTCTATCGCCTGATTCAGTATACAGGTGTAGGTTTTGAATAATGTGTCTAGGTGCATAAGTATGATAGCAATTTATTTTGCTTCCTGATAAGAGAACAGGCCAATAGGTATTATTTGAAGTATTTTTAGTATTGCTGCAGTTGGCATAGTAGTTATGCAGCCATTTTTCCGACAGAAAAGTTTTGTAGGTTATTTTACTCTTTTTTGTGGTTGTTTTTGAAGGCGGTCAATTTTTTTTGAAAAAGTTTTTATTTTACTCTTTTTAGTTTAAATATTCAACCAAAATTCTTGTCAAATACATCATTTTCTTACATGTGCACTAGAATTTTGTAATCCGTTGCACCGGTAATAACATCGTTCATTCATTCCCTATCTCAAAACTGCTGAACTGATTTTGATGAAATTTGCAGTATTCCCTAAGTCGAACGATACCTAGTGCAACAAAAAAAGAATTACTTAAATCGGACTTATAGTTCCGGAGGAGATATGCGAACTCAAACATAATTTTCTTACTTGAGGATTTGTTCCTTCCATCATCAGCTCAGCTACATGAGATGATGATTTCCATACGCAAGTACTTGAATTACTTCATAAGATTTGCGAAAAACTATGTGTCAGCTAATAAAATTTAAGGGTTGCCCTCGATTTCTCCAAGATCCAATCATCAGATCATGAAATGGTGACAATGGGACCACACGGAAAGCACCAGCTTTCGAATAAAAAAAGAATCATGAAAATCGGCTCACCCAGTCGCAGGTTATGAGGTAACAAACATAAAAAAAAAAAAATACAGTCGAATTGATAACCTCCTCCTTTTTTTGAAGTCGGTTAAAAACACCGAATAAAATAAATATTTAAGGGATGGTAATATTATTGACATGATTTTTTGCCGCTTGTCCGACTCGCACTTGACCATTATTTTCGAGTAAATGAAAAACGAATTGAAATTTATTATGACAACTGGGAGATCATTAGCAATAATAAATTGAGATAAGATTTTGCCTCCAAAAGTATTCTAAAAGTCAGTTTACTCGGGACACGACGTGACGTGACAATACTGAAATAATACTGAAAAATGTATGTAATGTCTTTTCGTGTAGAAAGTAAGATTTTGAATCGCTATTAAAATGGTATATTTAATTTATTAATGTTCAAAAACTACCTACCTCACTTCTACTTCTCACTTTGAATTGAACGGACTTATAACCTTCCTAGTGACTTTTAATTTGGCTAATAATCCTACTAATATTACTTATGCGAAAGTTTGTGAAGATGTAGTACCTACGAGTATGTATGTGTAATTGTGTATGTTACTCTTTCACGCAAAAATTACTAAACGGATTTGGCTAAAATTTGGTACACGGATAGTTTATAACCTGTATAACCACATAGGATAGTTTTTATCCTGATTTTATGTCTCCGTGGGATAATTTTCGAGTTGTAGCGGGTGAAACCGCTGGAAATAGCTATTAGTAATTTATATTTATTTTATAAAAAGCCAATGTAACTTAACTTCGTTTTATTAAAGTATAGAACCTTGATTTCCTATAAAGAGAGACATTAGATGATGTTCACAATAAACAGCATAACAGTGACAAATATTAATAAAAACAATGGCCATTGAAATCCCTCTGTCCTTACAAACTGTCCCTTTAGCAGCCCTCTTGTCAACTGAGCGTGATAATAGGGTTACACTCGTTGCGGTGGCGATCCGCGGTCACTTACACTGCCTCACTACTCTGTTAGTGGAAGTGACTGACATTGTGCGACAGTTTTTTGATAAAATTTGTAATAACTGAGAGAGAATATTTCAAGGGTGTAGTAGTGATGTTGCGAATGTTCGATTTTTGACATTCGCGAATGCGAATGCGGATGCGAATATTTAATTCCAATATTCGCGAATGCGAATGCGAATATTCAGTTTAAAATCAATCACGTTATTTTAAAACACTTTTAAATGATCGAATTTAATAACTTCATTTTAAAATTTTCAATTTTTATATTTTCACCTTTTATACTTCCTGCCTGTAACGAGTATGGAAAAAAAAGTATACAGTAAGAGTAGCTCTAAGAGGGTCAGTCAGTGAAAGAAAAGCAGAATGAAACACGTTTATCTTAGTACATGGTAATTTTTATGATTGATGTCTGTGATTGATTTGATGAACATTATATTGATGAATGGCGAGATAAAAAAACAAACTGAGTAAAAGATGAATGGAGAGGAAAACGCCAGATAAGAATGAATGAAATGTGTAGAAGGAGTTCCAAATATTGGTCGTTCGTATTCGCAAAATATTCGCATAAAATGCGGATGCGAATGCGAATCTCAAAAAATCTGCGAATAGATGCGAATGCGAATATTCGCATCATCTCTACTACGTAGTAAATAAGGAATGCTTTTGGTTTTGCCAAGTTCTTCCGTCTATCCGCAGCTTAGTTCAAAGACGTTTGGTACTTTACAAAGTTTTTAGGTAGTTTTTTAAAGATTAGTTACGCTGCCGCCGTAAAAGTGCTAATTATTAATATTAATAAAATCTTAAAAGTTCCTCGAAGTATGCTTGAAAAATGGAGGGATTTTGAAAACATTTTTTCCATTAAAATATCCGTTAGTGAAATATTAAGCTTCCATCTGAAGCTTCACCTGAATGGTTCAAGCGAGTGAAAAAAATCATGGTAGTACACACATCAAAAGTGTCTAGGGATCAAGCATTTTTATGCGGATTTCTTGAGATTGAGATGTGGCTTTGTAATAAATTTATGATTTTATAAATTTATATGGATCCTTTTTGGTGCATTTCATAATTTGAATCAGGAACTGTAAATCAAATTCGAGTAAAAGATGAAAATCAGCTGTCAATATTTTCCCTATAAAAACATACAACGCATTGAAGACATTATTAGTGCTACTGTTTCCCTACTACTGATTAAAACCAACCTTATTATGGAGCGGCGACGTCATTTAAGCAGGGAAGAAATGCTCAGAGCCGTGGGAATGATAGAAGCTGGTTCCCGGCAACGTACTGTGGCTTTAGCTCTGAATACAAGTCAGAGTGTTATCAGTCGACTTTGGACACGTTACCGAAGCACTGGTACCGTGGCTGAGCGCCATGGAGGACGGTATCGCTGCACCACACGGAGACAAGACCGATACATTCAAATCTTAACTCGAAGAGCTCCAACAATAACCGCCATGATGTTAGCCGTGAGGCTTCATCACTCTTCAGGGAACTTAATTAGCGACCAAACAGTCAGAAACCGCTTGCATGAAGTGAACCTTCATTCCCGAAGACCGCTACGGGTACCACCTATAGCAATGCACAATCGTAGGATTCGATATCAATGGGCTCTTGAACACAGAAATTGGGCATAAGAACAATGGCGTTTCGTGTGCTTTTCTGATGAGTCTCGTTTTGGTATGAGACCGGATACAAGACGTATACGACACTGGAGAACCCCTGGACGCCAACAGCGATTAAAATCCTGCCAGGAAGTCCATCCTTATAGTGGTGGAACCATCATGGTATGGGCGGGTATTTGGATCGGCGGAAGAACTGAGTTGATTTGGATCAGAGGCAACCTCAACGCTCAAATTTATGCTGAGACGATTGTATCAGACGTCATCGTTCCTCTACAAGTGCAAATCAGTCCCTTATTTCAGTTAATGCATGATAATGCACGACCGCACACCGCAAGAGTTGTAAGACAGACTCTCGCCGCAGCTAACATCAATGTCCTGCCCTGGCCTGCTCAGTCGCCAGACTTGAACCCGATTGAGCATGCATGGGATATGCTACAGAGAAGAGCTCTGCCGAATATGGAGGGTATCCAGTCGCAAGAAGACCTTTTTTTGTTGTTGCAACGAACATGGGCGGCCATTCCACAGCGTGATTTGGATGAACTCATTTTGAGTATGCCAAACCGATGTTCTTGTGTTGTTAGTGTTCGCGGTAGAAACACGGATTATTAATTGTTTAACTTACCCAATAAAATTTTAAAGAAAACTGTTATTTCAGTCTTTTTTTCGAACTTTAATGTTAGTGGTTCAAATGTCAAAAATCCCTTTATTAGGAAAATGGCAAATTTCTTTATGAATGCAAAGGTGACTTGGTTTATCGTTACTGTGACAAACGATAACACTTTATTTGATGAATCCTTAAAGAACATTTTAATTAATATCAATCAGGAGAAAAGTTATTGCAAAAAAGGGAACCGACTTCAAAACCAAACACAAAAAAACTGTAAAATAACTTTTCTTTCGGAAGTCGGTGGCTTTGTTTTTTAAGTACTTCATTTACTATGGCCACCGACTTCCGAAAGAAAAGTTATTTTACAGTTTTTTTGTGTTTGGTTTTGAAGTCGGTTCCCTTTTTTTATAAAAGTTTTTTATTTTTCAATTTTTAGTTGAGATATTTAACAAAAATCTTCACACATTCGGCGTCTTTGAAAATCTACAATCCTAGTAAGCAACAAAAACGGATCTATGTGGGCAACTTTCTGAGGAATCCATTATTTTTTTATACTAAAACATTTCCCAGAGTGTAAAGAGCACTTTTCTGAAAACCGCATCAAAATCGGTTCAGCCAAACGCGGGATAATTGCAGACAAACATGCAATCGTCTCTGAAAATCTACAAACCAAGTAAGCAAAAACGGATCCACGTGGGCAATGTCACGGGATATCCATTAGTGTTGCATACTGAAACCTTCTCCAGAATGTAATAAACACTTTTCTGAAAACCGCATCAAAATCCGTTCAGCCAAACGCGAGATAATCGCGGACAAACGTGCAACCATCTCTGATAATCTATGATCCCAGTTAGCAAAAACGAGTCCACGCGGACAACGTCACGGGATATTTATTAGTGTTATATACTAAAACCTTCTCCAGAATGTAATGAACACTTTCCTGAAAACCGCATCAAAATCCGTTCAGCCAAACGCGAGATAATCGCGGACAAACATACATACATACATACATACATACATACATACATACAGGTCGAACTGAGAACCTACTTTTTTTTTTGAAGTCGGTTAAAAATATATGTTGATCCCTAGACACTTTTGATGTGTGTATTATAGTATATAATCTAGGCTCTGATAACAGTAGGCTATGTCAGGTTTACGAATAATATAATGTACTTATATTTGCAGTTGAGAAACATCATCTCGAAATAGAGAAGATGTTTTTCAACAGCCAACGTAAGTTTATGTTTATTATTTAACCGATTACGGAACTCTTCACTTTGTGCATTCCGGAACGAACTTGGCCGTTTTTTTAACTTTGTCCTCATAAGGCATTTTACCTGCATCATAGATGTTTTCACAAACATTTTTCTCACATACCTACCCAAACTGCAAGAAAACACCTTATGTGGCAGTTTGTGTATGTTAGTTTAACTAATATGAGGTCATAAAAATAATTTTTCCATGCGGGAATCAAACCTGCGACACGCATTGCATCGATTTATTGCTCAGACACAGCGCAATCTGACACACTGACCATCGTTTCTTTGAAAGCACATTCATACTCAAAACCTCCTCTCCATATTATCCTCCGTCCTATAATCATCCATCCATATTTAATTTATTTCCTACCAACATAAAAAAAACCTGCAAGTACCCCCAACAATAGCAGTCCACATATAAAACAATGGCTGCACATTTCACATGCAACTCATACATATTCGCTTCCATCGGTAACCATCAGCTGTACTTCCTACAAGGCGGCGCGGACGCATACAATGCAATTATTATGCAAATACCGATGACAGGCAACACCATGTTCAGCGTTCATTATATTACGTTGTGTACAGTTTATTTTTGACAGACAGGGCAAAAGGAATAAGATTTTGATATCTACTTCAAAACGGCCATATTTAAACATGGCGACATTTTTAGGGTTCCGTAGTCAACAAGGAACCCTTATAGTTTCGCCATGTCCGTCCGTCCGTCCGTCTGTCCGCAGTTTAGCTCAGAGACGCACAGTACTAGAGAGCTGTAATTTGGTGTAAATATACAGATTTGTTGTGCCGAAAAAGTGGTAAAATAAAATCTAGTAAAATATTTTTTTTTAGGGTACCTCCAGTACTTACACGTAAAGTGAGGATTTTTTTTTTCTCGCGTACCCCTTACTGTGGGGTATCATTAAATAGACCTTTAATAAATAATGGTAGTTTCCATTAACAATTTTTTGATAAAAAAATTCGTTTGTGAAATATTAAGCTTTAAAGTGCTAAATTTTTTTCAGCGAATCAGTTTGCCTAAGTATTTTGATGGGCAACTACGGAACCCTACACTGTGCGTGGCCCGACACGCACTTGGCCGGTTTTTTTGATGTTGACGCCTACCTCGCAAAACACCATCCTATCGGAGTCCGGTGTCAATTAGATTTTACTGTATTCCGTCAGCAAGTCAATAATGCTTATTGCTTACCAAGCAACGATGGCAAAAGACCGTTTGGTATGGCTTTGTTTTCTTGGAAGATGGGTAGGCCTTTAGTGTGATACTCTTGCGCCATCCCATCTTCCAAGTACATCGTGTTCTGCGGCTCTGTTGCTGCGGATGCTGAGAACCTGAACAGGCGATTACAACATCATTTTTAGTACTCGTATTTGCGAAATCTGAATATAGTTTGTTCAGAATCAGTAACTGATTCGATTCCAATATTTTTTACACCAATCACCGTACGGTTAGGTAGCTATTGTCAAACTGTAAAAAAACCTATTGTAAACACGAGTGTATAACACAGGACACGAAATGAGCATGTTTTTGAACGGACAACCAGGTAATAAACGAGTACAAGTTTTTTATGATACAGTTTCAAAATTTTGTACATAGATTCTTTACACAAAAATTTTGGACAGGTGTATCGGGTTTCGCATAAACAAAAACCGGCCAAGTGCGTGTCGGGCCACGCACAGTGTAGGGTTCCGTAGTTGCCCATCAAAATACTTATGCGAACTAACGAAACTGATTCGCTGAATAAATTTTAAAAAGAAGAATTTTCAAAATCGGTCCAGGACTCTTTGAGAAATCGGGGAAAATACATAAGAAAAAAGATTACAACGAATTTAGAACCTCCTCCTTTTTTTGAATTTAGTTAAAAATAGTTGACGATAAAAACCTACCTATCCCCAAAAAACATACCTATAAAAGCTGTAAAAATAAAGTTGACAAAGTTACATTTGCATTTGTCTCCGATACATTTTGTTTAAGAAAATATGATATCAAGTACATTTTATAAGTTGGTCGACTTTTACTCGTAAAGTTGTAAAGCCTACTTAGTCATGATAATTTTCTTTTAAACTTCGTTATATATACTACTATTGTGAATTTTTTCACACCCCCAAACATAACCGTTTAGCTGGTAGAGGGGGGGGACACTCGAATCGAGCAAAATTTAGCACTTTAAAGCTTAATATTTCACAAACGAATTTTTTTATCAAAAAATTGTTAATGAAAACTATCATTATTTTTTAAAGGCCTATTTAATGATACCCCACACTAAGGGGTACGCGAGAAAAAAAAAATCCTCACTTTACGTGTAAGTACTGGAGGTACCCTAAAAAAAATATTTTACGAGATTTTATTTTACCACTTTTTCGGCACAACAAATCCGTATATTTACACCAAATTACAGCTCTCTAGTACTGTGCGTCTCTGAGCTAAACTGCGGACAGACGGACGGACGGACGGACGGACGGACGGACGGACGGACGGACGGACGGACGGACGGACGGACGGACGGACGGACGGACGGACATGGCGAAACTATAAGGGTTCCTTGTTGACTACGGAACCCTAAAAATGATGTCATACATTGTACTTATTCGTAGTGGTAACTATGTTTTTGAGCCGTTTGGGGTTGCTACTATATACCATGGGGTTCGAGTGCTGACAGCCTTTATCGAGAAATATCTAAAGACTTGTTGACGAAGCGTCAGCCAAGAGCTGGTTTTTACCTTGGCCAGAGGCTGAGCAAAGCCATTCAAAGAGGTAATGCCGCCAGTCTCTCAGCTGACAGCGTTGAGGAAGAATTTGACGATGCTTTGTAATAGTTTCGTTTAGTTTTTAACCGACTTCAAAAAAAGGAGGAGGTTATCAATTCGACTGTATTTTTTTTTTATGTTTGTTACCTCATAACTTGCGACTGGGTGAACCGATTTTCATAATTCTTTTTTCAATCGAAAGCTGGTGCTTCCCGTGTGATCCCATTGTCACCATTTTAGGATCTGATGATTGGATCTTGGAGAAATCGAGGGCAACCCTCAAATTTTAATAGCTGACACATAGTTTTTCGCAAATCTTATGAAGTAATTCAAGTACTTGCGTATGGAAATCATCATCTCATGTAGCTGAGCTGATGATGGAAGGTAGAACTCCTCAAGTAAGAAAATTATGTTCGTGTTCGCATATCTCCGTTCGAACTACAAGTCCGATTTAAGTAATTCTTTTTTTGTTGTACTAGGTGTCGTTCAACTTAGGGAATACTGCAAATTTCATCAAAATCGGTTCAGTAGTTTTTGAGATAGAATGAATGCAAGAGATGTTAACGATGTTATTACCGGTGCTACGGATTACGAAATCCTAGTGCACATGTAAGAAAATTATGTATTTGACAAGAATGTTGGTTGAATATTTAAACTAAAAAGAGAAAAATAAAAACTTTTTCTAAAAAAAATGTGACCGCCTTCAAAAACAACCACAAAAAAGGGTAAAATAACCTACAAAACTTTTCTTTCGGAAGTCGGTGGCAAAAAAGACAATGAGATTAATAAAAAAAGTCACCGACTTTCGAAAGAAAAGTTTTGTAGGTTATTTTACCCTTTTTTGTGGTTGTTTTTGAAGGCGGTCACATTTTTTTTAGAAAAAGTTTTTATTTTAGTAATTTATATTTCTATAGTTATTTTTTTTTTTCTAAAGAAAAAGGTTTCGAGACGACCTAGACGCTCACCATGAGAGCTGGTTCTAAGCGGCCCAGGAAAAGAATTCCTGTAAGGAATTGGGGGAGGCCGTTGCTGTGGGAAAGTATAGGCTTTAAAAAAAACCGTAAGTTAAAAAATATCCAGTCTTTTATCTATTCTGACACGATCTCTGAGCCTTGGAAACGCACTATAGTGTCTGATGCACAAACATATATGTCTATCGATATCTGTGCATCTGAATTCCTGTTATCTAAATACGGTAATTATAACATATTATACTTATCTACTTACATTATAAAGGTTTACCAACGTTCCTACTACTTGCAAAAGAAGCAATTTTTTTGGGAAGGAGCTCATTTGGATAACTAGGTGTGCCAATTTTACCGGTTGTGGGTGCAGATAGTGCGTACAGACTATTTAACATGTTATAAAACATTGCTATATAACATGTTTTAGATAATGTGGACAGTGAATGTTATAAAGCATGTAACAATAACATGTTATTAATATGTATAACAATGTTATATAACTTTGTCACGTGTAGCATTAAAGAAAAACAAGCGTTAATGGTTATATAATATTGTTATTCTAATGTGTACAGTATTGCTTTATGTTTCAATGTTGAATAACAAGGTTACATGATGTGGACGTGTCATAAAAGACAGCTTATATAACGTGTTACAAAGTCAAATCTTTTATTTCAATTAGGCCATCAAAGAGGCACTTTTAAACATCAATTATTTAAATTAAGGAAATGGGATGGGATGGGATTGAATTTACACCTCTATTACATGGTCTGTACGCACCTTAAGACAAATAACTCCTAATTTCAAATCTTTCTCTTAAATTACCTACAAGAAATTGCATTCGAACTTCCACGAATATTTTAAAAAGTGTGTGGTTACCGAACGAGTACAGTAGTTCTTATTGGATATACGGACTATGTGGTGTGTATATGCCAAGCTTGATGTAAATTTGAATTTAAAAAGTTACGTGAATGATTCTGTGTCATGTGTAATTTTGTCTGTCACTGCTTACCAAATTTTCTCTGAATACATTTGCTACGATATATTTTCCCCTTGTGTTTGCTTTTCTCCAACATTGGTTATGGGCCCAGTACCCAGAAACCACGAGAGAATCTAAAGCATGAGATCAAGGGCGAAAAGAAGTAGTGTGGAATAATTGTCGATATAGTAACAAGGTATCTGGACACATTAGGTACGGAGAAAATTTTTATGTTCAAACCAGTAATTAATTATTTGTGAAAAGGAGCAAAGATGAATAGTATGTTCAGAATTGCGCCCCTGAACAAAGAAAATTATGACAGTTGGAAAATACAAGTGCAGGCTATTTTAATTAAAAATGATGCATGGAAGTATGCAAGTGGAAGGGCACCTAAACCACTTAACACTGAAGAAGCTAAAAAATGGGAAACGGAGGACGAAATTGCAAAAGCTGATCTTATTTTGTCAATGTGTGGTACTGAACTTCGGCATATAAGAAATTGCAACACATCGAGAGAAATTTGGCTGAAATTGGAGTCAATTTATGCTTCGAAAGGACCTGCTAAGAAGGCCACACTTCTGAAGCGGTTGATGTTGCACAAGCTGTCTGACACAGGTGATGTACGGGATCATTTAAATAGTTTTTTCGATGCTGTTGATAAACTATCAGAAATGAATATACATATCAATGATGACTTGCTGTCTATAATGTTGTTATATAGTTTACCTGGAAAATTTGAAAGCTTTAGATGTGCCATTGAGTCAAGAGACGAGTTGCCGAAACCAGAGGCATTGAAAATAAAAATATTAGAAGAGCACGAATCCAGAGAGATAAATGGATCTCAGAATGAAGGCGTAATGCATACATCTACAAAAAAGGGTTTAAAGAAATGGATAAAAAGCGCAAAAGTTGGAAACAAATCTAACCCAGCTACCACCGGAGAAGGATTTAAATATAAATGTTTTAAATGCCACGAGCAAGGACATAAGGCATCAGAATGTCCGAATAAAAAGAAGGTACGAAAGGATATGATAGCACATCATGTGGTCGTGAACGAAGCACTAACTACTTTTAATGTTTCAGATTTAGAAATTAGTTATGCTGTCAATGTACAAAAAGGCGACTGGATTTTTGACAGTGGGTGCACGTCTCACCTTTGTAATGATGCGAGTATGTACGGGGGCACTTTAACTGCAACTAGCGGGGAATTAAATTTAGCTACTCACGTAAGTACGGAAATAAGAGGTAAGGGTTCTATAAGATTGTCGGCATGTAACAAACACTCAAATATTGATTTACATGATACACTTTATGTTCCGAATCTGAGGACAAATTTAATATCTGTAGCCAAGTTAACCAACGATGGTTATGATGTCACATTTAAGCACGATGTAGCAAATGTCATTGACAAAAAGGGCAATATTAAATTGAGCGCTTATCGCAAAGGGAACTTGTATTGTTTAAATAAGTCTGAATATTCGTTTAGTTTAAGTAATGCAAATGTTGACATAAAGAGTTGGCACGAACGTTTGGGACATTTAAATGGTAAGGATGTCGATAAACTTTTAACCAAATTAGGTGTCAAAACTGACCCAACCGAAGTACAAAGCTTACGTGATTGCGATATATGTGCTAAGGGAAAAATGACCGCGTTACCATTTTCTAATTCCGGGCGTCCTTGCGCTGAAAAACTTAAAATTATTCATTCTGACATCGTAGGTCCTATGAAATGTGAGTCAGTAGGAGGTGCGAAATACATTATTACTTTTATTGATGATTGTACACGTTGGTGTGAGGTATATTTCCTCAGTGCTAAAAATAAAGCCTTAGAAGCTTTTAAGGTGTATAAAAATCAAGTTGAGAATCTAACCGGATTAAAAATCAAGTATCTTCAAAGCGACAATGGAGGTGAATATTGTAACGCTGAGTTCGATGAATTTTTGAAACAAGCGGGAATCATACGAAGACTGACAGTTGCTCGGACACCGCAACAAAATGGAATAGCTGAACGAATGAATCGAACTTTGGTAGAAATGGCCAGGTGTATGTTGCTAAGTTCTGATCTTTCAGCAGGTTTTTGGGCAGATGCAGTGGATACCGCGTGTTATATAAGGAATCGTTGTCCTACAAGCAGTCTACATGGTGATACTCCTTATGAAAGATGGTTACAGAAAGCAGTGAAGATTGATTACCTTCGAAAATTTGGAACTAAGGTACATATTTTAAATAAAAATCCAAATAAGGATAAGTTCACAGCAAGAGGAATTTTTGGCATCTTTGTCGGATATCCAAAGAATGCGAAAGGATATAGGATATGGATTCCAGAACAAAGAAAATTCATAGTTGCGAGAGATGTGAGATTTCACGAAAATGATCATTCAAGTCACGAGATCTCGATGCAAGAGCCAGGATCGTCTAACGTTAAAGAAGATACGGATAACGAGTTCATTGAAATCGAGTTTTCAAAGTGTACTCAACCGGAAGAACATGATAATCAAATAGAACAAGTGGACGATGAGATATGGAGCGAATGTCAAGAATACTCTGTAGAATCAAGAGGATGTGAACAAGATGAAGAGACAAACCCTTCAAATATTGATCATCATCAAGAAGAATCAAGAACGCTTGTAACACGTGGACATACTGATCAACAAATGATGATGAAAAGAGCTCCTGGTAGACCTAAAATATTACGGACAGGTAATATAGGTCGTCCAAAGAAAATCTATCGAATGACCGAAGTTGAACCAATCAATTTTACTGATTCTCACGATGTTACTGATTTTGTTGGTTCAGCGGAAATAAAATTGAAAAATGCTCTGAGATGTGTCGATAAACTAGAGTGGGAGGAAGCTATACTATCTGAAATTAGGAGCCTTGTTCAAAAAGAGACATGGGATATCGTTAAAAGACCAAAAAACAGAAACGTCATTGGTTGCCGTTACGTTTTAACGACAAAGCAGAATGTTGACAAGACTTTTAAGAAGAAAGCTAGGCTTGTAGCTCAAGGTTTTAGCCAGCGATATGGGGTTGATTATGAAAAAACCTTTGCGCCTGTAGCTAGACTGGACACCGTCAGATTATTAATGGCCCTCGCAGTTGAATTAAATTTGGAAGTTCACCAATTAGACATTAATACTGCTTACTTGAATGGTTCGTTGGATGAAGAGATTTATATAGAAATTCCAGAACTATTAAAGGAGACGTTAATTAAGCTTATGAATCGTGAGGGAGAAGATCCAATTATTAAAAAGCAAGCGCAAGTCATGCTCAAGAAATTGGATGATGGTTGCGATTCATGCTTATTGCGGAAATCATTGTATGGTTTGAAACAAGCTGGACGTCAATGGCATCTTAGACTAAACAAGAAACTCACTGAGATGGGATTGAAGCAGAGTCTGAATGAGCCATGCCTTTATTTTAAGCAGAATGGAAATGCATTCTTATTTATATTGATTTATGTAGACGATTTTCTGGTAGCAAGCCAAGAAAGAGGTTTAATAGTCAATTTTAAACAAGAGTTGTCAAAAGAGTTTGACTTGAAAGATTATGGTCAGGCGAAAAATATTTTAGGAATAGACATTATAAGAAATGACAATGTCATTGTATTGTCACAAGAAAATTATATTGAAAAATTGTTAAAACAATTTAGCATGGAAAATTGTAATAAATGTGCAACTCCTATGGAAATTAATTCCAAAATTAAATCGGAAGAAAAGTGTGATACGGAAAAGTATGAAACATTGCCTTACCGAGAACTAATAGGTTGCTTAAATTATCTGAGCAACGCAACTAGACCCGATATTGCAAATGCGGTGAGTAAACTAAGCCAAAAGTTAGCGAAACCCGAATTAAGCGACTGGAAATCAGCGAAACGTATATTACGTTACCTTAAAGGGACAATACGATACAGTCTCGTATACAAGAGGACTGGTCATTGTGTTCAGGGCTTTTCGGATGCTGATTGGGCTAATTGTTTATCAGACAGGCGATCATATTCTGGGTATGCTTTTATTTTAGGTGGTGCATGCGTATCTTGGCAATCAAGAAAACAACGTAGCGTGGCTACATCGACTTGTGAGGCTGAATACGTAAGTCTATCTGATTGCATGAAAGAAGCTGTTTATTTAAATAGTCTTATGAAGGAGCTAGGAATTGTGAGGTACACTCGAGTGATTGTTCATGCTGATAATCAAGGAGCGATATGTTTGGCTCAAGACCCAATGTTTCACGCGCGCAGTAAACACATTGATATAAGACATCATTATATTAGGGAAGTGTTAAGGGACAACAAAGACATTGAGCTGAGACATGTATCCACTGAATCCATGTTGGCTGACGTACTCACTAAGCCATTGTGTAGTGTCAAGCACTATAAGTGCTTAACTGGTCTAGGTCTTAAAGATTATTGATTTTGGACGTATTTTAGTGTTTATAAATTAAAATTTATGAGGGAGTATTGGATATACGGACTATGTGGTGTGTATATGCCAAGCTTGATGTAAATTTGAATTTAAAAAGTTACGTGAATGATTCTGTGTCATGTGTAATTTTGTCTGTCACTGCTTACCAAATTTTCTCTGAATACATTTGCTACGATATATTTTCCCCTTGTGTTTGCTTTTCTCCAACAGTTCTGTCGTGGGTTTGTTGAACAATTATGTTTAAAAAGAAATCGGTAAATCGATGCTCTATTCGGAATGCTAGAGATTATCTGCTCTCTAGTTCTCGATAAATAATATTATCAAGCAGTCATCATCACCTTAAGTGTCCAGAGTTCAGTGGTAGACGCCCACGGCGACGGACGTCGCTTGATGATCTCCGGCCACCGTAGGCGCGGGCATGCGGGCAGCGAGTAAAGGGCAACTCGCTGCCCGACCAAGGACCATGCCCGGGTCGACGGCGCGTTGTGTCCCACGCGCGCCTCAAAGACCGTCAGCATAATGACGGGGCCCCCCTCTCAGAGGGCCAAAGCCTGCCGGGGTCGTGGGATTATTCCCTTACCGTAACCCCGGAACATAACAGGCTATGAAGGACACCGTGGATTTTAGTCAGTAGAAGTCTGACAGTCCCTCCGGCCCTGCCCGGGGTTGGAGGACTCATTTGATGATTTTACCATGCTAAAAAAAAAAAAAAAGTGTCCAGAGTTGGACTGTGCCGAAAAGGCCGGGTGGCCGTTTAGTTGACGGCTTTCAGAGTTTTCAAAATTACTCTCAGAGATTTGCTAACTTACATTTTTCATTCCATTACTTACATTTATCTTCCGGGGTCGCGGGAGACTGACTTATCTAGTAATCGTCACCCCAGAACGCATAGGGCTATTGACGGATACCATGGATTTCGTCTCACAGTCCCGTACCGCTCTGAGTGGAGAAAATATATTTCCAAGTTTCCCTTCTTGAAGCCTCGGCCCATAAACCTAACAAAGATGAACTATATCCTATCATTGAAAAGGAAAACAATTATAGAATTTAATGGTTTTATTAATTATCCATAAGAAGTACACCAACAAAAATAGACGTTTTGAGTGCTCCATACAAACTTTTTTAAATAAATTAATTAAATTCATGATTTATTGCATATTATTCTCTTATTATTATTTGTTTTATTGTTTAAATTTTTTGACACAACTTGAATCGGGCCGAATCTTGTCATACCCCATTCTTGCGAAAAAAAAAACAAGTGTCTTTAATTGTGTAATCTGTAATGTCTGATCTAAGTAGTTACATTTAGGTTTCAAGAGCTGGGACGTAGCCTGCAGCAAGTCCCATAATCCAGCCCCGTTTTTGGATTCGCACAGTCTGGGGCCCGGCTGGCAAATGCGACCTGACTATAATCACCTATCACCAGTCTTACGCCGAATGTATCCGTGAAGTTTTGCCCCTTCGTTATCGGACCCTCTTCTTTGTAAAACTAGCACAACACAGCCTAATAGCAGCGCCCTCTGTTATATTTCGTATAGTGATTCAAGAGGAAATGGGGACCACCCGAAGGTTGCTCATGTATGCCAACCTCATTCACTCTCGACTGCGATCGACTGATTGTCCTGTCGAGATTGTCCTGCCATCTACATTGAACTTTTGTAAATTATGGTTTCACAACCCCTCACTAGATGGCGCAATTGACGATACGCAAATCAATGTTCGGTACTAGATGTCGCTGTACTATAAACTAATCTATGTTGAAAAGTATACGCGGCCTGAGATGAGCTTTTGTAGTAACGTCAACACCCCTCGAGAGATGGCGCTGTTATCATGTGTTATTATTACTTGGGTTCATTCGAAGGATAAATTACAAAATTCATTGATTTCAATTTTTTTTATATAATTTTGTTCAAATGGTAAACGAAACTACATGGTTTTTTAAAACAGTTCTTTATTATTTCAAATAGAAATATTTTGGAACATTATTAATCTAATAATCACGGTCTAAATGACAATCTCATTTTCAAAATTAGACTGTGATTCATTAAAAATAATGTTGTTAATAGACTAGCATTTCTTTTTAATTGGACATTAGGTTCAGAATATGTTAATTGGCTGGAACTAAGCTAAGCTAATAAGCTGGTGCCCCAGTGGGTGTAAGACTAATTAAAGCCATTAATTAAAAAGTCAATGTTATCACATGCACTTTATGTGCATATCGTGATACTAAACTGTTGTAAGGTAACTACAGTACAGTGTGCAACGAAAGAGCTTTGGTAGAGTCAGCAACACAAATTTAATTTTTTTTTTCTTACTAGCTTTTGCCCGTGGCTTTGCTCGCGTCAATTTAGAATTTACAAATCAATGCCGATTGTACTTTGCTTGTAATTAAATATGTATTTTAATAATAATTCATAAGAGACGTAGCATCAGAAGTACAATCAGTTGTATTTTTATTAAAAGACACCCATTTTATCGTCGTAAAATCAATCCTCCCACTCACTGCTGTCAAACTTTTACAGACTAAAAACCAGTGTTCCTTTAAAAGCCCTTTATGTTCCAGGGTCACGGTGCGTTTAAAAAATATAAACTCACATACACAAACACCCAGACCCGAAACAACTACTTGTAGATCATACAAATATTTTTGTTCCGTGCGGAGATCGAACCCGCTACACCCTGCCAGCAGTCGATTATTCAGCCACTGTGCCAACTGTGCCTTCAACTCTATAAAAACCTTTATGCATCCCAGCAACATACCTGTTCATATTTCCTATGACAAAAGGAAGCTCTTAAAATAAACGTTCTACCCCAGATTAGGGTTGCCATCCATCCGGATTTCCCAGGATTTGTCCTAGTTTTGAGCCTATCCTGGGAGCGTCCTGGCTACATTTATCCGGGTTTAAAAATATAAAGTTTTGGGCTGCCGGCGACACATACACTTCACCGTTCCCCTACCCCTCCCGAAGTAGTTGCCATGGTGCGCAGTTCAACTCAAGTCCGGGTTCTGGACTTTAAAATCCGGGGTTTGGCTTGGCTTGTCCTGTTTTCCGAATTTTAGAGATGGCAACCCTACTAGATCAAGGGAGAAACTAAATTACCAGTAATTTCCGCCCGCTTTTAGCGTTTCTCCTTTATACCTGTGTTGCGAGTTGATACTTACTCGTACGTTGTATAAACTTACCTAGGTTGTGTCTGTTGGTTTATAACTAAGTTTTCAGTAACTAAGCGGGTTATCTTTAAACATTTTTATTTAAATAGTTGAATCTTTACTTAAATAATGTGTAAAGCTGCTGTCAAATAGTCTATTTACCAAGGATGGTTATAGGCTATATAATAACTTCACGCTATGACCTATGGCAGCGGGTGAAACCGCGGTAATCAGATAGTATACCGTAAAATGGGGCTATTTGATATAATTTAGCAAATAACTTGTTTTTTTTTTTATGAGCCTGTTCTGTGTCCCACTCCTGGGCAAAGGCCTCCCTCCAATCCTTCCACCTTTCACGATACTGGGCGTCCTCCTTCCAGTTCGGACGGAACCTGTCCAGTTCGTCCCGCCATCTCCTACGTGGCCTGCCACGACCTCGTCTCACTGTGTCAGGGCACCAGTTTTGAGCTATTTTGGCCCACAGCGTATCGGGCATGCGGCAGACATGTCCGATATCTTGTCCATATCTTGTTAACATCAAATAAATAGCTATGGTAAAAAAATTATATGGATCTTGGAGAACCCATTACTTATGCAGATATACGTTTGGAGTAACGACTTACAACAGGAACTGAAAAAATAAATAAAGATGTGATTATTCCAAATATCGCATATTTGGGGCTATTATGGACAGCAATAGAAAAGGGCTGAAAAATACTTTAAACAAATGTATGGATATTTGGGACTAATACCTACCATATAAAATAGTCTTATTTTTTTGGGAAATATTTCGATATTTTTTTACAAATAATTTGTTTATTGTAAGCGTAAACTATCAAAGTGTTCCTAGAGTTTGTAAAATAAATTCGACCGTACACCAACCGAAAATTATCGGTGTTTTTGTTAGAAATTCGGGGTCGTTCCAAAAACCCCCAAAAATCCAAATAGCCCCGTTTTACTGTACATATAATAGAGATGTGACTTCTCTCCCAAAAGCGCGTCCTTGTTGACTGTGCTGATTGATATGAAATTCTAGCCTTTATGACCAGGTTTTTGTGGTACCGGTCGTATTTAGTATGCAGGTTCTTCTTATTTTTATAAATTTTAGGCGAAAGAAATAAAAGGCCGGTTTCAGTTTCATGGTAGAAGCCATACAGAACTTTTATTTATTTTTTCACAGTAATGTTGGGGCATGGTCCATAGACAAATTTAGATTCTATAAAGGTTGGTCTACGTTCTCAAATTAAAGTAAATCATCCTATTTGCAACACTTTGGGTATTCTTAAATTTTAAATTCTTCTTGCTCAACCAATATTAAGTGTTAGTTTCTTCCAAATCTTTCCACTTCTGGCTTTGTGTATGGCCTCCCAGTTTCTTCCGGCCACTGTCAGACCGTCTATCCAACTAGTTAGGTTTAACACGAAATACATTAAAATGTAAAAATATTCACTTTTAAAATTAAATGTTTACCTACCTACCACTCCTCTAAGGTTTAACATTTTAATCTTTTTAAAAGAAACAGTTTAATTATATCAGTCTTAAATCTCGGAGTTTCAGTTAAATATAATACAGATCACGATTGAAAAAGTTTAAAAAGGTAGATAAGTAATCGGGCTGAATATTAAGTAGCAATATTTAATTATGACAATTAGTTTTTTACGTTTCTTGAATTTTGATTCAAAGGTAATGATGAAGATCGCTTTCCTTGTGGTGCGAGCAGGACTGTTCCTGCCTCTATCTGTCTCTGCCTTTAATTGCACAACTTATTTATTTAAAGAAAAGTTTATTTACATACGCCATTTTGTGAGTCGTAGGTTTTGTGCTCGAGTCTAAACCGGGACTATAGTTCGTGATGTATTTTTAAAACTTTGCTACACTAATTAATAATTACTCTATAATTCATGCGTCTAAAAACATTTAAACTCACATATACAAACAACCGTACCCGGAACAACTATCTATAGGCCATACAAATATTTGCTCCGTGCGGGATTCAAACCGGCGACACGCAGCGAAGCAGTCGATCGCTCAACCTATGCGCCAATAGTGCCGTTTATTTTATTTCTTCACGATTGCTTTCAAACATTGCTCTATCTATGCAATAAAAGAATATTCGAAGACAGTGTATTTCTTGGACCCAATTTATTTTTCCTCAGAAAATGTCTGAAAAGGAAATTCTTTTATTCTATTGAGATTGCTTGTAGTTGAGGTTGAATATGGATTGACAAAATCAAGGTGAATACCAACCAAATAAAACCAAATACTGTTAAAGATTTCTATAAAAATAGTTTTATAGAAGTCAAAAGTCAAACAACCAGTCTTACTCAGGGTTATCTTATTATTAAATTATTATTATTGAATTGTGGAGGTTTTATATGAGATGAAATTTTAGTGAGTGAGTTAGTGAAATTAAATAATTAAATGAAATATATGAAAAGAAATGACGTCATATGAAAATGAAATGATGAAATAATGCAATGATGATATGAAATGATGAAATGAAATAATGTTATGACATGAAATAACCAAATATGATAAAATGATTAATAATATTGTCATGAATAAATTATAATTATAATTTTTTAAATTAATAAATGCTGATTTCATCAAATAGTATGTAGTAGTACATATATCCCCCAAGGATTCAATGAAACAAATGTATGGAAATAGCAATAAAAAAATCACTAGAATCCGAATACGGCGCACTTCAGCAAAGTATGAATTATTTAGGCAGGCGCTTAGCACGCGCCGCGCAAATTGAGATGGAGTGCCGGATGCTATACGTGATCATATTAACTTCGGATATGTTGCACTATACAATAGTTTTGATACTTGCTCGTTTTTGAATGATTAGGTTGCGTGTTGTCAATACGAGTCTAGTAGGTACGATGAAAGGCAAACTTTTGTAATCAGATTTTTTAAACTCTTTAATCTCCTGTTTCGGGTGCGTTTATAAAGGTCGCCGGAAGACGCTGGATGCAGGTCACTTTCAACCGGTATATGTGGAGATCTAAAGGGGAGGTCTATGTTCAGCAGCGGACGTCCTATGGCTGAGATGATGATGCTAAGCTGGGTGTGTTTAAAAACTCACTTACAAAACACCCAGACCCGGAACAACTACTTGTAGATCGAGGATCGAGCCCGTGATACACAGCGTAGCAGTTAACCGGTTAGCCATTACTGCAACTGCGATTTTTTGACACTCTATCGCTGGAAGATAAAGTGAAGTAACTTTATCAGTAAGAACAAAATCATCATCATCTGCCTAACCTTTTCCCAAATATATTGGGGTCGGCTTCCAGTCAAACCAGATTCAGCTGGATATCAGTATTTTACATGGAGCGACTGCCTGTCGGACCTCCACAACCCACTAACTTGGTAGGTAATACGATGCCCAATGGTAAGACTGGTTGTCAGACTTTAGAGTTTCTGACTAACATTAACGACTGTCAAAGATCTACGAATGACAGCCGGGAACAACGGCTTTACGTGCTTTCCGAGGCACGTAGGAAACTCGAAACAGTAAAAACAAAATACGATTTTTTAAAGGAAAGTATTATTCTTTTGGATCGATAATGTGATTGTAAGTGAATGCCAATCATTTAACTTATACCTGAATAAAATATTAATTAACAACACGGTTTAATTTACTTCAAGATTAACCTCAATCATGTTTTGTTTGACAGGTGTTAATAATTAACACAACAGTTCAAATAAACATATCTTACACGTAGTTTCACGATGAGAAAGGTCAACTTAGTGGGAACGGAAGGGTATAGCTTTACAGGAAATAACTGAATTTATACAGAGGCCAGGGATACTGTACATTGTAAATAAGTATAGGCCGCAGACCTGGTGGCTGATGGGGCAACAAGGTTCTCGAATTGAGACCACGCACCGGTAAGTGCTGCGTAGAACGTGGTAGAACGGCGACTTACAAGGTGAACAGATGATCTTATGAAGACCACAGAATCCCGTTGTATGCAAGCCGCTTTCAACCTCTGGATATCCTACGGCTGGAATGATGATGATCAAGCATTTAAGGGTGTTTGTGTATGTGACTTACTATGTTTATAAACGCACTCACAGTACAGGAGAAATTCCTGGTGTACAGCAAAACATAAAAAAATATATTTTAAACAATCTTACAATATGACTAAAATTACTAAAACATGAGTACGGCTTACTCACTTATTTACAACGAGACTCATATAAATACTCATATAAACATATAAGACTCATATAAACCTCAAAATAAGATATAAAAAAAACATTTCAAGTATCAAGATTACTCAGACAAACTACAAAAGCATTCGACAGACACTTTGTTTATCGGAGTTTTGAATAAAAAATAAAGATTCATTATGACTGCGTGGTGTAAGTGTGTAAGCAGATGTAGGTGGACTAATTTTTTACTTCGCTCTGTGGATATGTAATGGAACAGCTCTAAGATTTAGGATAGTTTTTTTTTTTTAATTTCAGATGACTGTGTTTGATCTTGACGACTCTTGTGTTCCACGCGCGCCTCAAAGATTGTTAAGGGCCAAAGGCTGGCGGGTCGCGGGTCGCTCGTAAAGGGCTTTTTGGGGTCGTAAAATCATCAGATGAGTCTTCCCAGGCTCGGTGGAGCAGAAGGGATTCATTATATTCTTCCCACTGCTGGGAAACAGGCCTCCTCTCTGTGAGAGGGAGTGGGCCATAAACCACCACGCAAGCCCAGTGCGGATTGGTGAATGTCACATGTCTTCGAATTTTTGGTTCTAGGACATGCCGGTTTCCTTACGATGTTTACCTTCACCGTTTTGAGAGCAGTGGTGATGAAATAAATTACACAAAGTAATGCGCCTGGCAGGGTTCAAACCCACGACCTACAACTCGTAAGTCAGGACCGATATCACTGAGCCACCACTGCTCCCTAGAAGGGATTGCCAGATTCTTAGTGACCAAAAAGTCAATCCCGTTATTTCACCACGGTATGCCACGATGAACCTCAATCTCAATCCTACCACCTAGGGCGTAGCGGGGCGGACTATCAGACTTGAACTGACTAAAATCCAGGCTCCACGGTGATCCTTCAAAAGCCCTTTACGTTCCAGGATCTGATGAGACAGTCCCACGGGCACGTTGAACCTGGAAGATGTGATGACGTAAGAGTACCTATCAATAAATAAACATATTGTTTCTGGATTGAATGTTGATATCAAAAGCGTTCCCTACTTAGTTCAGCAGTGGGTCGATGTCGGCGATGCGTGAATATAACAATTAGTTGGAGTGTAACTAAATCATTTATGTTAGTGATAGGGTTGTCCGGTCTACAAAATACTAGACGAAAATTTAACCAAGGAATATTTTCGTCCAGTATTTGTAGACCTATTTTTTTTGTAATCTATTTTTGGTATAATAAATTACACACGGTTAGCGTAGTAGCTGAGCGATTGCACTGCTGCACGTCGTGTCCCGGGTTCGATTTTCGAAAGAAACAAATAATTGTATGATCTGCTAGTCGTTTTTCCGGCTCTGGGTGTTTGTGTATGTGAAATTCCTTGTATCGGGCAACGTTAAAAAAAAGGAATCCGGACACACTTTTTATTGGTACATCTCAGAGCAGTATATGTAATCTCAATAGATAATCGACAAATTTCAATCATAGCCACCATTTTTTTTTAACGTGGTAAAATCATCAAATGTATCCTCCCACTCCGAGCAGGGCGGGAGGGACTGTCAGCCTTTTATTGACTAAAATCCACGGTGTCCTTCAATAGCCCTTTATGTTCCGGGGTCACGGTAAGGAAATAATCCCGCGACCCCGGTAGGCTTTGGCCCTCTGAGAGGGGGGTCAGCCCCGTCAGTACGCTGACGCTCTTTGAGGCGCGTGGGACCCGGGCAGGCGGGCATGGTCCATGGTCAGGCAGCGAGTTGCCCTTTACTCGCTGCCCGCATGCCCGCGCCTACGGTGGCCGGAGATCGTCTGCTGACGTCCGACGCCGCGGGCGCCTACCACTGCGATCATGAGCCAGATCATAAGATTATTTTCTTACAGACATCCTAATACAATTAGGTCCACATTCGCGTAAACATTTATATCCGTGATAACGACATTAATCATCTTTGTTATTTTGACGAATTCAAACGATTTATTGTCAAAATGGATCATGATTCCTCGACTGGACATACCGTTGAAATAAAGATCCGGTAAAGAAGTGCGAATAAAGGATCTGTCGAAAGTTTTTCAAAAGTGTGTGTTGTCGAAGTATGTTTCCGTCGAACAAAATTTTCTATCGAAGCTATGAGTAGTTGAACTGTTGTTTTTCGAAATTGGAACTGTTGACAAAATTCAGGACGCCAAAGGATGAAGAAAATAGAGAGAGAAATGAAATACATAAAACAAAATGAGATAGATATACTAGGTTCGTAGCCATACTGACAGCTACGTAAACCGCGTAGCAACTGCTACGGCGTAGCAAGAGCGTAGCAGACTCTAGGAGACAACCCTATTCCGTTACAGACCCTTTCTTTCACCTTGCCCCTGAAATTAAGACGGTTATATTAATATGTATATTATGAAAACAATAAGCGAGAACTGAAGATCTTCGTATTACTTGCCTTGCCCGAGGAATTATTTTGAGGCACGGTATCTCCTTAAATCGATGTTTCTAGACAGCAAATTTTCTAAATATTATAGTAGAAATGAAATTGCTCGGAAACTAGGTTTTAAGATCTATTTTTGCTTGACCGCAAGGTCATTCTATTTATTTTAAAATGTAACTGAATTGCTGAAAATAAAACGGAATAAATCTACAGTGTCAATGACACTTTTTTAGTAAGTGGTAAAATCATCAAATGAGTCCTCCCACCCAAGGTAAGACTGGGAGGAACTGGCAGCCTCGAACTTACTTAAATCCACGGCGTCCTTCAATAGCCCTTTACGTTCCAGGGTCACGGTAAATTGGATAAATCCCGCGACCAGTGTCAATGACACTGAAGAATTATTATATTACTATTCGAGCGCACAGGTGTCATCGTCATCAGCTTATAATGGTCCCACTGCTGGGACACAGGCCTGTGTGTGGGCCATAATCCACCACGCGGACCCAGTGCGGATAGTTGGATGTCACATGTCTTCGAATTTTTGGTTCTAGGACACGCCGGTTTCCTCACGATGTTTTCCTACACCGTTTTGAGAGCAGTGGTAATGAAATAAATAACACAAAGTAATGCGCCTGGTGGGGTTCGAACCCACGAGCTACAACTCGTAAGTCGGGACCGATACCACTGGGCCACCACTGGCTCTGGTGTGTCACGCAGGTGTAAGTGAATGAAAAGAAGGGTATTTGTGTTAAAAAGTTTGTAAATGACTATGATAGTACCCAGGATCTATGAGAAAGAAGAAACTCTGAATATAAAGGCATACAGACTCGAAGATGTAAAAATATACATTATAGCTGTCGTGTGTGGTCTCCTGACGATTTCTATGGAAAGATGTAATGAGATGTATCGTGCTATAATGTACAACTTTACATTATAGCTGCTGTGTGTGAAGCCCTTAAGTCTTGTGTTTGAATACCTCGTCCCACATTACCTTCCGTTTTCGCTACTGAGCTACATCACATGTTGAGAAAACTGAACAGATAAGTGATATATTGTTTTCATTAAATATAAGAGAAGATAATACGAGTAAACACCCATGTTTACTGGATGAAAACTTGTAGTGGGTCGAAGCTTCAAAGACTTGTGTTTCTAAAATGGCCGGTTTTTTTTAAGCTTTGCCTTATTCTAGGAACTTTTCCTGTATCGTGGGTGCTTCTCCAAATATAATTATAAACTCACTAGCTGACCTGGAAAACTTCGTACCGCCTCAAAATCACCTTTTAAACCCTGGACATCCAAAAATAATTAAAAACAAAAATTAGCCAAAACGGTCCTGCCGTTTTCGAGTTTTAGAGCGACTAAAGAACAGCAATTGATTATTATATACAAGAGAAGATATACACAAACACTTATAGATCATACAAATATTTGTTACGTGCGGGAATCGAACCCGCGACTTTCCAATCTCCACGCAGCAATCCACTCAGTCACAGTGGTAACTGTGTCGTCGAAACATACTTTTATATCATTATCAAACTACGACGTGGATTTTGAGGGCCAAAGCCTGCCAGGGTTGCGAGACTTAATGAGCCTGGAACCTAAAGGGCTATTGATGAATACCGTGAATTTTAGTCAGTACAAGTCTGACAGTCCCTCCCGTCCCTGGGTGGGTAGGCCTCATTTGATGATTTTACCACAATAAAAAAAACATAATCAACCTATAACCGTCACACTTGTGGGACACAGGTATCATCTCTGAAAAAGGTAGTGGGCCATAATCCACAATCACGCATGTCCCAGCAATGCCCAGCAGTGGTGACAGAGTAAAGTCCCGATGAATGAGGGTGGTTGTAAATGCGGGGGCGTCTGGGACACGCCACGGGGCGAAACGTAAATGAATTATCTTTAAACACTGCGAACGTGATTCCGCTACTATCACCGCCAGTGATTCTCAAAGATTTTTTTGCTAATTTACAAAGATAATAGGTTCGCGTTTCACTACTGCCTATCTTTCCTGATGGTTTAAGGCGATATTACACAGGTCAATTTCTGTTCAATAATGCTTTCAATTCCATTGCTTAAATTGAAATGTGTAATATCATTGAAAGTTTAGATTTTTAATTGACTTTCAATGGAATGGAACCAATATTGATCAATCGAATTGATGGTTGAAATATGAACACGAACATTGAACGATGACCAGTCCGCGAACGGCAGCGTAGGAATCGGACGTAGGATTGCCGTGCGCGCATGTTATTATTTTAAAAACCGGCCAAGTGCGTGTCGGGCCACGCACAGTGTAGGGTTCCGTAGTTGCCCATCAAAATACTTATGCGAACTAACTAAACTGATTCGCTGAATTTAATTTTAAAAAGAAGAATTTTCAAAATCGGTCCAGGAGTCTTTGAGAAATCGGGGAAAATACATAAGAAAAAAGATTACAACGAATTTAGAACCTCCTCCTTTTTTTAATTTAGTTAAAAATAGTTGACGATAAAAACCTACCTATCCCCAAAAAACATACATAAAAAAGCTGTAAAAATAAAGTTGACAAACTTACATTTGCAGTTGTCTCCGATACATTTTGTTTAAGAAAATAATAATCCAAGTACATTTTATAAGTTGGTCGACTATTACTCGTAAAGTTGTAAAGCCTACTTAGTCATGATAATTTTCTTTTAAACTTCGTTATATATACTACTATTGTGAATTTTTTCACACCCCCAAACATAACCGTTTAGCTGGTAGAGGGGGGGGACACTCGAATGGAGCAAAATTTAGCACTTTAAAGCTTAATATTTCACAAACGATTTTTTTTATCAAAAAATTGTTAATGGAAACTATCATTATTTTTTAAAGACCTATTTAATGATACCCCACATTAAGGGGTACGTGAGAAAAAAAAAATTCTCACTTTACGTGTAAGTACTGGAGGTACCCTAAAAAAAATATTTTACGAGATTTTATTTCACCACTTTTTCGGCACAACAAATCCGTATATTTACACCAAATTACAGCTCTCTAGTACTGTGCGTCTCTGAGCTAAACTGCGGACAGACGGACGGACGGACGGACGGACGGACGGACGGACGGACGGACGGACGGACGGACATGGCGAAACTATAAGGGTTCCTTGTTGACTACGGAACCCTAAAAATGGTTCTTAAGTGGCGTGACAATCATGTTCCGCATTTTCTGGAACTTTTTCAAAAATATGAGTGTTTGTGGAACACAAAATCCAACTATAATACTTGTGACGTTCCTATGGTCATTCTTCGCGAAATCCACGGACGAAAAAATAGGATAAAAAGTTTCTAATGCATTATGATGTGATTAATTTCTAGCGTCAAAAAACGAATTATAAACCATCTCGGTCAAAAATCTTTGCATCAAGCAGCGTTCGAATTTGCCAATCCTAGAAGATGTTCAATCAGAAGCAGCCGACAAAGAAAATGGATCAGAATTTGGAATGAAATAAGATATTCATTATGAGCGCCTCACAATTTCTTTTTAAGTTACCAAGTTTTTAAGTACCCAAGACTGCACCTATAGATTGATGGTTTTCGCATTTTATTGCATTACCTATGTAAAGTTCTTTTTTAACAATAAATAAGTTTAATTTTAGAAAGGAATTAAGGAAAAAGTTAGGAATAACCGCTTTTCTGATGGAATGACGCATTCATTTCTATTATTGATTTTTGTTAGTCGGCACTCTTTCGTTAAAGTTTGTGGTTTTCCTTTTACGAGTATCGAATAGCTACCCAATTACATAAATGCATTTATCTAAGGAAAAAGTATAAAAACCTGTTCGTCGAGCGCCGCGATACGCTAAGGTAGCTGAAGGAAAGGGTGGTTTTTACTCAATCAGCCCCCCTATCCAAGTCGCAATAAGTCGCAAATGATAATCGTAAACGCTCGGTACTCCCCAATAGATTTTCAACTTTATATCCCAGACCCTAAAGTTGAAAATCTATTGAAGATATCTAAGCGTTAGCGACAGGAAAGAACGAAAACGATATGCAATCTTCACTAGATCTTCAACTTTACACCCAAGCACACAAAGTTGAATATCTTTAAAGCCTACTCAGCGTTTGCATTTATAGTTTGTTACATGGCTACAGGCCCTGGATAGACTGTACTTGCCATCTACTCCACACAGGAAGGGAGGACTCATTCGATGATGTTCCACTACAAAAAATACTCACTAAATAGTACGAATACACAATAATATGAATTCTGTAAAATGGAAAGTAAAATAATTGCAATCTAAGTCCATTACATTAAGCATTCAGGAACGTGTAAACGTCATTTAAAAACCAGCATAGTTTGCAAAAACCATGTATGCGCTGATCTGGCAAAATTTGTTATTACTAGGTTTGTATATCTAATTGCATCATCTACCTATCAATTGAGGTAAATAAAAGTGTGGTTATTCCATTAGTTATTGGGAATTTTTGAAGTGATATAAATAAAAAGTAGGATCATTTACAATCTGACTACTATTATGTTCGTAGATGTGAAGGTATGGGTGGATGTATCGATGGAACTGTGTTCGCCATTCTTTCACACCAAAACGGCTGATCGGGTTTGGATGGAACAAAGATAGTTTAAAAGTTGTAATAACATATAAGATATACTCTTTATCGTGGTATAATTATGTTCTCGTGGGATTATAAATGCTTGTTAAAATTAATTCAAACTTCTTTAAATGTCTTTTCTTAACTTTAAATAAGTAAAAGGAAATCAACTTTATGAATATGAGAATGTTCCCATTTTGCTGGGACACATGCAGGCCTCCTGTGTGTGAGAAGGAGTGAGTTGTAATCTACCTCGCTGGCCCAGTATATTATTATATATGACTATAAATATATTATGTAATTAGTAAAAAAAATAAGGGACTAATAGACTTCTTAAACACATTATTAAGTAAATTCAAGATTAAATATTATAATACTCACTTGCAAATCGTATCAGTATTATGTTATGTATGAAAAATCGTCATCTTTCTGCTATTACCCCATTTTACTTGTGGTCGGCGCAACACGTTTTCTACTTCTATTCTTCCCTATCAGACGCCAAAACATCATTTACTTCATTTAAAGTCATAATTATCATTCCTCACACATCCTCTCCATCCATCAACATTCATAATCATAACCCATAACAAAACTGAACAATATTTTTTTTCGATTTCTCATACTTGTTCTAAGTTATACTATATTAATATATGGGCTTTTTGCTTTTATTGTATCATAATTACAATATGTACAAACTATAAATAAAAACTTTGTAATTATGAAACAATAAAAGCAAAAAGCCATTATAAAAATACTATACTAATATTATATTTAAACTATAAATAAACACTTATTATTAATATTACAATTACAAAAAATAATTAAAGGGCGTCAAAGAATACGTCCAAATCGTCGTCTACGGGAATAGTGCCCTGAACGCTGGCAGCATCGCCACGTAGTAAAAAAAAAAAAAAAAATTTAAATCTTAGTTACACGTACAAAAGTTTGAGCACCTCCGTGCCTCCGGTGTCGGGGCCTATATAAAGTGTGGATAGGGATCACGGCACAGCATTCGACGTTCAACAGGTTGACGAGGTAAGTGAAAACTTGTGTCTCTCTATCAGTTATCGTTGAATCAGAAACTCGTTTTTTTTTAAAGTGGAAAAAATATTGGTTGATAGTTTCATGAAAAATATTGAAATTTGAAAAAAATATGTGAGAATATTTTACTAAAATAATTACGATAGTAATTTTGAAGATAAGAAATATGATTTTTAAATTGAAAATGTTATATTTTTTTAGGATTTAAAAATATTTAGGTAATTTTAAGACAATTTTATTTAAATTAATTTTAGGATTTTCAGCCTTTCCATTTTCCACTAGCTATATAGGTAAATAATAACTTTGCCAAATGAATTTAACTTCAAATTCAATTACTAAAAAATTACAACTTAATATACATTACCTGAAAATATTGTGCTGCTGTGTACCTACAATATGAAGATTTTATAAAAAATGAAATAACAGATTTTAAATATATGTCTTCAATTATCAATTTTAATTACACAGTGAAATCAATTTAAATAAGTAAAAATGGTGATGGCACATAATCTTAAAAAATAAAAATAACCTATGATTAAAGCATATGCTACAGAACATAATGTTAGAAAAACATTTACTTTATGTCATTATAAACGAACCCACGACCTAATAAGATAAATTCCCAGTGTAAAAACAAATTTAAAAAGAAACTGCCATAATATGTATGTAAAATGTATTGAAGAAGGAATGAAAAAAAAATAAACCTTCGTAAATGTTTTTTATTTTTTTTTAATTCTTTGTAAAATACTTTTTTTAAAGTACAGATAAACAGTAACATCTGTTTCTCCGTCTCAATATTATAAAAAATAATTGCTGTTCGTTAGTCTCGCTAAAACTCGAAATCGGCTGAACCGATTTGGCTAATTTTTGTATTGAATTATCGTTGGAAGTCCAGAGAAGGTTTTAAAGGTGATTTTGAGGCGGTACGAAGATTTCTGGGTCAGCTAGTAAGCAGATATTTAAAGTAAAGGCGCTATTGCTAATGATAGTGTAACCATTAATTTTATACCGAGTTTTCTCCGTGTCTAGAAAAGCTCGTGAACTCGTTAGGCCCGAGTATCATTTGTAGATCTTTGACAATCGGTAACACCAAGGGGTATATGTCCAGATTTGTCAAGTAATAACATTTAAATGCACATTTGAATGCGTTCCTTGGACATGTTCACTTGTTTGGGTTGTAATTTCGCCACAAAAATTATTTCCTTCAAAAAAAAGTTTTGATCCTTTTCTCCTAGTATTTTCTGTTTTAAATCCACATTGTATCCTCATTTTCGGTAGTTTTGTGCCGGATTTTATTTTAACTAGCTGTTGCCAGCGGCTTCACCCGGTACACAGATAGTTTATAACCTAGTGGAGGTTATAAACTATCTGTGTACCAAATTTTAGCCAAATCCATTCAGTGGTTTTTGCGTGAAAGAGTAACAAACATCCTCACAAACTTTCGCATTTTTATTATTAGTAGGATTGTTCTGCTAGGGGTGCGGAAGAAAAATGGTTCAAATGTAGGTATAATAGTCAAAATAAAAAAAAACAAAATCGTTTGGATAATTATTAATAATTATTTTTTTTCGTGAAATTTTTGTGAAACGGTAAAGGAAAACATCGTGAGAAAACCGGCATGTCCTAGAACCAAAAATTCGAAGACATGTGACATCCAACCCAAATTCGAAGACATGTCCGCACTGGGCCCGCGTGGTGGATTATGGCCCACCCCCTCTCACAGAGAAGAGGTCTGTGACCCAGCTGTGGGAACATTAATAGGCTGATGATGATGATTATTTTGTATCGTACTTACAACCACCCACTTGTTTTACGTAGGAATCGAACGTTGAGGTACGGACCAGCAACAGTTCTAACGAACTAATTAGCCAAATACTTGTGTCCGTTACAGCAACCCGAATTAGTCAAGGCATGTGTTTCATGTTACTGAACTTGAAACTTGTTACTATTGTAGTCAAGTCATATAATTTGCCATAAAGTAGGTTCTGAATTTCTAGAACGGATTCCGTGAACGATTTTTGGATCCTTTTCTTTTTGACAATCTTATTTTTTGTGCCCTAGTAGATGGCTATAGTATGTATAGTTGTACACTTTTTTTTGGTAAAAGCTTTTTTTATGTTACATCGATGCTTCGTATCTCGATTCTGAACTACAAGTGATATAAAACAAAGCCAAAAAGAAGCACCAGCCCGCAGATTCCCGTTTAGTTTGTTGAAAAAAAATACCGTGATTTTAGTCAGTAGAAGTCTGACAATCCAGTCCAGGACTAAAAAAAAAGACTTTAATCTTCAGATTTTAATTTATGTCCAAAATGTCCAAAATTACACAAACTGCACAATGTATCTTAACTATGAATATAAATATCAAACATGAGTGCGTACACACGGTTACATCTGCTATGCATCCGCAAGCCTTTTTTTTTTCATAGTTTTTCAAAGTTTATAAGAAGCTTTAAGATGTCAGTTTTTCAACAATTGCCACAGCACACAGCCAACTTCCGACCAACTATTTGCACGAGAAGGAAAACTTCCGTCTTCATGTAATTCAAATCATACTGTATTTTTCTTTTTCATTTTACTATGAACTTGTCTCTTTGCTTTTTATACGTCACAGTGTGTAATAAAAATATTCCTCTACCGAAATAATAATAGGAACGTTCACGTGACCTTTATTTCATCTTTTCATAAAAACATTTTCTTTTTCTACTCCTACGTAAAAAAATAAATGCTTTAAATCAATTCATTTCGTTAAAACTTTAAAAAGATCCATGTATGTACTCGTATGTACCCAACCTAATTGAATAAATAAGATGTAAGTATTTGTGTTTGTAATAGAGCGGGCAAGTTTTTTTTCGCAACCCAAATGACCTTCTATCAGTTAGATTCAGGGTGGACAGCGAGAGACAAGCCCTGGCTGTTCTTCCCCAGGGACGCCCTAAGCCGAGGTCCGTACCTCACAGGGAAAGGTGCCCTTAGCGTCGGGTCAGTTAGTCCTTGCATTCAAGGCACACCACAGGATTGTTCGGTTAAGCAGCACTCAACGCCCCTTAAAATTTCCCTTTAAATTTAAAAATCGATGTTCAAAAGTGCCTCTTTGAGGCTTAATTGAAATAAATGATTTGATTTTGACTAACGTCCTCTGGGCTGACCTGCGAGAGGCAATTAAAAAAAATAAAAACATGCTGAATTCTTCAACTACATACTGATATCCAGCTGTATCTGGTTCGACTGGAAGCCGATTCCAATATAGTTGGGAAAAGGCTAGGCAGATGATAATGCTAGGTGGATGGCTCTATCCGAAAAAATGAGGAATATCATAAAACATTGGAAGGAGTCTCGAGGCCTATATTATTACTTTCCAGAATTTGATCCTTTAAACAACATTATCGAATGGTGTAATAATACAGGAGTGTGTTTATTTTTCCTAAATCAGTGAGTTCGAATCCTGGCCAGGAATATTAAATTTTCTAAAATCCAATGATGCAGTTTTATTTTTCATTCAAATCGGCCTCGAGATTCCTTTCAATGTTTTTCGATATTCCTCATAGTTTCGGATATGTACAGTATATAGACATCCTTTCTTATATAACATATCATCCTCATCATCATCAGCCGGAGGACCTCCACTGCTGACATAGGTCTCCCCCTTAGAGCGCCACGCGGAACGACAATTCACCACTTGCATTAATCGGCTGCCCGCGACCCTCACGATGTCGGTCCACCTAGTGGGAGGCCTGCCTAAGCTGTCATCATCATCATTTCTTCCCCATCGGTTGTCAGTTCTACGAGCGATGCGATTTTGATATAACACATTCTGAAATTTAATATTACGTAGTCAAATAAGGTGTGAGGTACTTAAATAACAAAACAAGCTGAGATTTATTTTAAGTTCTTAACTTACTTACAGAATACAGACATTTTAATTCAATTCTCTCTCAAAGAAGCTAACAGGCATAAATCGTTTAAAGGCTTTGAGCTGTGACGTCACAAGCCGTATATGTAACACACCTTGATGACGTCAAATTGCTACTTATAATGTTGAGTTTTAAAGAAAATAGCTTACAATTAACTAGTTAAAACTTTACAGCCTTACTACAAAAACTTAAACACCTGTTGAACATTTGTCTAAAAAAAGTGTGACTGCAAAACGGACCTTATTTCAACGTCATAATCTGTCATTTTTTAGACAAGTGTTCAACAGACGTTTTAAAGTTTTTGTGGTACCACGGATAGTGTTAGTGTCGGTTTTTTCTTTTGCACATAGGTTGTGCTTAGTATAGTAGGGTAATTGTCTTTAAAGCACCGTGAACCTGTAACGCAAAGGGCATGTGTAGGAACTGGGTGGTTTTTAGTCAGCAAGAGTCTGCCAGTCCGTTCCGCTCCAATCAGGGCAAGCGAACTGATGGTACACTCCTGAAATATGTTATATTAGTAATTGCATATTTATGGTCGTGGCCAAAATTCATTAAGTTTTTAAGGTTCAATTGTCAAAGATTAGAACCTCAAAGAGTACCAAAGGTATATCTTTCAGCATAAATTGACCTCTCATTGAACGCAACAATATAAGGATTGGAGGTCATATTTTTAAATTGGTAATTATAAGTAGCTGTAGACGGACAGATGGTAAATGGAGCAGACAAGTGCAAGAGTGGAGACCGCGAATGGGCAAACGTAGTGTAGGACGCCCCGCGGCAAAATGGGTCGATGATTTGAAGAATGTAGCTGGCAGTGGATGGATGCGGACTACCCAGGACCGGGAGGGTTGGCGGTCCTTGGTAGAGGTGTACGATCAGCAGTGGATGGCAATAGACTGATAATAACTTATGAGTAGCTTGGTTCCATCGTCATAAACATTCGTAAAATACTTGAATATCTTCAGAAGTTATTTAGTTAGTACAATACTACGACTTCTCACCTCATTATTAAGGTGCTGAAAGACTTGAGCAACATAACATCAAGCATTCGCTCTTTTTAATTTTGCCGAACTGAACAGTACCCTTAGCACGAATTTTCACTCTTTTACTTAACAGCGTCTTTCCAGTATTTACAGCGTTTCTTGTATTAAAAAATGGAACAGCGTGTGCGAAGAACGAACTCATGTTTTCCTTGAATATTTTCAATTTGTAGTTGTCAAATTTCCAGTTTACTTTACGTCGAAAATACTGAAAACTCGCGCTAAGGGATTTGACGATGTTTTTAGCAAACTAGCGTTCGCTAAAAAGATCGTCAATGGTCAAATATTTCTTCATGAAGATGACAGATTTGACAGTCAACTCGGCTAAAAGCTCGCCAGAAAGCTCGTTAGAACGCTCGCTCAAACGCTCTCGTTTGTTGTTCTGAAACATTCGCAAGAATAAATCATTATAAGTGAATGCTTAAGTTTATCAGCACCTTTATGTAAACCTTCGTACACAACTTGTTTCTTTATCCGTTGAGCAGATAGTTAAGTCGAAGATTATAGATAACCGAGGCGTACATTATTACTTGTTGAAAGTTTAAACACGTCTGATTAAGATCACATGGAGATTATAGAAAGGGATGCTGCGTGAATTTCAGAAGTAGGTTAGGAATTATTTTGAGGAAAATTGTGGATAGAATTTCGTTTATCTAGGTGGGTAGGTTTTCAAATATGAGTAAGAAAACTATAAGCTTAAAAATAATTAAAAATATATACAAAAATAAGTAGGACGTTATAATAAATAACAAGACAGTGCAAATTGGATTTACCGTAAATCATCATCAGTACGCGTAGCATAACAAAACCTATCTCTATTCTAATTTCTTACCAAGGAAAGACAAAGTTATTTCCGATTTTTTTTTGCCGAGAATGGCGACCATAGGCGACTGAAAGAAATGAATATGACCATGTGTATGACGATAGAAATATTTTTCATTCTTTAATTTTGTTTGTTAAACATCTGTTGAACACTTGTCTAAAAAAAGTGTTATTCTGCAAAACGATCCTAATATCAACGTCAAATGCCGTTTTGCAGTTGACAGTTTTTTTAGACAAGTGTTTAACAGTTGTTTAACTGTTATGTAGTAAGACGGATGGAGTTTTTTTCTATATCAAGCAGCTCGATCCATACTCCGTAATTTTAGGTCACATGTCACACGAACAAAATTCTTTTGTAATAATAATTGAAATTTTGTTTTTGCAGCAGGTACTACCAACAATGCAGCCTACAATGAGGATCATCGTGTCCATGGCTCTACTGGCATATGCCGTCGCCAGCGCATACCGTAAGTCAAATAGTTATTTGTTAGGCAAAGCTGCATAGTTGTTTTTGTAGTAAGGCTGTATATAACATTTGGCCCTTCGTGTGTACGATAGTCTTATTTTTTTTTTATAGCTTGGTATAATCATCAATTGAGTTCTCCCACCCCGGGCATGGCGGGAGGGACTGTCAGTCTTTTACTGACTAAAATCCACGATGTCCTTCAATAGCTCTTTACGTTCCGGGGTCATGGTAAGGATATAATCCCGCGACCCCGGCAGGCTTTGGCCCTCTGAGAGGGGGGCCCTGTCAGTATGCTGACTCTCTTTGAGGCGCGCGTTGGACACAACGCGCCGTCGACCCGGGCATGGTCCATGGTCGGGCAGCGAGTTGCCCTTTCGTCGCTGCCCGCATACCCGCGCGTCCGGCGCGGCGCCGCGGGCGCCTACCACTGCGGTTGGGGCGGAGGGAGGACGCTGTTGTCTCTCTCTCGCAGCCCGCCTCCTCCTTCACGAGCATTACTGCTTCGCAGAAGGAGGCGACCGCTTACTACTCCGTCTCGCCCCGCAGCATGGCCGCATTCAATGCCGGGCGCGAGTTGTCTCCGCCTATCGCCGTCGTGAGGACACGTCGGTGCTCTGCCCAAGCGGGGCAGTCTTGCACCGTATGCTTTACTGTGTCCTCCGGGCGATCTTCGCAGTGGTGGCAGACGGGTCCTAAATGTAATGTAGTATTTTTAAACGCGGCACAAGTCTCGAAATGTCGATAACGCGTGCCCCGTGTACGAACCTTTACTTTGCAACTTTAATGATCTTTAGTTAAACTTTCTTCATATTTGACCAGATACATTTTTTAATGACACTTCGCGTACTCCGACGTCTTACACAGTTTTAGCGATCACCCAGGGAGATTTAAGACAGCGATTTAAATATAGAGGGAAAATACTATTCATTTTGCACAGTAACGAACAAACACCATTACAAAAACATAATATAAAGTAAACAGCAAAGGTTTTCTATGAAAATTCAATATCAAAAACAATCGGACGAATATTGAAATCAATATCAATAATAACGAGTATTTCTATTATTAGTCGGGAGGTTTCATTATTTAAAATCATATAGTGTGAAAATGAGTTCATCCGTGACTTTGATTTGAACAAACTTAAAAGGGTTTATTTAGATTGACCGTGAACCTTAGATTTATTATAGTTTTCTGATCAAACGATGGGTAGGAATTTGCCGCACACATCTGAGATATGACAGAATGTATCAAAAGGCCCCTTGGTAAGACTGGTTGTCAGACTTTAGAGCTTCTGACTAATAACGACGACTGTCAAAGATCTACAAATGACAGCCGGGACCAACGGCTTTACGTGCTTTCCGAGGCACGGACGAAACTCGCTATGACAAATGGTCGCCCATCCATAGACCAACCTCTGCGAGCGCGGCTTAACCCGGACGATCGGCTTGTGCGGCTGTAGTTATTTAGCCACGAGCTAAATAACTACAGCCGCACATAACTGAGGTCTTTTTATTCATCTTAAATTACGATGTTTGAAAAAATAGGGACGTTTAATTTATGGCAAATCACAAATATAGTGCTTTTTTATACCCAATTTATATCATTATGCATTGCCATTAACAATTGCTATTCAACGTGGCAATGGTGCCAGCCATGCCAGAGTCAAAAGCAGGGACTGAATTACCCAAAAATAAAGGTACCTTAAAATTTCGGTATGACGTCATACCGTTAAATAAAGATAACCGATATATAACGGTACCGTTATTTTTTAAAGTAGCCGAATTTTAAGGTACAATATTTATACCGGTATATTTCGGTAGCGGTACCATAACCTTTATAATAATATCGGTACCGTTACCTTAACCTTTATAAATAAGGGTTTTCTTTGATATACCGCCTCACCACTCTATCTGTCTCTGTCGTTCGCGATCGTTGAATCACTCAATGTACTTAAGCGCTATATTCACGATCCAGCACGGCTGTACAGCAGCTCAAGGTCGCGTTGCTGGACGTAGCAAAAACATCGTGAATAGGATTGACGTACGTCAAGGCTTGTCCAGCAACGCGACCTTGAGCTGACGTACAGCCGTGCTGGATCGTGAATATAGCGCTTTTGCTACGTCCAGCAACGCGACCTTGAGCTGCTGTACAGCCGTGCTGGATCGTGAATATAGCGCTTTACGCGGGCTATCTGCCTCAAGGCGCGGGGCGCGGGCGGCGGCGGCGGCGGCAGGCGCGTACTTTGTAGGTACATACATACGCATTTACTTAGGATCGATCTAACGTATGTCCTTTGCTATAGTTTTTTATAATATTGTTTTACGGTTACCGTCTACTATCATTTCTTAATTCGAAAATTGTTTAAACTTGCTCGTTTCGTGTTTTGTATTTATTGGTAGGTACGTGATTACTTCTATGCGTCTGAAATAAGAATGGAAAAGTCAATGAGCTGCCTATTTTTTGTTCTGCTTTGTACAAATGAACTCCCAGTTGAGTAATATTTTTATCTTCTATCTTTCTAAGTGCTCAAACACGTTGACTCGCGGACTCGCGAGCGCAATGATGGGCGCGGTCACGAATTATCAGACATAATTATGGCGTAATATCCAAGTGTTCGAAATGCACGGTAACGGGCAAGCTAACGTCTGACGTGCGCGGCGCGCTAGCGGCAGATCAAAGGCGTGAGGTGTTTGTGTGTGTCTCTTTAGGATGCTCCCACATCTAACGACGCGGCATCAGCTTTTTCCGTCGCCCTTTCTCTTTCTGTCGCTTAGAACTGCCATTTGCTAGACCGAGACACTACTGCCATTCGCACCAGCTCGGCTCGGACGACGCGACGCGACTTCGGCCGACGGCGGAACGAGTCGTTTGTAGATTAGCTGATCGCATCCGTACGGCTGCGTGCGGCGTCGAACTGCTCCCGAACCGCGCCGAAGACGGTCGAACGCATGGGCTCATCTCCGACGGTAGCTGATCGCATCCGTACGGCTGCGTACGGCGTCGAACTGCTTCCGAACAGCGACGAAGATGGCCGAACGCATGTACCTACATCTCCGACGGCAGCCGAACGGCGCCGGAGATGGCCGAGTACCAACGATGGTTGCATAGCACAGTGTTCTACGAAGACCATTTTTCAGACATAGCTTTTTTAATATGAAAATCTGATAGTTTAAGTTATTTAAATGAATTACTTTGTATCCCCATTGTACTAGCATGTCTAGTTTTTGAGATGATTTTTTTTGAAAATCGACAGTTTTCAATAAGCCATTTAGCTTTAGCATTAACTAAATAATTATGATACGCAAAATTATTATGACCTTAGAAAAATCGACGGAGTTTTAAATGCTGCATATTTTAGTACTCAGTAGATTCAGACTTATACGAGGTTTTTAGTCTTTATTTTTTTCTTTGATGTTCGTCGTATTTGTGAAACTGAAATTATGCCCTTCATTTTCATTGCGCACCAAAAAAATACCACATCATTGCGTGGAATCAATGTCCGAAAAATGGTCTTCATAAAACACTGTGCACAGGTCTTGTGGGCACAGGCGCGGCGCCGAACAGATGCGAAAAGCCGTCGCGACGGCCGTTCGGAGCAATCGACTTCCGATAGCATGCGAAAATCCATCGCGGCAGCTGATCGGCGGTAAGCCGAGTAGTGTGGTGATACGCACTCGGCTTAAGCCGGTTTCACGTCGATAACTTTGGGAGCACCCTTAGCCGCCAGGCATTTGTGCGAGCGACAAGTTCATACAGATTAAACTTTCCTACAGCTTGGCTAGACCGGATTGAAACGGTACTAATTTTTTTATTTCTGACAGCGTTTTAAAATCTTTGATATTTAATGTAAACAAAGACCGCAGGTTTATTAGATTTATTATTGTGCCATAAAACTAACGTAATAAGTGAAAAAAAAAATCATTCAAAGTGCTGGTAGCGCGAAGACAGTGGCGACTTCCGGTTTTCTACATTTTTATGTCAAGCTGTACCTGACGTCGAGTCGAGAGTAAATCGCGCACTCCCCGCTTGTTTGACTTGAACACACACAGATATCTCACGTGTTTGATATTGTCGCGCGCGTCAGCGTCAGCTACTTAGACCCTAAGTAGCTTGCCCGCTGCTTAGACCGCATGTGCGTTTTGCAAGTGACCACTTAAGGTGCGTACAGACTATATAACATGTTATAGATGATGTGGACACAGAATGTTATTTAACAATATTTTTGGATAGCACTGAAGAACGACAAACGACAATTGTTATATGTAAAACATTGTTACACATTGCAACATAAAACAATACCGTACACATTGTACAGTATTGTTTAATGTTGCAATGTTATATAACAATGTTAGATGGTGTGGACGTGTTATATAACAATGTTAGGGGAAACAGGGGACACTTGATCCCCAGCGGTGGCTGCCGTTGCCAGGACTGGGGGGTGCCCTACCGTCAGGTGAGGGTGGGCGCCCTCCGTCCGGGCTTCGCGGGGTTGCAGACCGTCACGGTTAGCTGCCCAGTGTCGGCGGCCAAAAAGCTGCAGGAGGGCCGAAGGCTCCTGTTTCGTTGGGTGTCTTCCCAGGTGAAGATCCTGAAGCCCAGACCCTTGACGTGCTTCCGCTGCCAAGTGGGCAACCACGCGGCATGCAATTGCATCTCGGAGGTAGACCGCAGCGACAGGTGCTTTCGCTGCGGCCATCCCGGTCACAAGGCCGGCTAGTGCTCTGCCCCGCCTCACTGCTTCGCATGTGAGACGGCTGGCAAGCCGGCCGATCACCGTGCTATGGGCAGGTCCTGCGCCCCACCAACCAAGGCCAGGGGCTGAGGTAGGCCCTCTGCCGCCGCCGTCACAGCCACTCCCGCCGCCGCCGCCGCCGCCGTGGCCGTGCCCCCGCGAGGGGCCCTGTAGGAGGCTGGAATGGATTCCAAATAATGGCCCCATTGCGCTTCCACCAGGCGAACATCAACCACTGCTCAGGATCTCTTGCTCCAGAGCATGGCGCAGTGGTTGATCAACGTCGCCGTGGTCGCCGAGCCATACTTTGTCGTGCCCAGAAATGACTGGGTGACGAACTTGGACGGCTCGATGACTCATCTCGTCGGCCGCCGCCGTTACCCCGCCCCTCGATCGCGTCAAGAGAGGGCGCGGGATCGTCGCAGCACGGATCGGGGAGATCGCCGTGATAGGCGTATATTTCTCCCCGAGCCAAACTTTCGCCCAATTTCAGGACCTCAGGTTCCTATCGGAGCTGGGAGACGTCGTCGTCGCCTTCGGTTCTCTCCCCGCGCTCGTCCTAGGGGACTTCAACGCCAAGAGTGTAGCTTGGGATTCCCGGTTTACGGTCGTTATGCGGGGTAGAAGGCTGGAGCACTGGGCCCTGGCGCAGGGCCTAGTAATCGAGAACCGGGGTTCTGTCCCCATGTGGTGCGAGTCGGTGGTGGACGTTACGTTCGCCACCTCAGACCTGTCGCCGCGCGTCTCCGGATGGCGCGTTGTGGTAGAGGTGGAGACCTATTCCGATCACCGGTATATCCGGTTTGACGTCTCCGCCCAGACCTCAGACGCGCCGGTCCCAAGTGGACGGAACCCAAGTGGTCCGCGATGGGCGCTGAAGCAGTTGGACCGAAAGCTATTCCTGGAAGCCTCGATCGTGCAGGCCTGGGTGTCACCACCGGACAGGCCTGCCGACGTTAACGACGAGGCGGAGTGGTTCCAGGACGCCATGTCGGAAATCTGCGACGTGGCCATGCCCCGGGTCCGGCAAGGCCTGTCCGGTATCGCATGTCGTCGTCGTCATGGCAAGGACTGAACTGGTGGTCGAGCGTGCTGGCAGCGCTGCGCGAGGCCTGCGTTGCCGCGCGACGCTGGTACACCAGGTTCCGCAGGCGCCGCACCCGACCTCCGGATGCGGCGACTGTAGAGGCGGAGCTGCGTGAGGGCTACAGGGCAGCGAAGACCGTCCTCCGCGACGAGATCTGGCGGGCAAAGGAATTGACCCGCAAGGAGATGCGAAGTCCCTGGACAGGGACCCATGGGTCCGACCCTACAATGGGCGAGAGCGAAGCTCCGCCCCTGGGCTCCCTCGTTGACGCAGTCTCCGGCCTCAGTTCCTGGAGGAAGTGGTGAGCGCTTTGTTCCCATCGCGAGGGGAGCATACTCCCCCCACCCATGGCTCCGCCACCGACGGAACCTGACGGTGAAGCTGACGCAAACGCGGACTACAGCGACGTCGACGTCTACGACGCTCCAGAGGTGACCGAGGTGGAGCTGAGAGTGGCGGTACAACGGTTAAAGGCCAAAAATACCGCCCTAGGACCCGACGGCCTGCCAGGAAAAGCCTGGGCTTCGACTGGGGGGTATTTTTGGCCTCTCTTCTCCTACTCTTCAGCGCGTGCCTGGAGAGGGGCCAGTTCCCGTTTCACTGGAAGATGGGGAAGCTGGTCCTGATCCAGAAGCCCGGGCGCCCTGCGGACTATCCGTCCGCATTCCTGCCCATCGTGTTGCTCGACGAGGTGGGCAAGCTCTTTGAGAGAGTCATTGCAGACCGCCTCGTCGGGCACCTGAATCGGGTGGGTCCGGACCTTGCGGAGAGCCAGTTTGGCTTCCGCAGGGGGCGCTCGACGGTGGATGCCATCATGCGCTTGAGAGCCCTCACAACGGGGGATGCAGTGGCCCGGGGCAGGGTCGTCTTGGCGCGCCGGTCACCAACGCCTTTAACACCCTGGCCTGGAGTTGCATCAGGGAGGCACTCCGGTATCACCGGGTGCCGACCTACCTCCGTCGCATAGTCGAGGTCTATCTGACGGACAGAGCCGTCATCTACCCCGGTCACCGGGGAGAATGGAACCGGCGAGAGATGTCGTGCGGTGTTACACAGGGTTCGGTCCTGGGGCCGCACCTGTGGAACATCGATTACGACTATGTGCTACCTCGGCTACCTCCCTGACAGCGTCGGCGTAATATGTTACGCCGATGACACGCTGTCCAGAAGCGTGTCACGCAGTGTTAGACGCCCGCGGCGTCGGACGTCGGCAGACGTTCACCGGCCACGTAGCGTGATAAAATCATCAAATAAGTCCTCCCACCCCCATACTGTCAGACTTCTACTGACTAAAATCCACGGTGTCCTTCAATAGCCCTTTCTGTTCCGGGGTCACGGTAAGGAAATAATCCCGCGATCACCTATACAGGGTGAATTTTTCAACTGGGCGTGGATGACTATCTCGGAAACTATGAAGAATATCGAAAAATGTTGAAAGGAGTCTCGAAGCCGATTTTGACGAAAACTAAAACTGCATTATTAGATTTTCAAAAAATCGTGTGCGTCAGAATGGCTGGTTGCCTGTGGTGTTGGTCAATGAGAGTTGATTCGAAAATTGCTACATAATTGCTTATATTTGCTACATTTAATAAATCATTGCTACATAATGATATATACTTAGATATGAAATATTTTTTTTGACCAGCCATCCTGACGTCAGGATGGCTGGTCGCCTCCTCGTTTAAAGTCAAGCGTGTAGAGTTTCCCGAAATGTATTGCGTCAATAATTGCTTCATATTTACTTCATTTATCTCATTTATTTGTATCTTTAAAAATATGCTAAATAAAGGATGTAGCAGTAATTTAAATTATCCCAAGGAAAAGTTCCTGATAAAATAATGAAGGCAAATAGTTGCAGTGCGTCTTCACTCAACGGTATTGCTACTTTAGGTGGCAGGCGTTCTAAATAAAATTGTTAAATGGCATGTTATGTATGAGTAGGTAAGTGGACAATAAGCATATTAGAAGGATATCGTAAATAAAAAAAAATACGAAGAGTAAAAAGAAGCTAATCCACATTGTATATGTATGCACTGGGGTAAGTCAGATTTCTATCCGACATTGCGTAGTTTCCCGAACGCTGCCCAACCGAGTTGGATTTGGTGGTTGACCTCTTTCTCGAAGTTGGACCTACCTAACTGGACTACTTGTCCTAAGTAGATATTATATGAGTCACGATTTCGAGTATTTTCGTATTATTTTTACGCATAAGTCAACTCGGCGAAGACCGTCTGGCGGGTAAGACCGTACATTAAGCAATAAACAAAGTCTGAATAACCACAGCAATTAAATGAAAAAATGGTTGATTAAAACTGTTAAAACTTAATTTTTTGGAGTTCGGGTTGTCTTGCTGTGGTTATTCAGACTTTGTCGTATTGCTCACTGTACGGTCCTACCCGCCAGACGGTCTTCGCCGAGTTGACTTATGCGTAAAAATAATACGAAAATACTCGAAATCGTGACTCATATAATATCTACTAAGGACAAGTAGTCCAGTTAGGTAGGTCCAACTTCGAGAAAGAGGTCAACCACCAAATCCAACTCGGTTGGGCAGCGTTCGGGAAACTACGCAATGTCGGATAGAAATCCGACTTACCCCAGTGCCTCAAGACAAAAGTCTTCCACCAATGTGTGTTACCAGTGATGAGTTACGGCACCAAAACGTAGTCTATCACTATCGGCCTCATCTCAAAGCTCAAAGTCGCTCAACGAGCTATGGAGAGCGCTATGCTCGGTGTTTCTCTACGTGATCACATACGAGTCACTGATATAGTCCACCGGATTAGCAAGCTGAAGTGGCAATGGGCAGGCCATATTGCTCGCAGAGCAGATGGCCGATGCGGTCGAAAAGTGCTAGAGTGTAGACCACGGACAAGCAAGCGCAGCGTAGGACTTCCACCAACAAGGTGGCCAGTCAATCTTATAAAAGTCGCTGGAATACGCTGGATGCAGGTCGCTTCCAACCGGTATATGTGGAGATTAAAAGGGGAGGCCTATGTTCAGCAGTGGACGTCCTATGGCTGAGATGATGATGAATATGAAAATAAGCTAAAAAATTGGTTCGGGCGAAACTACCCTTGCACATTTTAAAAAGGGGACATCTGGCTTGCGGGCCACCTTTTTTCGTGGGCGATATGTCCCATAACCACAGCATTAATTTACCTTATTGTCGTATTATTTTTTCGCATATATTATGCAATAGATATGGAATTAGCTTCTTTTTACTCTTCGTAATTTTTTTTATTTACGATATACTTTTAATGTGCTTATTATCCACTTACCTACTCATACATAACATGCCATTTAACAATTTTATTTAGAACGCCTGCCGCCTAAAGTAGCAATACCGTTGAGTGAAGACGCACTGCAACTATTTGCCTTTATTATTTTATCAGGAACTTTTCCTTGGGATAATTTAAATTACTGCTACATCCTTTATTAAGCATATTTTTAAAGATACAAATAAATGAGATAAATGAAGTAAATATGAAGCAATTATTGACGCAATACATTTCGGCAAACTCTACACGCTTGACTTTAAACGAGGAGGCGACCAGCCATCCTGACGTCAGGATGGCTGGTCAAAAAAAATATTTCATATCTAAGTATATATCATATGTAGCAATGATTTATTAAATGTAGCAAATATAAGCAATTATGTAGCAATTTTCGAATCAACTCTCATTGACCAACGCCACAGGCAACCAGCCATTCTGACGCACACAAAAAATCGATAATCCTGGCCAGGAATCGAACCCGCTGATTTGGAAAAAATATCACACCCTGTATTATTACACCATTTGATAGTGTTGCTAACAAGGATCAAATTCTATATTCCTGTATAATGACTAGTTTAAAATTGATGATTATCCAAAATAAGTTTACTAAATATAATGACTAGTTTAAAATTGATGATTATCCAAAATAAGTTTACTAAACAAACTATTTAATCCAAATAAAAACTTTCGAAAAATATTTTCTTACAACACGAAACACAAAATCATCCGCCATCTGCTCAACTACCGACACGGATACCAATTTAAGAAAGTTAGGACGTACCATAGACTTCAAATGTGGCCTTTCTTAATTTAAATTGTTTTCACAGAAGCTCTGTAAATCAAGTGTATCTAGTCTGCCGTAAGGATCAAGTGTCCTCAGTTTCCCCTACGAGTTTCACCTGAAAGAATCTATGTACAAAATTTCAAGACATTATCATGAAAAATCATAAAGTTGTTAGATAAGTTAGTACCTGGTTGTCCGTTCAAAAACATGCTCACTTCGCGGCTGGGCGCACAATCCGTGCCTCCTGTGTCGTATACTCATTGATAATAGTTTGGCAATAGGTAATTAACCGGTTAAAAAGTGACACAATTAAAAAAAAATGGAACAAAATAAAACATTGTGTAAAAATTATTGGAATCGATTCAGTTTGCTTATTCTGAACAAACTACATAATATACCTATTCAGGTTTTGCATAAAATAAACATATTGTTGTAGGTACCTATACCAGGCCTGTCTCACTCCGCGGTGTAGGTATAAAACTGCGGGGCCACTTCGACGTGGCTGTCGCGCGCCGGCCGTTCAGTACGCGCTCCGTATCTTATTTATTTTAGTTACTTGTGATTACGTACAAGTAAAAATGAAGATAATATAAAATGAAGAAAAGCAAAATATTGCATATAAGTAGCTTTTGGTTGTTCAAATAATAACAGTGATAAGAGCCTCACATTTTTGTGTTAAGTAAAATTAATACGATCAGTATTATGTATGCTTTTATTTCATATTTTTTACGCCAATCAGCCCGCTGAAATATGCACGAAAGAAGCAATAATGGATTAAATAATGAAACATAAAAAAGTAAGATTGTCTGTTTACACAGTACATGAATTTGAAAAAAATAACCTTTGTTCTGAGACTATCAGAATATCAAAACAGTGTTTCTAAAATAATCGGTCAAAGTCGATGATTTTTTTCATCTTTTGGAAATTGTAAAGCAAAATCTGTTCAGTTTGGAAGGGTTGAGTTGACAAATGGGGATGGCAACTCAAAGCTAATCGTAGATGGCGCTGCGATAGTTGGTCCCTACGTCTACCTTGTACAAAAAAACAAACAAGATTATTTGTTATAAAAATTGAGTATAAATACAAAACAAATATGGAAAATTATTCGTCCATGCAAGTACTATATACTAAAAGAAGAATTAAGACGCCGCGGCGCATCTACAAGAGGAAAAAAGTGATTTAATTGAGTGGTTATACGTTTGATTTTACCGTAATAAATCCACAATTACTTGTAGTTGAGGTTTCAATTTTTGAATTTAGGTATGTTTTACCTGTCCTCTCCTTTATCAAGAATATAATGCTGGTTTTGACTTTCTATTTTGATAAAATATCGTAATGTTTAAAGTCAGTAATTTTAACCTTTTTTTCTATTTAGATTCGAGAAATATCACAATATATTTAATTTCTTAACACCACAACTATTACAAAACTCGTTCCAGGTGATAATTCTTCGATTTTCGAGCGATACAATACTGGTACTTAACCTCCAAAAGAAAAGTAGATATTATTTTGAAAAGTATATTCCATCATTTTTACAGCTTATTACACAACATCTAGTCATTTTACATCAATAAATGGTTTTTTTTCTGAAAATTCCTTTGATTTTACAGTTCTTTGGGGACCAAACTGTCATTTTCACTTTGACACTTGCCTTCCCCATTAACTGAACATTACAATAGAATTGACAATTATTATAAAACTTTACCTACATCCTACATTTTAAACATTATTATTTTTTGTTTTTCTAAGATGAAATGTTTAAAATAGAACAATAATAGGTAGAAAAGATAATATTGGTATATATCATTTCTAACGTAAGGTGCCGTAAGTACTATTAACATTTTGTCCTACCTATCGATAATATAGTATGTAGTAATCGATGACGAAAACAAAACGATATAGGCTGATGATAAAAACAAAATTCCTTTAGGAACATATTATATTAATAATGTAATTTAACAAATGCATAAAGTACACCTACCTACTTGACTGTGCCTCCTAAACTCGCAAGTCACAACCCTAATGAGCGCAGCAAGCGTTGACCTTGATGTGACGTCAGCGTCAGATAAATTAAAATAAACTCTCGCGCGTAACCATTAAGTACATTTTTGCTTGCGCACGGGAAGTTTAGGTTACTATAAAAGTAGGTGAGCGATGCGGGTGCAAGTAAAAATGGACTCTATATTCTCGTGCATACATTTTACATTTGTTTGTTTTTTTTTGGGAGTAAAGTTTCTGTACCTTTAGGTACTATTATATGTATATTCTGTGCCTATAGGTACATAAAACGAACACCAAACAATTTCTGAGCTTTGTGTAGGTACCTACCTGATAATTTAACAAAACATAATATTGGTAAATCACAACAGTAAATGTGTTACTAAGAAGGTAATACCTACCTGCAGGTACACACGTTCAACCGCACAACGTTAGGTACCTAGTTACTTACTTAGTCACAAGTATTATCATAATATCAATATACTCGTACCATTGATGTGCAGTTGCCTGTAGTACATACTCCATTTTCTACACAGCCTACATAAATGTTTAACCATAGTCCATAATAATTTGACAATAGGTAGGTAAACCAAGTAAGCCGGTATGTACCTACTTACTTTTATAACAGCTGAACATCCAACCACTAAGCAAGTAGAGGCATTATTTTCCTTCGAAAATGAAAAAAATGCGTAAACTGCGTTTCTACGCTTTCTTCCCATTTTGTTTATATAGAATAAGTACTTATTACGTTGACGAACTATCAACACTTACCCGGCACACAGTCGATAGCAAAACAAATACAGGGAAAGAGAAAAAATAATTTGCATACAGTGTTCAAACACATGTACTAATGCGTAACACACCACCGTCGCGCGAAGTCCTTCCTGCCCCGCGCTATCTCGCTCGCACGCATGTATTAAAATAAGAATTGCACAGCAAGCAAACACAACGTCAAGTTTCAACGCGTTAGATACCCCCGCCTGCCCCCGCCCTTGTACCCGCGCCGTGCTTCCTCGCATGTTTTTCGGTACCGAAATCGTATAAAGGTTAAATAACAATTTATCCTAACCTATATTTATATGGGTACCGGTATAGCTCAACCTCTATTTTGAATCGGTACCGTTATATTTTTGAGGTATCTTAACCTTTAACCGTAACCGCTTTCAGTCCCTGGTCAAAAGTCTGACTCAGCAGGATACCTGAAAAGAAAGGACTAAGTGGAATTTTAGTCAGTAAAAGTCTGACAGACAAATCAGCTCCACACAGGGAGGACACATTTGATGAATTCCTCTTCAAAAAACGAATGCTGCCAGCCTTATCAAATTTTATATTTTCCCCATTTTAATACTTTTATTTTTTTTTTGACATCATCATCATCATCATCAGCCTGTAATGTTCAAACTGCTGGAGTGGGCCATAATTCACCACGCGGGCCCAGTACAGGTTGGTATTTTTTTTCTTTATAGTTACACGTATATGAAGATTGTACGTGGGCATGAGCCAATGGAACCTTGAAATAGGACAAGCTGTAATATAATAATAATTTTATATAATAATGAAATAATATAAAACCGGCCAAGTGCGTGTCGGGCCACGAACAGTGTAGGGTTCCGTAGTTGCCCATCAAAATACTTATGCGAAGTAACTAAACTGATTGGCTGAATTTAATTTTAAAAAGAAGAATTTTCAAAATCGGTTCAGGAGTCTTTGCGAAATCAGGGAAAATACCAAAGAAAAAAGATTACGACGAATTTAGAACCTCCTCCTTTTTTTGAAGTTAGTTCAAATCAAAATAGTTGACGATAAAAGCCTACCTATCCCCAAAAAATAAAGTTGACAAACTTATATTTGCAGTTGAAGAGGATGTTCTCCGATACATTTTGTTTAAGAAAATATGTTAACCAAGTACATGTTATAAGTTGGTCGACTATTACTCGAAAAGTTGTAAAGCCTACTTAGTCATGATAATTTTCTTTTAAACTTCGTTATATATACTACTATTGCGAATTTTTTCACACCCCCAAACATAACCGTTTAGCTGGTAGAGGGGGGGGACACTCGAATCGAGCAAAATTTTGCACGTTAAAGCTTAATATTTCACAAACGAATTTTTTTATCAAAAAACTGTTAATGGAAACTATCATTATTTTTTAAAGGCCTATTTAATGATACCCCACACTAAGGGGTACGCGCGAAAAAAAAAATCCTCACTTTACGTGTAAGTACAGGAGGTACCCTAAAAAAAATATTTTACGAGATTTTATTTTACCACTTTTTTGGCACAACAAATCCGCATATTTACACCAAATTACAGCTCTCTAGTACTGTGCGTCTCTGAGCTAAACTGCGGACAGACGGACGGACGGACGGACGGACGGACGGACGGACGGACGGACATAGCGAAACTATAAGGGTTCCTTGTTGACTACGGAACCCTAAAAATGAGCTATTTTCTACTGCCATTTACCTTTAAAGCCAATTAGTTGTCGGAAATGGCTTATTTCCATGCTGGGAGACGGTAAGGTAGCTTCTAAGGATCTTGACAATGCACTTGCAAGACCATTATTAGTTAGAAGCACTTCACAGCTGTTAATAATACACCGTGACTTTTTAGTCGTCTTACAAAAGCAGACCAGTTCATGTATCCAATGACTAGAACACGTTTATAATAAAAAAATAGGCATTTATGAGATTTGAAAAATTTAATAATACAATTTTAATTCGTTATTATGACGCAAGGCGTAGTTAGAAACAGCCATGTCTCATAGAAAATTGAAATGGAATGATCTGCCCGACTATTGCGTTGAGCAGTGTTGCCGTTAGGACAATCTAGTTTGTGGCCACATGTAAGTAAAAAGTAGCCAGTTTTGCAAAAAAATCTCTTTCAAAATTCAGCTAGAAGTGGCTAAAGTGCTTTTGGCTAGATACTGTTAGGTATCCAATTACTATTGATTAATATTACAATTTCGGCATGGTGATAATATGGGTTAAATAAAACTATTTTAATACTAATTAGTATTTAACATTATTAAAAGCTAATAAACGTTCAGCTAGTGAAAAATATTTTCAATTATTTGGTTTAAAATTAAAAATCAATTCCAAAGTCTACAGTGACATCTGGATATTCATTAATCTCTTCGTCAATGGGTGATGATGTGGGTGATATTTCAATTTGTTTGACCGATTTGACCGTTTTTGTGACTTTGCTTATAACTTCAGCAGGCAAAACATCATTGTGGCAAGCTTTTTTTAATATTTTTAATTGTTTCTTGTAGTTTGGTTTTATTAATCGGTAGACTTTTAATAGTAATTTAGTAAAAGTTTAACAATCGAAAAATCAGCCAGAAGTGGCTAGATTTATTTTGGTGGCTAAAATGGTTTTCTGTTTGGCTAGAACCGTTGAAAATCCGCTAGATCTAGCCACAAAGTGGCTAAAACGGCAACACTGGCGTTGAGTAGGTATACTCTACAGCTTGATACGTTAACATTTTAACAGGGTGTTTCATATTTCTAATGTACCTAGCTATTTATTAAAAATAAAAATTATTATTACGATAAAAAAAAACTCGCCTAGAGGTATTTTAGGTCGGACACATTAAGTGGACCACTTTTGTAAGACGACTAAAAAGTCACGGTGTATATGATATTTATTTTGCCTTGAGATACGTTAAAATAATAACTGTTTTATTATTACGGCTGGCTCGTACGGGCTTGCAGGCGGCGAGTATTGTATAGCCAACGTGGCAATGCTGCCAGCGTTCTGGTCACTGTTCCCGTTGACAGCGGACGTATTCTTTGACGCCCTTTGAATTTTTGTACCTATAACTATTGGGGTGCTAAGACAGGAAACCTCCACGTGCTCCCGTGTACTGGAGTTCCCTCTCGAATACGTCCGGGTACAAGACCAGTTTTTCGGGCCGTTGCACCCTGGGATGCGGGCAAAAACTCTTCCTTAGGCACCGTGTGCCTAAGGGGTCTCTTTGCCCTTATGCGAATAGCCTGTCTTGTGGACGCTCCAACGCGTGTCCCTCTGATTAGCAGAAGGCTTGTGGACGGTGAGTAATGGGTAGCTCGCCGTCCGACCAAGGACCAAGCCCGGGTCGGAGACGCGTCGTGTTTCACGCCAAATGCCCTCTAGGGTCGCGGGTTTTTTCATTACCAAGCATACCGTGGCCCCGGAACGTAAAGGGCATCCGCAGGAACACGGGTGGATTTTAGTCAGTAAGAGTCTGACAGTCCCTTCCGCCCCACCCAGGGCGGGAGGACTCATTTGATGATTTTACCACATAAAACAAAAAAAAAACCTATAACTATTAAGTTTTATTTATTGTTTGTTTATTTAGTATTATATTGTATTATTTAAATTATTATCCACAACAATATTAGACTCTGAGCTCCGGCCCTTTGAGTTCAAAATGGCTCATATAAACATTTATTAGGAATGTTTCTAAGTTTGCGTAGTACAGGTGCTCGTAGCCATGTCGTAGCTCACAACATATCTCTCGTAGTAAGTTCGTAGCTTCCTAGCACGTGCAATGTCAGTGAACTCGTAATAATGATAATCAGAAATTTGAGAAGAAATAAATGGAGAAAATCGAAAAAAAAGTGACGACATAAAAATCCCTTCCATAAATTAATTTTCTAGCATTTAGTTTCTTGGGGTGCTATGACAGGAAACCTCCACGTGCGCCCGTGGACTGGAGTTCCTTCTCGGATACGTCCGGGGGGAAGACCAGTTTTTCGGGCCGGTGCACCCTGGGATGCGGGCAATAACTCTTTCTTAAGCACTGTGTGCCTAAGTGGTCTCTTTGCCCGTATGCGAATAGCCTGTCGTGTGGACGCTCCAATGCGTGTCCCTCTGATTAGCAGAGGGCACAGCGGCGGAGCGGGCTTGCGGACGGTGAGTGATGGGTAGCTCGCCGTCCGAAGGACCAAGCCCGGGTCGGTGGCGCGTCGTGTTTCGCGCCAAATGCCTGCTGGGGTCTCGGGTTTTTTCTTAACCCAGGATACCGTGGCCCCAGAACGTAAAGGGCATAGGAAGGAACACGGGTGGATTTTAGTCAGTAAGAGTCTGACAGTCCCTTCCGCCCCACCCAGGGCGGGAGGACTCATTTGATGATTTTACCACCTTAAAAAAAAAAAAAAGCATTTAGTTTCTTACATCTGAGTTACTCGTATATAAGGCATAGTTTTCCAAAGAGATTCACGGGAATTCTTATACCTATTTCTTTTCCACAGAAACATTTTAATTACCGACATGAATAAATAATAGGAGATTTACATGACTCGATTTGTCGTGCAACAAAGTTGCTTTAGAAATAACCATTTTCCCGGGAACCGATCACCGATTTTTACGAATATTTTACGTTCGAATTTCATTTTACCGAAAACTATTGACGTCGGTCAATAGTTTTTGGTTTTTTGCTATTTGTGTTACGGTGTGATTAATAGAAAATTATTATTAGTTGAAAAGTTTTAGGTGAATTGAAATTCGGTCAAATGATTTTCGAACTTAAATATGATAGGTAACCCATTTTCCTGGTGGATTTTAGTCACTCACGGCTTGCGGTTGTCACCGCACTGTAAAGCGCCATTTAGATGGGGAGAGTTTCTCGAACGTTTCCATTCGATAATGTCTAAGCAATTATCGCAAGCAATAATCGCCATAACATAATCGTGTCAAACTGTTTACACACAGGCAAGAACAAAATCTCGTATACGATTATATCATACGAGATTCGCATATGACATTATCGTAGGCGATAATGTCTTTGTTTGTTTACACGGCGATATTATTGTAAGAAGATTATCGCATACGAGAAACTCGACTTGTCTAAACACGATCTCGTATGACATTTTTTCTCGTTCATACGAGTATCGTACAAATCAGTTTGAACCGTTTTGTTTTGTTAAGCGCCATTTAGACGGGGAGAGTTTCTCGAACGTTTCCGTTCGAAAATGTCTAAGCAATTATCGCAAGCAATAATCGCCATAACATAATCGTATGAAACTGTTTACACACAGGCAAGAACTAAAATCTCGTCTACGATTATATCATACGAGTTTCGCATATGACATTATCGCAGGCGATAATGTCTATGTTTGTTTACACGGCGATATTATTGTAAGAAGATTCTCGCATACGAGAAACTCGACTTGTCTAAACACGATCTCGTATGACATTTTTTCTCGTTCATACGAGTATCGTACAAATCAGTTTGAACCGTTTTGTTTTGTTATGTCACTCATGTTAGCAACTGTCATAAAAACTCGAAATGCGATTATTGCTTTGACGTTCTGTTTAGACAGACACTTTCCCTTACGAGAAATCTTCCTATTCGAGGCGATTATCGCCCAAGTCAACGGGCGATGTTTAGACGAAGACAATATTTTATATTCCTTCGATTATCGTATGTTCGAGTCGTGAAACTCTCCCCGTCTAAATGGCCCTTTATGTCACTCATGTTAGCAACTGTCAATGACAGTTGCTAACATGAGTGACATGAGTGACAGTCTGTCATAAAAACTCGAAATGCGATTATTGCTTTGACGTTCTGTTTAGATGGACACGAGAAATCTTCCTATTCGAGGCGATTATCGCCCAAGTCAACGGGCGATGTTTAGACGAAGACAATATTTAATATTCCTTCGATTATCGTATGTTCGAGTCGTGAAACTCTCCCCGTCTAAATGGCCCTTTATAGATAGAATCGAAAGGCTTTTGTCGAAACTTCACAAGTCACAATAATTTTTGAAATCGGACCACGTCAGGAAAAGTTATGCGTGGTCATAAATTAAAAAAAAAAAAAAAACATGTCGAATTGAGAACCTCCTCCTTTTTTTTCGTCGGTTAAAAAAACGGGGAAAATCGACCGTACAAATCCCCTATAGCAAACACATTCGAACCAGTCAATAAAGTCAATAATTGCAACAAGCTCCTCGACACAACGTGGGTGAAAATCTTCAGTTCAAACATAACATAAGCAAAAGATTATAAAAGCGGTTCAAGGGATTATCGTCTTCCGTTAATGTTAGCTTCGAGTCGTGAATACGAAATGTTCTACTTTATAGATTGTATTAAGTTAAATGTTAACATGTGGGGGAATTATTGGAAATATTTTTGAAGAGAGATTTATGAAGGGAGTTAGAGTGAGAGGACGAGAGCATTTAGAAGCTTTGTTTCAAAGGAAAGGCTTACAAGTTCACGTAATGTCAAAATATAAGACACCTGTATTAATAAATTGTAAATCACCTCTTTTATAAGTTTACCTTATTAAACTTACCTACTTGTTTTGCTCGTCATGTTCAGTCATATGGGGTAACTGTTAATTAGTGTACGATACCTAAACACGTGATTGTGCTCATGATAACAAACAATTTTTAGTATGGGAGAAAAGCCGAAATCGTGAAAAAAAAACAGCTGTTCAGTACATTAAGCAAACAAAAATGTACTGAACAGCTGATTTTTTGTCTTTTGAATTACCGTGACCCCGGAACGTAAAGGGCTATTGAAGGACACCATGAATTTTAGTCAGTACGAGTCTGACAGTCCTTCCCGTCCGCCCTAGGCGGAAGGACTCATTTTATGCTTTTACCACGATAAGCTATAACTAAAGATATATTATTAAAGCTTATTGGCTGGATTATTGAGGATGTTAATAATATATTTGGTTAAATATATTCAATACAAAGTAACGCACGCATACTCATTTAATATCAGACTACATTTAGTTAATTAATTAACCAAGAATTTGAACTCACCTCATATTATGAAACTTGTTATTAACATCGCTATTACTAAGAATATTACTTGGTAACTTTGTATAAGATAATCATATTGATTCGAAGAACATTATTTCGACATATTGCTGTTACATGGCAAACTAGTAATAGAGTAATTTACTGCATTAATATGGGCTGATTTTTCAACAGTCAGATAACTTTTATCCGAGGAATAAAAATAGCGTTTTGACATATTTTCTATAGATAAGCTGTCAAACCGCCTTTTTTATTCCTTAGATAAAAGATAACTGACTGTTGACTATATAAATCAGTCCTAAATTCACCACGTATTTTTTGTATTTTTTTAAATCATTGATTTGATACAGATAAAACACTTTGGAATTCAGGATTGGTAGGTTGCTTGCGATACCATAACGCCTGTTAAATTATACCAACCGAGTGACGTTTTGTGATTTTTTGAAGCGAAGTATTTTTTTTTTAGCTTGGTAAAATCATCAAATGAGTCCTCCTGCCCTGCCCGGGGTGTTGACTGTCAGACTTGTACTGACTAAAATCCACGGTGTCCTTCAATAGCCCTTTATGTTCCTTGGTCACGGTGAGGAAATAAATCCCGCGACCCCGGCAGGCTTGGCCTTCTGGCCTTCTGAGAGGGGGCCCCGTCATTTTTGTTGACGCTCTTTGAGGCGCGCGTGGAACACAACGTGCTGTCGACCCGGGCTTGGCCCATGGTCGGACAGCGAGTTGCCCTTTACTCGCTGTCCGCATGACTCTAACGCGGTTGGGGCGGAGGGAGGACGCTGTCCTCTCCCTCTCACGGCCCACCTCCTCCTTCACGAGCATTACTGCTTCGCAGAAGGAGGCGACCGATGGCTTCCCACTCCGTTAAGCGATGTAACTTGGACAATTTTGGTTTTCGTAACAAATGAAGAATTCAGGTCAATTTTTTATTATTCTATTTATTTTGATTAAAATAGCCCATTCTCATGACTTTAGTCAGAGTATCGAGAACAACCGCGATATAGTCCTCTGTGTTAACCCAGATTATAAGTAAGCTATGTACCAAATTTCACCCAAATTCGCTGCGTAGTTTGTGTGTGAGTAACGAACATCCGTCCATGCATCCTCACAAATTCTCGTATTGTGTAGTATAATAGTACAGTAGCGTATTTCCCTTTCCGTGTTCAACTGGCGACATCGGTCTCGCGAAATCAACACGCTTTTGTTTTACTACGGAATCCTACGATCCCGTGTTCAATTCGCTTCAACTGAGCACGCTTTTGCGATCAAGCAACGTTAAAAGAAGTTTTACAAAACAGTGTGTAATTGAATGGGACTCGCTGGCACCCCGACTCGGACAATTTAGGTTAGAAGAGGATGGCGGGGTCTGAAAGACCCCGCCATCCTCTTCGTGGTTATTTTTTTTTAAACCACCCGGAAGTAGGAGCCCCGCGAAGCGGGCTCCGTCGACCCGCTACTCTACTATTTTATTTATATAGTAACAACTGCACACGATTTTATTAAGGGGCTCCTTCTTCCGGGTGGTTTAAAAAAAACGCGTCGGGGTGCCAGCGAGTCCCGAGCTCGCTTCGCTCGCTCATAAAACTACGAAGCACATTTAAAGTGTTCAGTTCAACTGCACACGATTTTGTTAAACCTTACCCAGCGCCACTTGATCACAAAGGCGTGCTCAGTTGACGCGAATTGAACACGGGATCGTAGGATTCCGTAGTAAAACAAAAGCGTGTGGATTTCGCGAGACCGGTGTCGCCAGTTGAACACGGAAAGGGAAATACGCAGTACAGTAGTAAGATCATAAGTAAAACCCATATCCACAAAATTATTACCAATGGATTAAAAACCATTAAACAAAATACAGGGTAATTTGTAAAACATCATGTGGCTAGTCTTTTCCCAACTATATTAAGGTCGGCTTCCAGTCAAACCAGATTCAGTTGGATATCAGTATTTTACATGGAGCGACTGCCTGTCGTACCTCCACAACCCAGCAACTGGGTAATACGATACTCCATGGTAAGACTGGTTGTCCGATTTTAGAGCTTCTGACTAACAGTAACGACTGTCAAAGATCTACAAATGCCAGCCGGGACCAACGGCTTTACGTGCTTTCCAAGGCACGGAGGAAACTCGCTATGACAGATGGTCACTCATCCACAGACCAACCTCGGCAAGCGCGGTTTAACCCGGAAAATCGGCCGGTGCGCCTGTAATTATTTAGCCACGAGCTCCTCCTATTGTGTAGTATAATAGAACAGTAGTAAGATCATAAGTAAAACCCATATCCACAACATTATTACCAATGGAGAGATTAAAAAGCATTAAACAAAATACAGGGTAATTTGTAAAACATTAACAATATTTCGATTCTGAAACATAACTCCGACAAACGTTTCTCCGTTTAACGATTCTCCGACACAACGATTCATTCCTGGACGGTTCGACGACAAAACCTTTCCTCGACGAACGTTTCGCCGACAGAACGATTAAGTCATGAGTACTGTGTTTCATGAAGTATTGTATATAATTATTCTGAAAGTACGTTTGGTTTTAACAACATTTACTATGAAACAACCCTTTTCTTTATCGTTTTAACATCATCAAAATATGGGTATATCCCCTCAGGGCACGAGAGACTGTCAGTCTCGAACTGACTAAAATTCAAGGAAATTCTTTAATAGCCCTTGACGTTCCAGGTGACCCGGTAGCCTGATAAGACAGTCATACGATCCCCGTAAGCTTTAGCCCCCTAAAACACCAAAAGATAAAAAAATTGCTGTTCCATACATTGTCAACGAAAATATATTCCAATTTATGTAAAAAACACTTTTAGTTTTCTGTTTAGATTTTCTATAAAGGGTACATGATAAAGTTATATTCAGTCGAACCAATATTCAATTCTGAATCACCGCTGTCAGATGTCAATGTCATAACTTTTTCCACTGTGTTGCAGAATTGCGCTTGATAACAAGTTTTTCAGAATAGCCCTGCCAATGTCTATAGAAATGCTACACGCTCGAATCGATACCATGTGATAGCCCTTACTATCGGACTAAATAGACATTTACGAAGTTTAGGGCTGATTATTCAATAGTCAGACAACTTTTATCTGAGGAATAAAAATGGCGGTTTGACAGCTTATCTATAGAAAATATGTCGAACCGCTATTTTTATTCCTCAGATAAAAGTTATCTGATTATTAAAAAACCAGCCCTTATTATCAGACTTTATCATCATGCAATAACGACTAACCGACACATCTTTTTTGACGTGTTGACGGTTTCAAACCTGCAAACTCTTGCCAAAAAACCCCTAATCATTTAACTTCTTAACCATTTCTTATGTATACAGCGATAGAGACATTTAGCTAACTGTGGACATTTTGCGAAAGGGACATTTTGCGACTGAGCCGATTTTTCCAGTCATATAACATGATAGCCCATTCTTTCACTATTGTATTAACAGACTTGAGTCCTTGTGCAATTGATGAAATATTGACTGCACATACATTGAACTATTTGTCATCAAGACTCCGTTTTAGCAATTTCTCTACGGAACCCTAAAAGTGTGATTGTGATCTATGACGGGGTGCTCCAGGAGCTATTTGTGGATTCCTGGAGTGCAGACTATCCATCAGTCAATTTGTGAGATCAAAGCACTCACGGGCTGTATTCCAAAATAGGTCGCCCTGGTATTTGCATTATGTTTTGCTTATTATATAAAAAAGTATGTAGTGTGACCTATTTGTGACTGTTGCTGTTTTTAGTTTTAAAATCAGAAGTAGTCAGTTGAAACATTCCTTTTTGACGGTTTTTATCGCAATTTACTTATATTACGATTCCAATTAATAGAGGGACCGTCTTTAATGTTGCTCCATACCAGTATTTTCTCCTGTATAGTGTGAGCATATAGAAACATAAAAACACACATACACAAACACCCAGACCCGGACCAACTACTTGTAGGTCATACAAATATTTTTTCCATGCTGGGATCAAACCCGCGATACATTGCGCAGCCGATAATCGCTCAGTCACTACGCCAATCGAGACAGTCGTTCTGAAAACCGAAGGCTCTATGATTTTTCTCTATTCTGTAAGAATGGGCATGAGGACAGCGAATAAAGGACAACTCGCTGTCCGACCATGGACCATGCCCGGCTCGACTCAAAGAACGTCAGCAAAAAATGACGGGGACGCGGGATTTATTTCCTTACCGTGACCCCGGAACATAACAGGCTACTGAAGGACACCGTGGATTTTAGTCAGTACAAGTCTGACAGTCCCTCCCGCCTGCCCGGGATGAGAGCCGATTGATGATTCTACCACGTTAAAAAAAATGTAAGAATACAATTTTAATTTGATGAACACCGATGATGACGACATTATCAAATGCACTTTGTTTGACACATTACACAAAGTTGAACTACGATTGATTGCTAGCAAAGACATAGTTATGAATTATTCGAAAACGTTTAATATAAAGAGTGACATGTCATTTAATTTGTATGCATTTAATTTGCATATACAATAACAGCATCCAATTAATTTGCTTAAACCAATAAATTATTTTTTGGACATGAAAAAGTAATGATGAATACATAATTCGTTCAGTAGTCAATGGCTGGGAAAATGACATTTTGCATTTTTTGGTAAAATAGGTCATATTAATAAAGGACGCATGTTTATCAGTACCGGAAGTGCTGTACGCACAACATTGAAAGGTGCTGATAGACTTGAGCATTGACTTGTAACAGAACATCGATCATTCATCGTTTTTATTATAATTATTCTCACTGTTGGGACACAGGCCTCCTCTCTGTAAGAGGGAGTGGACTGTATTCTATCACAACGGGCTGATAAGGATTGCTAGATGTCACATGTTTTCGAATTTTTGTTCTAGGACATGCCTTTTCTCAAGATGTTTTTCGTCACCATTTTGAGAGCAGTGGTGATAATTATTTAGATAAATATGATATGTGAATAAATTACTTACATGAAGTAATGCGCTTGGTTGGGTTCAACCTGACAACCTACAACTAGATGTGTTGAGGGTCCTCGCGGGCGGGCAGCGAGTAAAGGGTAACTTGCTGCCCGACCATAGACCATGCCCGTGCCCGGGTCGACGGCGCGTTGTGTCCCACGCGCGCCTCAAAGAGCGTCAGCAATATTACGGGGCCCCCTCGCGGGACTTATTCCATCACCGTGACCCCGGAACATAAAGGGCTATTGAAGGACACCGTGGATTTTAGTCAGTACAAGTCTGACAGTCCCTCCCGCCCTGCCCGGGGTGGGAGGACTCATTTGATGATATTACCACGTTAAAAAAAAAAGATCGGGGTCCTTACCTGGACCACCACCGCTATCTAACTACAGATTACATTATAAAATGGTTGTAGACAGAAACTACACAGCGCCACCTGCTAAGATACTTACGTATTCCTTACGCCACACCCGCATAAACTAAACTAAATAATAAACAAAGCATCCAACAATAAATACTAAATACTGTCAGCTACTTCTGTGCCCAAGGCGATGCGTGTGGCGGCATTGCCTCTAGCCAAGATAAAAGCCAGCTCTCTCATGAAATTAAGTTGCCCTATAAGGAACTTACGCCGAAGCTTAGCACGAGTTTTCACTTTTTTACTTTACAGCGTCTTTCCAGTATTTACAGTGTTTCTTGTATGACAAAACGGAACAGCGCCTCTGGTGTACGAATAAGGAACTCATTTTTTCCTTGAAAATTGTGAATTTGAAATTGTCAAAGTTCCAGTTTACTTTACGTCTCAAGTACTGAAAACTCGTGCTAAGGGTACAGATCATAACTCTGATAATGGTAGCCATACAACATCCTGCCTATCGTATGACGCTTGCAATTGTTTCAAATTGGCAGTTCAAGTCAAAGTCAAAGTCAAATCATTTATTTTAAATAGGCCATCAGTGAGGCACTTTTAAACGTCGAATATTAAAATTAAGGAAAGGGATGGGATGGGATTGATTCTACACCCATTCGCTAAGGTAGGTTGCATGGAGAAGAATGGGCAAGAAACTCCATACTTACTCTTTTTCAAAAATGTTTAACAATGTTATGAAATAACAATTTAAAGAATAAATAAATGTGAAAGCGATGTACTCAAGTCAAGACTATTAAATCATTAAAAGGATAAAAAAAAACAATAATTATACAGCTAAAAGGTACACGGTGTTCACACTTTCACAAAATAATGCAATTACAACTTAAAAAAAAATACAATAAAGGCAGTGTGTGAGCATTAAAATTTCAACCAAGTTTGATTCTGCTCAAGCCCTACATTGTACTATGGAGCAGGACCGGCATGTTTCCAGACATTTTTATCTTGGATATAATCTTCTAATTTATAATATGCTTGTTTACTAAGTGTATTTTTTATGTGACTTTTAAACTTTCTTTCATTTAGAGTTAAAATTTCGCTAGGTATTTTATTATAACATTTAACACAGAAACCCATAAAAGATTTTTGGACTTTGGACGTCTGGTTCGTCGTTCGACGTTTGGTTCGTCCCTATACACCATACACCATACTGCCTATCGTACGATCGATTTGACACAACTTCAAATCTGCAGCAGCGATGCCAACTTAGCAACTTTATAGCTAGATCTAGCTATTATTGGGTGACCGATAGCTACAAATTTATAAAATTGTAGCTGTCGTCATCAAATAATAGCCAAATGCATCACTGCTGCCGATTTGACGTTGTGTCAAATCGATTTGATGACCTATCAAATTGGCATGCATGCCATCAAATACAACAAAACAATTGCTAGCGTCAAATCGATCGTCGATAGGCAGGATGGTGTATGGCTACTATAAGCGGTATATCCTGTATGACCAAACATCTAGACTTCACAATACCCAAGAGAAACCAAAGACTTCAACAATCTATCAAACCGCATCCGGAATTCAACATAACTTAGTTTCTGACTTTCAAAGGCGTGTGTATAACGAGCTGTAACTTTGCTTAACCCACAGATAGCAACGTGAAGCTCCGGAGAGATGGCAAGATGGTTTTGTACCCTTTCCCCAGGGTCGGGAGAGCTTCTGGCAACACATGGCAACTATCTCTTAATGACTTGTATCCTGGTACGTACTGGTGTTTTCTTTTGATGACTTTTATCTGACTTTTTAAAACTTCGCCCTTTACTAGGAATTCCGTATTGTTCGAGCGTGTTTTTTAAAATGTTTGCACTATTTAAAAAACAACCAGTTTAGGCTGTGGGAAAGAGATGGCGCTAGATGACTTGTATAGCTCTGTCTCTTTCCCACAGCCTAAACTGGATCGCGTTAAGAGCTCGTGGTAAGGCCTCAGGGGTTCTAATCGCTAAGCACGTAACCCATAATTTCTGCTTTGGTTACGGTCGTCATCATCATCATCAGCCGGAAGACGTCCACTGCTGAACATAGGCCTCCTCCTTAGACCACCACACCGAAAGACAATTCAGCAATTTTGCAACAACGACAACGAACCTGAAATGAATGTTACGAGTATTACGATATGACGGATAGCTCCTTAGGCCGAGACTCCACCAAAGCTGTGCGAGTCGAGACGTGTTTTGAACAACCCATAGAATTGTGTTATCGACACAGCTCCACTCCGGCAACGCAATTCTATTGGTTGTTCAAAACACGTCTCGAATCGCACAGCTTTGGTGGAGTCTCGGCCTTAGAGTCCGCGACGCCACTCATGATGCAGAAAAGTCGTTGTTCTACATTTCTTTAATGCAATTTGATGTAATGACATAGACACTAGCGCCGCGTTCCTTCCGCTCCAACCAAAGAGAGAGATGCCATTTGATGTTAACCCAACGTAATATTTAAAAAAAATGGCACAGATAAATTCAGGAGTTTCAATGAGAAAGGAGTGTGGGGCAAATTCTTTTAAAAAGAAGAAAAAAAAGGATTCACCTTAATAATTATTATTTATATTCCCCTTAGAATACGAGCCCGCACAAGTGAAGCGACAGCTGTACGCGTTCCCGCGCGTCGGCCGTGATCCTACGATGTCGCGCCTCGGTCGCAGCGACTTGTCGCGTGTCGAGTCGCACGAGTTCCAGCCGATGGCCATCCGACGTACCGAGAACCCTGGCATGTGGTTCGGGCCTCGGCTTGGTAGGGCCTTCAAGAATGATGATGATGGTGAGTTTTTAGATTTTTTAGAGATATACTGACTAGTTTTTTTAATATCATCATCATCATCAGCCGGAAGACGTCCACTGCCGAACATAGGCCTCCCCCTTAGACCACCACGCCGAACGACAATTCGCCACTTGCATCCATCGGCTGCCCGCGACCCTCACGATGTCGTCGGCCCACGTAGCTTTTTATCCTAAGTTTAAGTATACACATAACTTGATACCACGATAAACATGAAACAGTTATAGCGCCATAGAAACAGCGCACACCGCTGGAGGCGCGGCGAAGGGCAATTTATAATATATTCCACAACTATGACACAACGCCATCTAGTCCCAAGCTAAGCAGAGCTTGTGTTATGGGTACTAGACAACTGATAAACATACTTATATATTTCTAAATACATACATATTATAGATAAATTACACCCAGACACAGAACAAATGATCGTGCTCATCACACAAACATTTGTCCTGGGTGGGAATCGAACCCACGACCTCCGGCATAGCAGTCAGGGTCACTAACCACTAGACCAACAGGCCAGTCGATCATTGAAGACAACAATTGAATATAAACCTTAACTACCTTGACATAAGTAATATAATTTAAAATTAATTTACGCACAATAATTTTCAAGTGGAAAAAGACGTTTTTGTTGTTGTCATGATCGGATACTAACATAACTCTACAATTTAACAATCTTACGATCTAACAAAAAATGCGTGTTTTGACACGCATTTTAATCTACTCCCAATTTAAACTAATTCGCCAACGAGATTCTCAATCTAGGTCTCCATTTTTTTTCTAGTCTTAACCTAGATTTTATTGTCCTAGAAATCACAATCCCGAACGAATCCAACGACCACAGCGAACCTGAGCAGACAGAACTGATTCACGAAAACAGGAGGAAACGACAGACCCTCAACTAAACACCGCAACGCTTTGAATACCGACGTTTTAACGCAAGACGCAGCGCATATCGTACGACTGTCGTGCGATAGTCGTACGACTAGTCGCAGAGAACAAAAAAAAAAGTCAACTGTTTTATTTGTGAGTAACGATTTATTGTTGTTATCGGTAAGATGTTATTTTTATATATTTTGTAATTATTTTAGGGCTCGATATTATTATTGTCATGGTTTTGTAGAAAGTCGTAAGGCACAGTCTACAATATGCGCTGTCTCTTAACCATAGATTATTTTAATGTTACCTAGATGCGACACACTAGATACACCGCTGGATCACCACCTCAATACTACTTATTGTTGTTTTAAAGTGTAAATCGACCGTCAAAATTATTGTTAAGATTAATTGTAAGTAAATGTATTAAAGTAAGTTTAAAATATTTATTGATATAAGTATCCATTGCCAAACTTATTTCTTAGGCTGGGGGTTTTATTATTCCTTTGAAAATACATAAATCCGTGAAATAATTTTGGCAAATATTATTATTATAAATAGTATATTATATTAAACTGTTTACAAATTCTAATTTATTGAAATAAAGATCAGTCCAACATTTTTTTTTGGTTTTATTTTTGGTTTACATAAATATATTGTCATTATTCAGAAAGTTGAGGAGTCATGTATGAAAGAGGATGAAGCGAAAGGAGTATGTATGGATCATAGCAGGTGGCGCTTTGTAGTTTCTGCCTAACCCCATGGAAAAAGGTATGAATGTATGTACTTCTCAGGTAACCGTGACCTTGAAACGTAAAGGGCTATTGGAGGACAGTTCCTTTTAGGCCCGACGCTGCGTTAAACGGGCGCCCGCGACGGGCAACCGCCGCGGGTCCACGACACGTGGTCCCGCGCGTGGCCCAGTGCGTGGCCCCGCGCGTGGCCCCGTGCGTGGTACCGCGCGGGGACACGCGGCTGGTTTCCGTGGGTATGCGACAGTCCCCGTCGCGGAGACCGATTTACGCAGTGTCGCTAGTTCAATTTGAAGATTTTTATTTCAATTTCAAGTTAAAGCGCGATATGTAAAAAGTTGATTTGGAGTGACACTGAAATCGAACATTTGTTGGATGTTTATACTTTCCTATTCTAACTTATACTTTTTTTTTCCTATTATTTCATTTAAACAAATACCTACAAAAATAATTTGAGACTGAGGAATTTTTCGCAGAGTTATAAGCAATTTTCATGTTTTGGTAAAAAAACAGAACTTCTCGGCTAAAAAAATGTTGGATTATTGTGCATCTATTCTGTATCACCTACTCTCACCATATTCCAAATTTCAGCACCGGAGGATTTTTTCGAAAGTCTTCATACAAAAAAAAAATTGCTCTCTGCTTGCTCCGATTACCTGCACCGTGTATACCCCTGCACCCTTATTGACTGAACAAGCCCGTGCGTGTTACCGCTGGCAGGCACCGCGCGTAGACCCGCGCGTGGCTCCGCGCGTGGCCCCGCACGTGGCTCCGCGCGTGGCCCCGTTGCGTGGGTGCGGGGCAAACCTCCCCGCGACGGATGCCCGCGCGGGTCCCCGCACGGGTCCCCGCGACGGAGCACTTTTGTATAGAACCGCGCGTGCACCCGCTTAACGCAGCGTCGGGCCTTATCCAAATCCCGTACGATGATTTTACCACGATAATATTAGGCAGAAATAATTGCAAAAAGATGTCTTAAAACGTTATGCAAAAAAAAATACAGTCGAATTGATAACCTCCTCCTTTTTTTGAAGTCGGTTAAAAAGTTTTACTCCGTGTAATGTTAAAATAAGGAAATTTCCCATTTCCTTATTTTAACATTACACGGAGTAAAACTAACAGAAAGTTGATATAAAATAATGAATAGATGAATAATAAATGTACAGACGGCCAGCACATCAAATTACCACAACCTGTCAATTTTTGTGATAGATTTTCAACCTTGTCACAATAGTGGAAGGACGCTGACCTGCTAGCGCCTGTACATCAACAAATAACTTACTAATTGCAATGCATAAACAGGTAGTAGTAGGCATTCCCAGTAGTAGGCATTCCCAGTATTTTTCCGAAAAATGTTTCACAACATAAATTACTATGGACAAAAAATCCAAACAAAACAAAAACAATTTTAAATAACACTTTCATTCAATTTTCCCCAATTCAAGATCCATTCATGAAACACTAGCATCTATTCATTGAATAAGCCCAAAAGTAATTCAATAACATAATATTCACAACCATTTTAAATTAAGTATAATTGCTTCTTTTAATATAGTTTTATATAAATACGAGTAGCAAGGGATGATCTCGCCTCGGGCAATGGACGGCAAATTAAAAAAATAAAACATACTAGAATTCAGAGATAAAAATGGTACGTTTCAGTGATAAATGTTTTATAAATATAAGCGTCAGATTGTTTAGAAGAAACAGAGATTATTGTGGCAAAAAAAAACAAACATCTTTGTACCACTTCCTCCACGAGGTAGTTTTTTTTTTTGTCTGTTAATCGTTATTTGCTTATGCAGTCCGTTTGAGGAAATATCACAGTTATACAATACACGTGCTTGTCCATTTGCCTAGTAGAAAGTACATAGAAACGGTATTTTAATAGATACAGCTTGGCAAAAAACAGTAGAAAACCGGAAGTCGCCAGTGTGTTCTCACTACCAGCACTTTGAATGATTTCATTTTATTTATTTTCACTTATTACGTTAGTTTTATGGCACAATAATAAATCTAACAAACCTGCGTCTTTGTTTATATCAAATATCAAAGATTTTTAAACGTTATTAGAAACAAAAAGATTAGTTCCATTTCAAGACGTTCTGGCCAAGCTGTAATTATTAAAAGGCGTCAAAAACTTCATCCACATTGCTGGGATCAACGGGATGATGCAATTCTTTGCAGTGCCAAGCCACACTGGGACTAACGTTTGCCATGCTCTAGATAGAGCCGGGCACGCCGCAATTGCGGCGGTAAGACCCCTCTTTGAGGAGTGGTTGGAGAGAAGTCATGGCGTCCTTACCTTCCGCCTGACGCAGGTCCTCACGGGGCACGGGTGCTTCGGGAGGTACCTGTGTCTAATGCGGAAGGAGGAAACGTCTGGGTGTCATCACTGCGAAGATCGCCCGGAGGACACGGTGGAGCATACGGTGCAGGACTGCCCAGCTTGGGCGGTGCACCGACGTGTCCTCACGGCTGCGATAGGCGGAGACCTCTCGCGCCCGGCATTGGTTTCGGCCATGCTGCGGGGCGAGACGGAGTGGGAAGCGGTCGCCTCCTTCTGCGAAGCAGTAATGCTCGCGAAGGAGGAGGCGCGCCGCGAGCGAGAGAGGACAGAGTCCTCCCTCCGCCCCAACCGCGGTGAAGGACGCCCACGGCGACGGACGTCGCGCGACGATCTCCGGCCACCGTAGGCGCGGGCATGCGGGCAGCGAGTAAAGGGCAACTCGCTGCCCGACCAAGGACCATGCCCGGGTCGACGGCGCGTTGTGTCCCACGCGCGCCTCAAAGAGCGTCAGCATAATGACGGGGCCCCCCTCTCAGAGGGCCAAAGCCTGCCGGGGTCGCGGGATTATTCCCTCACCGTAACCCCGGAACGTAACAGGCTATGAAGGACACCGTGGATTTTAGTCAGTAGAAGTCTGACAGTCCCTCCCGCCCTGCCCGGGGTTGGAGGACTCATTTGATGATTTTACCACGCTAAAAAAAAAAAAAAAAAAAAAATGCTCTAGATAGAGCAACACTAACCAATTATGGGCCATCACGGTCATCATCATCACCATATTAGCCGTCAGACGTCAGCTGGTAAACGTAGAACTCCCCTATAGATTTACAATAGGACGTTTACGTTGGAAGTGGCTTGCATCCAGCGCGATCCTGTGGACATCATCATGTCTTGCCGGTACGGGGTTAACGTTCAAGAACCTTGCGGCCCCATCGGCCTTTAGTTCATTTAGTATTTTAGGTACTGCCTAAGCAGTACTGAGTGCCCGGGAACGCAACGAGGGAACTGAAAAAATGAGGAATCCATTCTGCCCAGCCTAAGATACATTTTATGAGTTTTATTCACTTACAAAACAGGTGGTTCATTTCACCAAATTATTGAAAATGTTTTGTTTTATTAACACGTGTATCAAATAACCTTGTAAATTGCATACATTTGCATGTAACATAATAATATTTGTAATAGTGGGGATAAATGTGCATAACCCTTTGTTTTCTGAATATTCGTAGCTGCTACGAGGCTACGAGACGCTACGAGACTCTACGAGTACGTGCTACGACTTTGCTACGCGAGTTAAGCCAATAGATGTAGCAAGGCTTTGACCTATAATAATTATGATCGTTTGTAATATTGATTGTTACTAACTGCGCGATAATTGTTAAAATACATAATTACGAATACTTTTTTTTAGCGTGGAAAAATCATCAAATGATTCCTCCCACCCCGGGCAGGGCGGGAGGGACTGTCAGACTGACTAAAATCCACGGTGTCCTTCAATAGCCTTTTATGTTCCGGGGACCCCGGCAGGCTCTGGCCCTCTGAGAGGGGGCCCCGTCATAATGCTGACGCTCTTTGAGGCGCGCGTGGGACACAACGCGGCGTCGACCCGTGCATGATCCATGGTCGGGCAGCGAGTTGCCCTTTACTCGCTGCCCGCATGCCCATAATTACGTACACTTACCGTGAATGATGATAAAATCATCATCATATGATTTTATCATAATTTTTCAGTGAGAGTTGTAAAAGTACTGCACATAAATAAGTTTCATCATCATCTGCCTAGTCTTTTCCCAATAACATTGGAGTCGGCTTTTAGTCAAACCTCAGATGCAGATGAAATATCAGTATTTTACATGGAACGACTGCCTATCGGACCTCCACAACCCAGTAACTGGATAATACCTAAGGACGGTCAGGAACAACGGCTTTATGTGCTTTCCGAGGCATGGAGGAAACTCGCTATGACAGATGGTCACCCATCCACATATCAACATCCACAAACAAGCGAGGCTTAACCCAGAAGATCAGCCTGTGCGGCAGAATGTGTTCATTCGATACTTTACAAAATAAAAAAAACATCATGTGTGCGATTGTGCATGTGCATATCAATTGTTGTATGTATTTAATAAACGGAGGTTTTTCCACAATATTCTGTATTTGCTCCCTTCATAACGGATCATCTGTTGGCTACCTTTGTGGAGCGCCACTGCAAGCGACACTTTTTATACGAGTAGCCCAGCTGACCCATGCTTACTTTGCTGGGTGTCACACGTTTTATTATCAGAGTGGAGATATGCCGGTGAAAATTACTTTACGATTAATGCTCAGAGAAATTAGAAACAACGTCTCGCGAGATTTTAATACATAGTAGTCAAACATAACCTATCATAAAATAATAAAAAAAAACAACATTACGAGGAAATTCGGCGGTAGCTCGTGTCGAGAAGGCACTTAAAGTCACACAAAAGCAAGGGATCTACTATACGATAATATTGGTTTACACAACAAAATGAAAATACTTGCCAAACAATTTTTCGTAATCTTTAACTACCAAACGATATTAATTCATGATTAATTATTTATCAGACTACTTAATTAATTTTTTTAGTGAACTAGCCATTAGATAACAGGTAATTTGTACTGTATATAGTGTTTTTTTTTTCAATGCAAGCATATTGTACCAATGTAACTTGTATGTTCCACAAGTAACTTGGAAACGCGGCCTAATAGAAAACAATAAAACCTAATGACGTCATAAAACGTAAAACTGGGTAAGCCTCTGCAACTGGCAACCCACAACGAGTTTTACTAAATAAGTAAAGTACAAACATTGTGCCGTGTGCTCGGTGCAAAACGAGGGCTTTTGCGACCAGCCGGGATTACTACCGGCCCGTGGTGGCGGCGCCCTATTTCTGTATTGTGGTCGTTTCTCTCTGGACTTTGTGATGAGTGGCGGCCATCTGTTTTGTGGTACCAGCCGACATTATTTGAACAAAAGTTTTAATTGAAAGCAGTGGTGGCCCAGTGGTGAGGAGCTGACGTTGCTGCTAAAGCCCACAGAGTACTTTTATTAATAGGGCACTAAAGCCTTTGGTCCCGGCTGTCATTTGTAGATCTTTGACAGTCGTTTCTGTCAGTCAGAAGCTCCAAAGTCTGACAACCAGTCTTACCATGGAGTATCGTATTACCCAGTTACTGGGTTGTGGAGGTCCGATAGGCAGCTCCACGTAAAATATTGATATTCAGCTGCATCTGGTTGGACTGGAAGCCGACTCCAATATAGTTGGGAAAAGGCTAGGAAGATGATGATGGTGGCCCAGTGGTATCGGCCTCGTCTGAGAACAGTGGTGGCATCGGCCCTGAATTTCATGTTCTATGCCGTGGGTTCGAGCACAGCCAGGCGCATTTCTGTGTGTAATCGCTCTGCGGTTTGTGTCTAATCTCATGGAGGTCATCATCGTCATTAGCCTATAATGTCCATCCTCCATTAGAGAGGGAGTGGTCCATAATCCACCACGAGAGCCCAGAGCGAATTGATACGTTAACAGGTATGTACGAGTAACAGGTCAATTATGTTACATACTTATGTTATTTTTTTTGGATCAAGGACACTGTTTTGAGAGCAGTGGTGATGCTGGGCACAAAACTCATTTTTTTTTCTATTTGTTCTCTTTCCACACACTCCACACGCAGTATGCGTCCAGGGGGATATTAATACAACGTCTTAAAACCAGGCATTTTCCAGTGAGTGAACGAAATGGCGCTAGACGACTTGTTTAGCTCTGTCCCTTTCACTCGCCGGAATAAGACGTTGTAATTTCCAACCAGGTTATCTCACCACCTCTTTTTAGCCCGGTTTCGGATACAGGCGTATATGCCATATCCGTTGATACTTTAGTATAAAGAAAAAAAATGACACAACGTTTAAAAAAAAGATTTTATAGGTTAATTAGCTTAATGTAATGAATAAAAGAATGTTTATTACAATAGGTAAAGAACAGGCTTATTTACTCGCGATAGAAATATAGACACATGGCTAGAGCGACGAATAAGGCGGTTGCAGTGGAGGGGTTCACAGAGTCAGCGCTGTTGCAGAAGTCGGTGAAGCATTGGCAGACTGTTTCCAGATGATCGCTGTTGTCGGCTCTGTAGCATTCCTTCTCGTGGGGCACCCACCCGCAACCACGAGTCACTCGGAGCTCGGAGTCTTTGTGAGGGTGGTATACTGGGGAAAATAATAATAATAGTCTACAGACGATGGGCTTGAGCATACACTTGTAACAGAACATCGAGCATTCGCCGTTTTTAATTTTGTCGAACTGAACAATCACAACATCACTGCGAACATTTTCAAGATCTTTCCAGCGAACGCTATAGTCTACACATATTTTGACTGGCCTGTTGGTCTAGTGGTTAGTGACCCTGACTGCTATGCCGGAGGTCGTCGGTTCGATTCCCACCCAGGACAAATGTTTGTGTGATGAGCATGATCATTTGTTCTGTGTCTGGGTGTAATTTATCTATAATATGTATGTATTTAGAAATATATAAGTATGTTTATCAGTTGTCTAGTACCCATAACACAAGCTCTGCTTAGCTTGGGATTAGATGGCGTTGTGTGATAGTTGTGGAATTTTATTATTTATTATAATTATTATATTATATGGTCGTCGACTTGACTTGACAAACGGTTCGGCAAAAAGCTAGCTAGAACAACTCGTTAAAGTGCTCGCTTACTTAACGTTGATTTTTCTGTAATGTTACATTCGTTATCAGCACCTTATGGGGAATATGCAAATAATTTTACAATAGGCACGCATTTACTTAAAACTCGTACGATTATCTCGCCTGGTGCTAATTGAGGATGTCGTTGACGATGAATTATGTTTTCCCAGAAGTAAACTACCTCTTGACCTAAAAACCATAAGGCTGCAGTTATCAGTAAAGAAAAACTCCGGCACACAGTGAATGTGTTTGCAAAATGCTTTTTAAGTATCATATGGGTGAAATGGCCACCAAGTACCGATGGTGTATTGTTGTACTTTTTGAAGTCTGATTATAGAAAAAGCCAGGTGAAATCAAATTGGCTACTTTACTAAAAATTCTAATTAGACCGTGTGTTAGATCATCAAAAAAAATCTACCCTTATTTTTTCTTTAGTACGTATACCAACATTGACGATACGATACGACGATTTCAAAATTGGGAATTAATTTAGTAAAATGATTGAATTCTCACGTCACGAACCCCGCTCTCGAGTTTTGGTGCGTTATATCTTCGTAAATAGGTACTTATTCGTGCATTGATTTTATAAAAGAAAAAATACATGTCCGTTCTTTTCAACACTCTAAATGACTAATTCGATTTTTACTTGATTGATACTGTTAAATAGCGAATGGTGCAGTTCCATAGCACACTTCCCAGAAATGCATCCGATATAAAACCGACCAGGGGGGTATTACAACGTCTTAAACCATTCTTATTCCGGCGAGTGAAAGTGACAGAGCTATACTAGTCATCTCGTTCACTCACTGGAACACGCTGGCATCGTGGCTTCGATGTTCTAATAAAATTATAAAAAACTAGCAAACCCGGCGAACTCTGTTACGCCACCAGTCTTTGCTATAAACCTCACGGAGCCCGAGACTTTTCCAACGAAAGCAAAACCGTGGAACTCGGTTCGTGCATTCTGGAGTTATAGCGTCAGGAAGGAAAACCCGACTTATTTTTATATAGTAGATTTATTATGACTTACTGGTCTGAACAATCTTCCTGCAGAAGAAGTCGTACTCGTCGTACTTCGGAACAGCCCTGTCGCAGTCAATGATGGGTATGATCTGAGCTCTCAGCTCCGGATTGATCTGCGAGGGGTCGATACACGCTGAATTGTTGGCACTATTGCAATAGAGGCAGTAGATCGCGCTCGCTGGAAAACGTTGGAAATAGAAGGTTAGTTTTTCATTATCAACACCTTCACGCGTCTAATCCGTGAAGGATTAGGTAGGGGGAAGCAGGAAAAGTATCTAATATCTAAGCTTCAGAGAAAACTAACCCCCTTTGGTAGTGATGTAACAACAATAGGGGTGAGTTTTTAACCGACTTCAAAAAAAGGAGGAGGTTCTCAATTCGGTCGGTATGTTTTTTTTTTTTTATATGTATGTACATCGATTACTCTGGAGGAGCTCGTGGCTAAATAATCACAGCCGCACAGGCCGATCTTCCGGGTTCAGCCGCGCTTGCCGAGGTTGGTCTGTGGATGGGTGACCATCTATCATAGCGAGTTTCCTCCGTGCCTCGGAAAGCACGTAAAGCCGTTGGTCCCGGTTGTCATTTGTAGATCTTTGACAGTCGTTACTGTTAGTCAGAAGCTCTAAAGTCTGACAACCAGTCTTACCATGGGGTATCGTATTACCCAGTTACTGGGTTGTGGAGGTCCGACAGGCAGTCGCTCCATGTAAAATACTGATATCCAGCTGAATCTGGTTTGACTGGAAGCCGACCCCAATATAGTTGGGAAAAGGCTAGGCAGATGATATGATGACATCGATTACTCCGAGGTTTCTAGTCCGATTAGTATCATTCTTTTTTTGTTCGATGCAGTATACTTGCAGTGTGGTCCCATAAAAATTTCATCCAATTTGGTTCAGTACTTTTTTTTATGAAGCTTACCATACACCCAAATTTTGCAAGTTAAGTCCCATGTCCACAGTGCCAGTGACATAGTGAGGGTCGCGGGCAATCACCGACATAGTTCATGAAATTTGCAAGTTGAAGTGGCAATGAGCAGGCCACATCGCTCGTAGAACTGACTACCGATGGGGAAAAAAAGTTCCCGAGTGCCGACCATGGACCGGAAGACGTAGTGTAGGCAGGCCTCCCACTATGTGGACCGACGATATCGTGAGGGTCGCGGGCAACCGATGGATGCAAGTGGCGAATTGTCGTTCGGCGTGGCAGTCTAAGGGGGTGGTCTATGTTCAGCAGTGGACGTCTTCTGGCTGATGATGATGTCCACAGTGCCGGATTTGGTCTAAGCCCCAGATCTAGGGCGGCCCAGATATTAGTTTAACTTAAGTTAAACCAAACCTAAAACTGTTTTAAGTGTTTTCTTAAAATGTCCAATAATCCCAGAGACCTCAGAAAATGTTTTAAACTAGCAGCTTTCCGTTAAACGTTAACCAATTTCCTGCATCAGTTTAAAGTGGGCAATTAAGTGTATAGATTAATAATTAGGTCTGTAATTATGATAGTTGCTAAAAAAGGGGCGGCACATGGCGTGGGGCCTAGAGCGCCTGGGACTGCAAATCCGCCACTGAAAGTCCATAGAGGGCGAGCTTATAGCCATCAACCAGTCACAAATCTAGACTCATCATCCTCAGCCTATATTGTTCCCACTGCTGGGACACAGGGTATCCTCTCTGTGAGAGGGAGTGGGCCATTATCGGTGCGAGTTGGTAGATGTCACATGGTTCTACGACATGCCGGTTTCCTCCCGATGTTTTCCTTCACCGTTTTGAGAGCAGTGGTGATGAAATATATTACACAAAGTAATGCGTCTGGCGGGGTTCGAACCCACGACTTGCAACTCGTAAGTCGGGACGCATACCACTGATCCACAATCCCGACTACTACTGAGAAATTCCTAGAGGTACAAGCCGGTAACACTTTGTCGATCCGGGAATCAAACTCGGGACTTCATGTTCAATATAGTAACGTGTTGTGATATTGTGTTTTAGATAACCCGGCGAACTCCGTTTCGCCACCAGATGTTTTTCTTTGCTATAAACCTCACGGACCCCGAGACCTTTTCAAGGAATGCAAAACCGTGGAAATCGGTTCGTGCGTTCTGGAGTTATAGCGTCAGGAAGAAAAAGCCGACTTATTTTTATATAGTAGAAGATTTAGGTCAACCAATATTTAAAACATTTTATTTGTCACTTACATTTGTACACCAAAGATAAGAATAGAGACAATGATAACAGCACTTTATTGGGCGTCATGTTTATCTGGAAAAAAAACAACAGTTAATTAATTAGGGAAGTTAACTTTTTAATAGCGGCCAGTAGAAATTATGCGTCAGTCAGTCAATCAGAAATCACAAAAAATGGAAAGAAGTTTATTTTTTAATATTCAAAGTATGTAATTTCAAGTCCATTATATTCATACACTAGCTGTGCCCGCGACTTCGCTCTATTAGATGTTGGAACTTAACAATGTTACTTTTTTTACTAAGGATTTTTTCTAAAATAAAAGCCTTAAAAAGTTACTCCTTATTACGGCTACCTGCCAATAGAAGTCCCGTCCAATCGGCATAGCCATTTTAGAGATTAGCCATTACAAACAGAAAGACAGACGTTATTTTGGTGTGCACCGTATATTCGTAATTCGTATGCTTGTAGCAAGAAACGGTTATTTCATTAATATTTTTACAAACAGACGCTCCCATATTATGTAGTATAGAGAATCATATTGCAAATACGAAAGTAACTGACGGAATAGTTACCGCAGTGGCTGAGCGATTGGATTGCTGCGCTGAGTGTCGCGGGTTCGATTCCCGCAGGAGCAAATATTTGTAAGATCTACAAGTAGTTGTTTCGGGTGAGGGCGTTTGTGTATGTGAGTTTATAATATGTTTGTAAGTTAACGCACCAACGACACAGGAGAATAATTCCTAGTGTGGGGCAACGTCTTTTTTTTCTTTTTGTCTATTACATTTTCACTTTTGCGATGAAATCAAAACAGCCACTGCAGTCTCGACAAAAATCGGTCGCTAAGTCGTATCGTTATCAGATTCCTATAAAAGATTTTCAACTTTGTTTCGAAAGCATAAGGTTGAAAATCTATTGTAGAAATTTGACATCGATAAGACTTAACGACCGATTTTTGTCGTTATATTTGTCGAGATTGCAGGCCAGGACTGGTAGACAAAACTAATAGACATTTTAATCCCGTCACTAGGTTCACTATCCACTGTGCAACGCGGACAAAGCCGAAAGCAAAAAAAAAACAAGTCAAACTATAATCTTCTGAAAGCTTTGATTAAAACCGGCCAAGTGCGTGTCGGGCCACGCACAGTGTAGGGTTCCGTAGTTGCCCATCAAAATACTTATGCGAACTAACTAAACTGATTCGCTGAATTTAATTTTAAAAAGAAGAATTTTCAAAATTGGTCCAGGAGTCTTTGAGAAATCAGGGAAAATACAAAAGAAAAAAGATTACGACGAATTTAAAACCTCCTCCTTTTTTTGAAGTTAGTTAAAAATAGTTGACGATAAAAATCCCTAAAAAACATACCGTAAAAACATACCTATTAAAGCTGTAAAAATTAAGTTGACAAACTTACATTTGCAGTTGAAGAGCATGTTCTCCGATACATTTTGTTTAAGAAAACATATTATCCAAGTACATTTTATAAGTTGGTCGACTATTACTCGTAAAGTTGTAAAGCCTACTTAGTCATGATAATTTTCTTTTAAACTTCGTTATATATACTACTATTGTGAATTTTTTCACATCCCCAAACATAACAGTTTAGCTGGTAGAGAGGGGGGACACTCGAATCGAGCAAGCACTTTAAAGCTTAATATTTCACAAACGAACTTTTTTATCAAAAAACTGTTAATGGAAACTATCATTATTTTTTAAAGGCCTATTTAATGATACCCCACACTAAAGGGTACGCGAGGAAAAAAAAAACCTCACTTTACGTGTAAGTACAGGAGGTACCCTAAAAAAAATATTTTACGAGATTTTATTTTACCACTTTTTCGGCACAACAAATCCGTATATTTACACCAAATTACAGCTCTATAGTACTGTGCATCTCAGAGCTAAACTGCGGACAGACGGACGGACGGACGGACATGGCGAAACTATAAGGGTTCCTTGTTGACTACGGAACCCTAAAAACTATTTGTAACAACACCTGTGGCGATTTACAAAGCTGGCCAGAATAAGAAAGGACCCTAATTGATTTCTTTTACCTTCAAAATAAATATACCCTAATGCTTCTTTAGTAAAACTCATCCACCCTTTTAGCATTTTTCTTATTGTAATTTTAAAAGGTCGGAAATCATTAATACAACGTTTTTTAATGGACTTAAGTTGTAAGTAATAAATAACAGTTTGTTTAAATTAAGGGATGATTTGAAGGAGGGACTTTTTGGGCCGCGGGACTGTCTTATACACTTTTTTTTGGACCACAAAGATTGCATCTTTAAATACGTCTAGCGTAGTTCAAAACCACTTTTACTCAACCAAGTCAGCATTTCTGTGTTTAGGGACAATTGAAGAAGTATTGAGCAAGTTTTCAGAGCTCCTAAGCGCTCTTTGCTGTGTACATTCTACGGCTAATAACCGATGTGTGGTTACACCTAGTTTTAGCCGGCTAAACCGAAGGAGTAAGTCGACGGAGCGGCTCCTACTTCTGGGTAGGTTAAAAAAAAACAACCACGGGTCGAAAGAACTTCTTCTTCTAACTTAAATTGTCCGAGTCGGGGTGCTAGCAAGTCCCGAGGGTGCACAACGGGTATTAGCCGTAACTTATACATGCACTGTATCGTGCACCCAAAAGCACTTTCAAAAACTGCAGGTAGCTTTTCAGCTGAAATTGGGTATAGGTACCAACATTGTAAAATTGTGAGTGTCACACGTCTACGTGTCATATCATATACGTCTACCTATCTTCGAACGAGATACCTAATTTTTACTCTGATAGAAAAACTTTTGTAAAACTCCTTTCCTGAAATGTAGATTCCACACGATAAGCACTACTTTTACTTCTTTACATAGTATAAAACAAAGTCGCCTTTAAGTCTGTCTGTGCGCAATGCGCATATGACTTCCGATTTCCGAACGATTTCACCAAATTGGACATATTTTTTTCGATGGCAGGACAAGATTGGTATGTAAAAAAGTTTATCTCAAAATCATACAGAAATCGAGGGCTTTATGATAGCTTGTAAAATTAAAAGTTTTTTAACTAGGTACATATTATTTACAAGAAAAAAATAATACTTACATTTTAAAATAAGAATTATTGTAATTTAAATCACTCTTCTTGTTATTTTTTTATTCAATTTATCATTTTTAGAGGTCAGCAAGATAGTACGGTGCCGACCACACTTCAATTGTCGACGATAAAGACTGAGCTAGCACTGTATAGATTTATTACATAATTATATGTGTGTATGTCTTGTCTTGTTGTTTGTGTAGTATGATGTAGGAGTCTTGACCCGCGAAGTAATTTAATATTGTGAAATTCTTAAAAAAGTTCTAGTAGTTCAATAGGGGCTGATTTTTTTAGGAATAAAACAAGGGGTTTTACATATTTCCTATAATAATAATAAATAATAATAAATCTTTATTTTTAGACCGTGGATCCATAAAAAGCTTGGAAACTAAAAATAAAACAACTTACAAACTTAAAACACGTTACATAGACTAATACTAAAGCACATTTCTGAAAGATGGCCTGTGTGCCGAAGCTGTCATTTTTATTCCTCAGATAAAAGTTATCTGATTATTGAAAAATCAGCCCAAAGTAAAGTAAAATGACTGTCCAAGTGTTCAAATTTTGAGATGGTTAAAATTCGACATAGGTATTGCAAAAAAAAGCATAATTATTGAGTAAAAAAAGATTCCTGTCCACCATTAAATAGCAGAAGTTCAGATATTATAACTTGTAATGAAATGCTCGAATCTGTAACGCTTTATTACAGGTTCTTAAGATATAAATAAAGTAAAAACTGTTTGGTTTGATCTTGTACTGTGCAGTAAGCTTTTAGCGCGGGACACACAGCAACACATCAAGCTATACAAAACCAGTATAAGCTGATCGTTGTATGCGCGGAATGAGCATATAAAGCGAGACCACGATAAACTGGTTTTTTATGGCTTGATATGTAGTCGTGCGTACCACATCGTCATGTGAAGCCTGTCAGATCAAAACTCGAAAGTAATCTTTGGTAAATTAGTTTACCTAACTAAGCGATCCTCAAGCTGTGTTTTCTTCTACAATTCATTATAACTGTCTCATTTTGTTTGTCAAATTCGTCGAACACTGAATGAACTTATCTGTTACTCGATACAGTGACCCTTGACTTGCCGTATCACAATATAAGTGAATTATATTGTTTTGTTGACTGTTAGCTAGTATTAGCATCGAAAGATTTTTTCTTCGAATTGTTAAAAAATAAAAAAAAGCGACATAATCTTCAACTAGTCAATTTACGAATAATTTAGATATTTTTACTCTGGTGGACCGGATCTGTGTATTGGTAAAAAAGCAAAAAAATCAACTTATATATCATAACGCTCTTTGCGTTCCAGAGTCACGATATCTTAGATAGTCCTGCGACCATGTAAGCGTTTAGTCCCGTCAGTGTGCTGACAATTCCTTCATCCCGACACGCCGTCTATCCCCGGCCTGGTGGGATCGGACGGCGAGCTACCCATTATTCGCTGAAGAATAAGTTGCGTGTTGCGGGTTGGATTCTTGCATGAATCAAATATTAATTGAGTGCTCTTCAATTTGTTGTTCCTGGTCCGATCCGGTTAATCGGTGTCCGGTTTATAACAAAAGAATTAAATTTCTCAGATATCATGAAAAAATCGGCATGTGCGAGACTAATGTCTAAATCAAATATCAAAATCAAAGCGTTTATTTCAGTTAGGTATACAGGCACTTTTGAATTGTCAAAAGACATAAAATAAAACTAGTACACAAATAGTTATGGTGCTACAGTCCAGTCACAAGACATAAAAACTGTGAAAGTAGCGTAGGTGCGCATTCCAAAGGGTAGATCTGTATGGAGAAGAATGAGCAAGAAACTCCATTGACAGTCTTTTTCAATTGCCAAATTATTACAGAACTTTTTTACATCGTTCATCATCAGATGACATCATTCAGATGGATCTGTAATCACTAAATAGAGATTTCGGCAGTAGAAAGGTGTACCTACAATTTATAATAACAATATGAACCCTTCGTGTAAACAGATATGTGTACCGAGCTTTTAAATCTGCGGTTTGGGCTAATTAATACCTTTAATAATTTAGCTAGTAGAATATTGAACAACAAAATATTCTACCTTTCGTGTAGGTTGGCAATACCGATATTTTTCACAAAATGTGAGTGCATTTAAACAAAGGCTCTTTTCCCGTTTTCATCATCGGACTACAAGACGTATGGCTAAGCGCAATCGCTAACATCATGGTGCATATCCCACCTTATTGTACAAAGCGTTTTGCCACTCCAGAGCTGTGCGCGGTAGTCTAAGGAGTGGAATTACCTGCCGGAGTATTGGCGCATTTACATTAGTCGGTTACACCGTATTCGGTTGAGCCCGTTGTCGGTGTCGAGTGCGCCGTGTCCCGCCCGTCGCCCGCATCCCGCAAACCGAATGCGACCGCCGCCTTCGGTGACCGACCTAATGTAAATGCGCCATATAATTTCCTGATGACAACTTTGGGGTCTTTAAGTCAAAAGTGAATAGATTACTTCTTGGCAAAAGTGTGCTTCACCATCAACTACATCATCGCTTACCATCAGGCGAGATATTGGTCAAACGCGAGAAAGAACGATGAACAAGAAAAGGCAAAATAAAAAATTAAGGCTGAGGTATTGACGGCACGTTTTGGGCAGTGGCTGAGCGCTGCGTGTCGCGTGTTTGATTCCAGTAGCTGTTCCGGGTCTGGGTTTTTGTATGTTTGTAAATGCACCCACGATACAGGAGCAATCCCTATTTCCATCATCATCATCATCAGCCGGAAGACGTCCACTGTTGAACATAGGCCTCCCCCTTAGACCGCCACGCCGAACAACAATTCGCCACTTGCATCCATCGGCTGCCCGCGACCCTCACGATGTCGTCGATCCCTATTTTAGAGTGGGGCAATTTAAGATCATTAGAAAAAAGAATCTAAGCAAGCTAGGTGATTCATCGTCGACCACAACCTCACTTATTAGGAGAGATAGCGGTCAAACACGAGCCTATAGGAAAAAAAATACATTACTACATAGTATAAAAAAAGTCGCTTCCCGCTATCTGCCCGTATGTATGCTTAAACTTTCATTAAAACTACGGGGCGGGCTGCTACTTTAAAATAAAATAATAAATATTTCTGACTTTTCTACTGAAGGCCGAACCAACATAGTAAAGTGACGTCCTACGAAAGTGCATGCGATTGCAATCCTTTATTCCTGAAATACGATCTTTGACTTTGCAGGGTTTCAGGACTTACGCCTTTTAGCAAAGCAATAGTCTTGATACTTGGTGCAGATAATTTTTTTTTTAATAATTTGTTTTCTCTTATTTCAGAAAAATATAATAGAATAGTAGGTATATTTAGTTGATTGCACAGAAAATATGTTTTAACAAACAATTTAAGTACCAAGAAATTTACCCACTTAGGTACTAGATTGAGCCAGCTATCGAAGTGTTGCCCGCCGAGGTCGAAGTTTTCATTTCTTTCTTAGAAAAATAAGTTTTACAGAACTGGTGAGATGTTGGACACTTCTGCCTGATCAGTTGGGCAACTTATGCTTGATGATATTGATTAAATTGAAAAAAATAAAAAATGGCTTTTCGTGATGGACAGATATGTCCGACACTTTGACCAGTCTCTTAGAACCAGTGTCAACTACAAAACTCGATAGTGACATCAAACACAATAATCGAAACAGGTTCTACTTTCAATCACCCGATCTTTGAAGTTAGACTTCTTTTCGTAAAGTAATCAGACAGTTTAATTAAAAATGGACGGTTGGACGTTACCGGATTTTTAATATCTGGACTATAATATTTTAGACAGCGATAAGATTAAATGTTTTTATACATTTTTAAGATTTGAAATTCCTTATAATAAAAGTAGGCCACGGAGCTGGTTGGCCTCAGCAAATTAACGGAGCAAATATGGCGCCAAACGCCTGCCTTGACCTCGGACTGTCTTAAAAATGTACCGCAGTCCTTGAACGTAAAAGGCATGAGACGAAACAGGGTGGCTTCTACTCAGTAAAAGTCCCTTCAGTTCCAAACTGAGTGAGTAACCGGAAAATATTTGCGTGGAAAATCATCAAATAATAAATAAAAAATTATAAGAAATATTTTTCTTTTTTAAATAATATTGCCTCACACTAGTATTTTCTCCTGTGTCGTGGGTGCGACAAACAGAAACACACATACACAAATGTTAGCTAAAATGGACAAGTGTTATTGGAAACTAACTTTACTTTTTCTGTCATACACAATTCTAAGAAAACAATCTAAGTCTAACAATACTTCTCAAATAAAACATCGATATAAAAACATGAAACATGTGAAAAATTGAAAATACAAACGTCTGTAACTCTTAAATTCGCCGGAGGCATTCCTATAATATTTCCATTTCAAGTTTTTTAACGACTAAAGAAAACAGTGGGGTCTCGTATTTTCTTGCAACTTTCTCCATATTACTAAGGTATAACAACTTTTTCTTGTGTTCTTCATATTTAAGTCTTATTTGCGACTGCGAAGGAAAGAGTGGAAACCGGCACGATATAACCCCTTTTTTTACGTGGTAAAATCATCAAATGATGGGAGGGACATGGCGGGAGGGACTGTCAGACTCGTACGGACTAAAATCCACGGTGTCTTTCAATAGCCCTTTACGTTCTAGGGTCACGGAAACTGGGTAAGTCCCGGCAGGATATGGCCCTCTAGACACTCTTTGAGGTCTTTGAGGAGCGTAATGACGGGGCCCCCCGTCATTACGCTCGTCTGTGGATGGGTGACTATTTATCATAGCGAGTTTCCACTGTGACTCGGAAAGCACTTAAATCCGTTGGACCAGGCTGTCATTTATAGTTATTTGACAGTCGATAATCACAGTCAGAAGCTTGAAAGTCTTACAACCAGTCTTTGCAAGAAGTACCTTACCCTAGTATTACCCAGTTACTGGGTTATAGAGGTCAGATAGGCCGTATAAAATACTGATTTTCAGCTACATCTGATTCGACAGGAACTCCAACATAGATGGGAAAAGGCTAGGCAGATGATGATGATGATGAGATTGTATGAAAATTCGTTACTTACTATAAGTGTAAGGAGTCACATTTGACCGGCCTGTTGGTGTAGTGGTTAGTGACCCTGACTGCTATGCCGGTGGTCGTGGGTTCGATTCCCACCCAGGACAAATGTTTGTGTGATGAGCACGATCATTTGTTCTGTGTCTGGGTGTAATTTATCTATAATATGTATGTATTTACAAATATATAAGTATGTTTATCAGTTGTCTAGTACCCATAACACAAGCTCTGCTCAGCTTGGGACTAGATGGCGCTGTGTGATGGTTGTGGAATGTTGTTGTTATATTTGTTATACATTGTATAATATCTAATTAGATTTTCCAAAAGTATCCCCGGGGTCACGGGACTTATCACATTACAGTGACCCCGGAACTTAAAGGGCTATTGAAGGACACCATGGATTTTAGATTTTAGTCAGTACAAGTCTGACAGTCCCTCCCGCCCTGCCCGGGGTGGAAGGACTCATTTGATGATTTTACCACGCTAAAAATTAAAAAATATGTCATAAAGAGGCAACTACTGTCACCGGGACTAAAAATTCACAGAGAAAAAGTTCGAAATCGGCGCGGTCTTATTTGAGGGCGCTAGAATTTACATGTCGTATTTCTTTGTAAAAAGGGGTACAAAGTATTTGCTTCACTTATAATATACAGATTATATCTATCATTGAGGTTTGACAATGACCTCGCAAAACCATGATCAATATTTTCCGTACCTAATTAATTGAAGCATGTTGTAAGACCACAAAGTTGTAGTTCTAATTAATGGTAACAGCAATCAAGGGGTGAACCGCGACAAATGTGGCCAATACAGTTAAGTGCATCCAACTACGGTATGCCAACAGATATTGATGGTTCGTCGCCTATAACTATCATTACCTACATTCAATACTGATCACTAATACTAAGGTTTTGCTACTGGTTTGTTTCTTTTTGAAATAATGTTGCCCTACACTACAGCTTGGCCAGAACGGATTGAAACGGAACTAATCTTTTTATTTCTGACAACGTTTTAAAATCTTTGATATTTGATGTAAACAAAGACCGCAGGTTTGTTAGATTTATTATTGTGCCATAAAACTAAAGTAATAAGTGAAAAAAAAAACATTCAAAGTGCTGGTAGCGCGAAGACAGTGGCGACTTCCGGTTGTCTACAGTTTTATGTCAAGCTGTACTAATTTCTGAAAATATTGATGATAGGAATGTAGGATGGTAGGAAAGTAGGATGGTAGAAAGGTAGAAAGATATTAATGGAGAAAAATATTTGAAACATCGACGAATGTAGTGAGACTCATTCATAAAATATAGCGATATTCCGAATTCTGTTCCCGATGCTGGTGGACTACTAATTTTTATATATTTTTTGTTTAAAAAAATACGAGTAAATATGAAATAGGTATTAAGAGTTAAAACATTTTATCGATTCGTATTCTTAAAACTATCAACCATTTAAGCAAAAAGGGTTAGGTAAATTGCTATATTAACTTACCGTACAAACGGACATACAAACAGTACAAATAATCTCATATATATATCCATCTAATAGCATTTACTCCAATTAATGCAAGTACTTTAATACAAATACATACTGTCGAATGTAGTTCAGTAGTTCCCTCGCACACACCAACCGGTTTCATTTCGATTAATTTGCTAATTACATCAAAATGTTTGAGTACCACAAAAATAACATAAATGAAATCAACAGTATTCCGAATAATTTATCAGTAGAAGAGAATTTGTACTACCGCGATTTTTATTTAAAAGACTTTAAGTACATAAGTCCTGATGTTGTTAATCTTAACAAGAATAAGATTATTAATAAGGATGTTGAAAAGACAGTTCTCAATGAGGAGTTAGAGTCCAAGTCTATGCTGGAGAAGTGGGTTGGTGAAGTCATGAAAGGATTAAAGCAGTTCTTCTATCAAGGATCTCTTCATGGTGTCAAGTTAGTAACCTTTTTAAGCAAATAAATGATTCTTATTCTTATTCTTAAAATCGAATGTTTTCGTTGCAGTGACAGTAACTTTAAAGAACTTTGATTTGATTAAAAATCGCCTCCATTACCTTGCCATTATTTGTGGATATTTGACAGAAGTTTCGTGTAGTGAGAAGTCTGTAATATTTAGACAATTACCGCCTTACGACAAAAAGATAAACATTTGTTAAACAGTTGTCAGTTCTTTTACACAAGACGTGTTCAACAAATGTTTAATTTTTTTTAGTAAGACGGTCTAACTTTAAGGGGACTAAAATATTGACTAGTCGTAGAGGTAACATAGATGGACAGTCATTCGTGTAAAAAAGATGGTGTCCAAAACTGCATTTGAGTCAAGTGGAAAGTGAACAGTTAAAAACTGCCACATTACCTGCTAAAGGAATTGTACCAATGAATTGAAAGCAGAATTATGTAATTGTGCCTTTTTTCTCATTTTTCTCACAAAATTATAGCCTTTCTATTTTCTGGTACCATCACCAACTTTAATGACTATAGCTACGGTTATATCTTTTATATTAAAACGTTCACGCTTGCCGTCAAACCATCAAATAAGTCTTCCGAACCAGGGCGACAGTCCCCTTCCCGCTCTGGTTGACCCGACTGTCAGATTCGTTCTGACTAAAATCCACGGTGTTCCTTCAATAACCCTTTACGTTCCAAGATCACGGAATACCTGATGAGTCAGTCCCTCAGTCCCAGGGTTTGGCCTACTTAGTTGGAATCCGTCAGGTTTCAATAACCTTTGCGCGAAGTAAATCTTCATTTTCTCCATCTTTAGATACATCTTCGAGCCAACCTTCGGTAGAAAAGAGAAGGCGACTTGGATCGTCATTATGTTCATCAGCATCTTCATCTGTGCCGTGGTGATCATCCAGTTGTTCTGCAAGTGGACTTCGACGCCGTTCGTCAATGTTATAGACTCCGTGCCTACTCCTATATGGGCTGTGCCTTTCCCGACGGTGGTGATCTGTCCTCATCTGCATGTGAAGATGTCTTATGCTAATGTGTCTGAGCTTGAAGGGTGAGTTATTGGCCACTTATTATTGGCTTTTTCAAATGGCCTAAGAGCTGTTTGAGGCTACTTAAGGCCCGTTGAACAACTGCTAAATACTTCTTTAGTTATCTCATAACACAGAAAGAGGAGCTCGTGGCTAAATAATCACAGCCGCACAGGCTGATCTTCCGGGTTAAGCCGCGCTTGACGAGGTTGGTCTGTGGATGGGTGACCATCTATCATAGCGAGTTTCCTCCGTGCCTCGGAAAGCACGTAAAGCCGTTGGTCCCGGCTGTCATTTGTAGATCTTTGACAGTCGTTACTGTTAGTCAGAAGCTCTAAAGTCTGACAACCAGTCTTACCAAGTGGTATTGTATTACCCAGTTACTGGGTTGTGGAGGTCCGACAGGCAGTAGCTCCATGTAAAATACTGATATCCAGCTAAATCTGGTTTGACTGGAAGCCGACCCCAATATAGTTGGGAAAAAGGCTAGGCAGATGATGATGACACAAAAACCCAAACCCGGAACAACTATACTTCTAGATCATACAAATGTTCAGCAGTCGAACGCTTACTGCGTCAACCGTCAAATATATGTGTATGTACAATTTGTTAATTATGTAATGGAATATAATTTATTTACTTTATCGAGAACTATTTTTAATAGTTAACTTTTTGTACGAAAAACTTTTGGCACTAACCCCGTATGAAATTCTTTATCAAACAATCATTTCTTATTGTACGCAAAATACGTATAAGGAAACTTAGTCCAATGATAATACAGATGGAAATAGATTTTTTTTCCGTATATAAGTAGATATTGATAAAAGGTAGATATAGGTACAAATAACCAACCGATGATAACCGATGGGGCATAAAAGTTCTCGAGTGGTCACCAAAGACCGGAAAACGTAGCGTAGACAGGCCTCCCACTAGGTGGACGGACGACATCGTGAGGGTCGCGGGCAGCCGATGGATGCAAGTGGCGAATTGTCGTTCGGCGTGGCGGTCTAAAGGGGAGGCCTATGTGAACATCGTCATCATCAGCCGGAGGACGTCCACTGCTGAAGCAGTGGACGTCCTCCGGCTGATGATGACGATGAGGTTAAAATAGCACACTTTTTTTACAAAGTCTCTTCTACATATATCTGAAAAAAAAAAAAACATTTTTCTAGGTATCTTATGATTAACTTGTATATGCCTCGTGGTTATTTTTACAAAAGTGCTTTCCTAGTTAGGATCCACTCTACATTTTTCCTAGTACTAACCTTGTTTTTCGTTTACAACGCATACCTAATAAACTCAGCTTTCATAAATCATAACAGATTGCAAAAAACTAAAGTAAAATGAACTGCAAAACATAGGAGATTGCAAAGTTTTCCTAGTATCAGCACTTTTAAATGAATTCTTTGGTTTGGTAATTGCAAAGGTTTGAAATTCTAGGTTCGATCAGATGATCTCCGGCCACCGTAGGCGCGGGCATGCGGACAGCGAGTAAAGGGCAACTCGCTGTCCGACCATGGACCATGCCCGGGTCGACGACGCGTCGTGTTCCACGCGCGCCAGCAAAATGACGGGGCCCCTCTCAGAGGGCCAAAGCTTACTGATCTACGACTTATTTAATTACCGTGACCCCGGAACATAAAGGGCTAATGAAGAACACCGTGGATTTTAGTCAGTACAAGTCTGGCAGTCCCTCCCGCCCTGCCCGGGGTGGGAGGACCTGTTTGATGATTTTACCACGCTAAAAAAAAACCAACCCGCACTGGGCCCGCGTGGTGGATTATGGCCCATTCCCTCTCACAACCTGTGGCCTGTGTCCCAGCAGTGGGAACATTATAGGCTGATGATGATGATGATGAAAAAAAAAGAATTTTCGTACGAGTATTAAGATTTACAAACCTACTATCATGAATTAATGAGAGCAATGGTGGTTCAGTTTTAACGGACTTACCGAATCGTAGATCATGGGTTTGAACCCGGCCAGGCGTGTTTAATGTGTATTTGTGTAATTTATTTAATCACTACTGCTCTCAAAACGCTGAAGGAACGAAAAAACATAATGTTCTGTCTGTTTCAAGTGAATGTTCAAATCTATCATTACCATGTCTTAGTGATGTCCATCTTCAGTTTACAGGAATTCTTTGCTGCGATGGTGTGTCCTAGGATGACTACTGAAAACAACTTCAGATCCACACGTCTAAATGATCTACAGTTCCACAAACTTACAGAATTTCTTGTTCAGGTAAACCCATCTCTAAGGCTGCGGTTCTACTAAGGCGGAGCGGAGCAGAGCGCGGAGCGAATCACCAATAACACGGGTTGAAATCCACATCTCTTCCCCACTCAAGCCATATGATTGGTGAATCGCTCTCCGCTCTGCTCCACTCCGCCTCAGTGGAACCGCACCCTAATAATAATATTTTGTTTCTTTCTTTCTAAGTTTTGGAACTAATGTACAGATGCCAGCACATCAACCTACCCCGATCTGTCAAATTATAACAAAGTTACTTATAAGTAGATAACAAACAATAGTTATTCGTTATGCAAGGCTGCAAAGTTGATTTTTTGCGCAAATACTTGAATTGAGAACAGAGCGAGCAAAGGATTCTAAGATTGAAACGCGAGAGAAACGAGCGGTTCAAATATGTACAGAATCCTGAGCGATGCGAAGTTTTCAAAGGTACGAGACGCAGAAAATCTTTGCTGCCGAGTGCAAGTGCAACACACAACTTTTCACCTCACACAGCGAGGAAATTTGTCAGTGTAGAAAACAATTGAATACAAGACGTGTTCCAATTTTGAACAGCACTTTGTGCTCTAGAGCACAAAATGGAGTTTTGCGCTCAGATTTTGAATGAGAAATATAATCTTTCCGAGCATGTGAGGTGAAAACCTAATTTCCCATTTTTACTATATGTTTGGAAAATAGTCCACATTTTATCACCAGAGTAAAAAGAAACCAAGTTAGCCTGAACACTTTTCCTCTTCAGGGAGCTCCGACGTGCCCAGAAGTGGTGAAGGCTTGCAACTGGCCCGCGCTGCATGATACCAGGTGGGAGATGGAAAAATGCTGCGAGTTGTTTCAGCCTATTTTTACCAACTATGGATTGTGCTTCGCTTTCAACAGTTTGCCACTCAGTGCTATGTGAGTAGAAATACACAGTTACAGAAACTTAAGCGGCTTATAATGTAGGTGGAGGTGCCCCCCTAAAGGTGCTTAGGCCCCGTTTGCATACTGAAAATGCCATACATGAGAGTCAAACTCTTGTGTACGGCTTTTTAGGGTTCCGTAGCCAAATAGCAGAAAACGGAACCCTTATAGATTCGTCATGTCTGTCCGTATGTCACAGTCACTTTTTGACGAAAGTATAAGATACTGTTGAAACTTGGTAATTAGATGTATTATGTGAACCGCATTAAGATTTTCACACAAAAATAAAACAAAAACTAGAATTAGAATTGAAACTCGAAAAAATTTTCAATTATACTTATTTGTGTAAACAGTATACTTTGGTCCAAAAAGTTAGTACAACGCATTTTCGAAAAGTAGTGTAAAGGTCGGGGTAGGAGACCGCGACACGAGACAGCGACAGGAGACTGCGACACGTTGTCGCGGCCTCTTCTGCTTAGGAGACTTTTGTAGTCTGATTAAGCGTTTTATTTTTTTTAAATAGAAAATGAGCAGCTGAAAGTTTGTATGAATGTCATTCGGCGAACGAAAAGATGAATGAAACTTATTTCATTCATCTTTTTCGGGCCATTATTTCGGTTTCCTATATTTTGTAACATTATTTTCCTACAATAATCTATGAAAACCGGCTCTTAATATTTTTTACAGGAACAACGACACCCTATCCTGGCATAAAACCTTCGACGTCGACGCAAAGCCGGCTGCCTTACAATGGGGGCTGGACATCGGCTACCCGAAGGTCTTCCCTCCTGATCTGAAGATGAAACCGCTCAGGGTCATGGCCTCTGGAGAAGCCAATGGTCTGGGAGTGGAGCTGTTCCTCAATAACACTGAACATCAGTACGCCTGTGAAGGGAAGAGTTTGGGGTTTACTGTGAGTTTCAAATGGCATATATGAGTAAGCATTTAGTGATAACGCTATGGTTTCTTTGTATTTTTCTCTGTATCAGATAGTCTTAATTTTACCTATAGTCCTTCCAGAAACCCTTTTTTACGCATCAAACCGCTATACGCTACTCTTCTCATCAGACCATAGCGGTGCCATCTATCTTAGTACCATATCGTATGATATTTTTTGGATTGTTTTGTGTGTAATGTCATTACAACTAACCAGAAAATAAAACTTCGGCAATTAATCCCTTGATCATCAGTGTCTAAAAAATCATATTTGTTTGTAACCACAAACTATCAACCCTGATACCCCATAAATATAAGTTAATTTTTGTATGACTTTACTACCCTATTTGGCTTTGCTACACTAGGGTTTAAAGGGCCACTAATTTGGACTAGATGTACCACTGATTTTTTCCTATTTCCTTAACTTTTTCCAGATCCTGATCAGCTCCCCAACCGACCACGTCTACACTAGCACCGTCCTTCGTCTCCCAATGGACCGGATGACCACCATCGAGGTCACACCCCTAACATACAAGACCGACTTCTCCCTCAAAGCACTATCCCCTTACAGAAGACAGTGCTACTTCCAGAGCGAAAAAAAACTGCAGTATTACGAGTTCTACACTGACAGCAACTGCAAACATGATCTACTGGTCCAGGAGGCTAGGAAGATGTGCAATTGTGTGCTTTATAATTGGCCAAGTTAGTATCAAGTTAGCATAAACACTACTGGGTCTCCTGTCTGTGAGAGGGAGTGGGCTGTTATCCACCACAGGGACCCAGTGCGGGTTGGTATAGTAGCACAGCATTCCCACCGTAACCGTTTTCCCACCACGTTTGCCAATCAGAGAGGCAACTTACTACTACGAATGTAGTAATTTGCCTCTCTGAATGGCACACACGCCTTGAACGGACATCTACGGTACTATCTTTCTTGTGACTAGGACTGCACCATAATTTTATAGTATTTTCGTTTTTTTGGTGTCTCTGACCATTTAAAATTGCCTGAGTGGCCTACTTGGAATGACTTTGATTTCGATTTAGACACACGCATTTGGGAATTCCAGCGTTTTCCCGTGAAAATCACCTTATTCATATCCTCACCAGTGGCATATCAATATCAGGCTACGAACGCCTGATGTATGCTGCGTGGTACATAATGGTGCCACCATGCATCGATTAGCAAAAGACGATAGAATAGATCAACCGATATCGTGTCTCCCTGCTCCATCTGTTCCCCAGGCCTCTGTCTGAAAAAGCCATCATATCAATCATCGAATGGCATCAATCGATAGGTGTGAGAGCCGCAAAAGTTGTTATGCTAATTATGTCGTACGAGGAGAGAGTCAAGCCGCAATTTCAGGTGGTAAAATCATCAAATGAGTCCTCCCGCCCTGGGTGGGGCGGAAGGGACTGTCAGACTCTTACTGACTAAAATCCACCCGTGTTCCTTCCTATGCCCTTTACGTTCTGGGGCCACGGTATCCTGGGTTAAGAAAAACCCGCGACCCGAGCAGGCATTTGGCGCGAAACACGACGCGCCACCGACCCGGGCTTGGTCCTTCGGACGGCGAGCTACCCATCACTCACCGTCCGCAAGCCCGCTCCGCCGCTGTGCCCTCTGCTAATCAGAGGGACACGCGTTGGAGCGTCCACACGACAGGCTATTCGCATACGGGCAAAGAGACCACTTAGGCACACAGTGCTTAAGAAAGAGTTTTTGCCCGCATCCCAGGGTGCACCGGCCCGAAAAACTGGTCTTCGGCCCCGGACGTATCCGAGAAGGAACTCCAGTCCACGGGCGCACGTGGAGGTTTCCTGTCATAGCACCCCGACATTGTCCCACATAGTTGCAGAGACATACCACGAGAATGTTGGGCGATAAGTCTCCACGACATCTATCCTAGTGAAAATGTGGCTTCATTGTTGCCTTCCTCTCCAATTCCTCGTAGTTACCACAGTCATCTAAGTTAAACAGTAGGCTTGTAATTAACTTCGAAACAAATTCCTTCTTTTGCTTAATGTGTCTAACTACGGAGGGTTCAATGTCAGATCATTTAAGTCAATTAGGCCATTAAAAGGTACTTTTGGCTGTCAAGCTTTAGATATAAATAGAATTGTTTCTAGTTGCCTTGATATGGAAAACATCCCGAAAACCAAAAATTGGTAGGCATTAATGTGATATCTACCAACCCGCACTGGGCTTCGATACGCAGCGGGTCAACTTACACTCAGAGAGGAGGCCTGTGACCTAAAATTGGGAACATAATATATTATAGGCTAATTATTAATATGGATTATGCTTTGCCGGAATAGAACCGTGACGGCATGATTGACGCAGAGGCTGAGCTGACTACTGCGTTGCGTGCCGTGGGTTCGATTGTCATTGCCTTACGGAACAAATATGAATTGTATTATCTGCTAGTAGTTTTCCGGAACTAGGTGTTTGCAAATAAAAAAATTGTAAACACACTCAAGATACAGGAGAAAAGAAGGAGAGAGGTCTTTTTTTGGAAAAAAAAAACTTGAGAGGTGCCAAAGGACACCCGGATGGAACGAAGTTACTGTAACAAAAATAATCGTCGCGACTCCACTCCACTCCGCTCAGCTCCGCTCCACTCCACTCCGCTCCGCTCAGCTCCGCTCCGCTCCACTTCACTCCACTCTTTGAGCTCTAGCACCCTTTCACAACGCGCGATGAGGAACTTCGTTCCAAAAAGTGTCGTGACAACTTTTCGTAAGAATTTTTTCCGTCTTGCCCCCTTTCAGAACGCGCGATAAGGAACTTCGTTCCAAAAAACAAAACTAAAACCAACGAAATGCGGGACATGCGGCGCAGTATCTTAGAAAAAAAAATTCAGCATTACAAAACAGTGTAATCACACCTATCTGAGACGAACCCCTCTTAGCATGATTACACAACGATTAAAAATATTCAACCACGCCCCTAAACCAGAGACCCTGGGTTCAACGCCCGATTTAAAAATACCCGAAGAAAAAGATTAATCCCAACTATGCAAGTAGTAAAGGAATATTAATATTTCAGGAAAATTCATCTGGGAGCCCATCTGTACTACGAAGTATGACTTCAGTTGCATTAACAAGGTGGAAGGTATTTATCTAGATGATTTGATAGCTATAGCTTACAACAATGGACTTTTTACTAAGTATCTGCACACTTTATACCTAAACGTGACAAAATTAAGTTTTTTTGTAGCTTATTTGACTAAGGGTCAGCACAGAGGGGTGCTATGACAGGAAACCTCCACGTGCGCCCGTGGACTGGAGTTCCCTCTTGGATACGTCCGGGGCCGAAGACCAGTTTTTCGGGCCGGTGCACCCTGGGATGCGGGCAAAAACTCTTCCTAAGGCACTGTGTGCCTAAGTGGTCTCTTTGCCCGTATGCGAATAGCCTGTCGTGTGGACGCTCCAACGCGTGTCCCTCTGATTAGCAGAGGGCACAGCGGCGGAGCGGGCTTGCGGACGGTGAGTGATGGGTAGGTCGCCGTCCGACCAAGGACCAAGCCCGGGTCGGTGGCACGTCGTGTTTCGCGCCAAATGCCTGCTGGGGTCGCAGGTTTTTTCTTAACCCCTAGGATACTGTGGTCCCGGAATGTAAAGGGCACAGGAAGGAACACGGGTGGATTTTAATCAGTAAGAGTCTGACGGTCCCTTCTGCCCCACCCAGGGCGGGAGGGCTCATTTGATGATTTTACCAACTAAAAAAAAAGGGTCAGCACAGACCGACACGCGCACATTTCAATAGAGCTATTCAAAATCTAACTCTATTTCTTACACGGAAAGGCCTTTTGGAACATTTTAATAGCAACTCAAAGTCTAACTTCGTTTACTATACAATAAGATGCACATTCGCTGATAAGTTGTGTCATGTCGCGCGTCGCGTCTCGGTGCGGTCGCGGCGGGTGGCGCAAATAATACAGTAAATAATTAGGTACGTGAATTCGCCACTGGCGGCCCTTCGTGGCGTGTTTCAAACAGTTCTATACATTTGATCTTACCACTCGTAATCACGCGCTAAATCACCGCTCACAAGGTAGTGAACGGACTGTTAAATAAATGAGTTCAATAGTGCGCTCATTTCGGTAAAATGAGAGCTCTTACACGATACATAACAGCATTTTTTCACTATCTAAAATGTCATTTCCCAGCAAAAGTAGAAGAACAACTAATCTACGCTTACTACGCGGAGAGTGAGGACGAGAGAGGTACGGGTGCGACCCAGGAGGCGCAGTCTTGCCATCCCTCCTGCAATGACGTCATCTACGCCAGCCAGGTGTTCTACTCCGACCTCAATAAAGAGACAGAGAATACTTCGCACAAGTGGGGACAGTTGAGGATGTAAGTGATACCGTACGTTTTGTTTTCCAACTTGAAGATACTTCTAAATGGAATAATAATTATTAAAGGTATGTTAAAATGTATGTAGAGTCCGCGCCACGACTTAACTACTGTGGAAAATTCGGGGACTACTAAATTTTTAAATGCAATTAGATGTTATGACATAGACACTAGGGCCGTGCCGCGAGTAATGGTAAGCGTCCACAGGTCCGCATCGCACGTATCGGTCGTATCGTACGTAACGGATTTTAGTTTAGCTTGTATTAAAACTCATACAACTGCGTCCACTGATCCGCATCGTACGGACGGCTCATCGGCAATGCCTACATGCGATGCGTACCGATGACGTCATACGGAATGCCGATCAGTGGACGCGATGAAGGTGGCATCGGCAATCCGATTGCTGATACACGCGTCGACAATCCAATCGCTGCCGATACAGAAATCCGTTTGATGCGATGCGACCGATACGTACGATGCCGACCTGTGGACGCTTACCTTAAAGCCACTTCAAGCTTCAACTTAACTTGCGACGCGATGATCTACACATACAATGCTGAAATCCACGATCCATTCACCGTGCAGCACGCTGTAAGCGACGTGCTGTAAACTTGAAGTTCTATGGCTACTAGAAGTAGACTTTTCATGCACACTGATAGCAGATAGCCTGCTACTTACTGCACACTGCTTCCTTCTAGCGTACATAGCTCCAGTGTATATCCTACATAATGAAAACAAATGAAACACTAGACTGTCACATTATTGGGGCATCTATGGTTTTACCTTGCTTGAACTGCTGATTATTTGAGGTTACCCTCGGTTAAAGCAGTGTAATGTTTTTGTTTTCCACAGGGGTGAGGTAACGCAAATTAACGTCCATTTCTACGATGACATGTTCCTAGGCCAACACCGGCACGCGCAGTATGACGACTATTATTTTATTGGTGAGTTCCAATTTTAAATTACCAAGGGTTTTGTTTAATTATCGTTTAAAAAACCCTTCACATTGATAAGCAAGTTGCCTGATTATGGAATTTGGTCACTGTAGGGCGTAGCGGCGTAGCCTATATGGACGCCTGCAACACTAGAGGTACACGCCCTTTTAAGATCTTTTGAAGAGAGTAGGAAAGTACGTTGTTGTTAGGCAGTGGTCCGACCGGCGGCGAGAAAACGAGTAACTATCGGCGATTGTCTCTCTCAGGAAAGAAACGCACAATAAATGTACATTCCGTGTAAACGAAAGAGATGTATATATTAATAGTTGCTCTCTGACTGTTCACACTGCCGGCTGTGCTGCCGGCGACGTCTCGCTTTACTAGTTTTTTCTAGGTTTGCACAGGATTGAGCGACCGCGGGCGAGTGGCGCGAGTAATCGCTTCTCGCACTTGCACACTCGCTTATAGCCCGGCGACAAAACTACACTCGCTTCACGCTGATCACCAACTCTTTTGTAGTTTCTAGTTCTACTCGTTACTCATTTATCGTTGGCGGTCGGACCACTGCAAAGGGACAATACGGAGGGGGGATTGGGGTTGCAGCAGCATGGAGCCACGTGCTCATGGCGTAAGAACATTTCACCAACAGCTATCAGCTGTCCTTCTACACCTGGTTCACCCGCATCCGGACGAAATATCTCATGACTTGACGCCAGACGCCGTGCGGGTCGTCAGCCAATGGGACCCTGAAGTAGGCATAGAATAATATCCCAATATACTGTTCCAGGTGCCATAGGCGGTCTTCTCAGCTTGTTTCTCGGATTCAGCATCATCAGCGTCGCAGAACTGATCTACTTCGTGCTGCTCAAACCTGTTTACGCCATCTTTATTGAAGCTAATCAACCATGAAGCTTTGATAAATTACGCTTTATGTCAGTCATCCACAGTCCAGGTGACTGACAAGTTTGTCGTGCGATGGAAGCGATGTCGAATTTTCTGCAGTCGGCAGATGGTGGCGCGGTCTTTACAATAATTGGGTACCAGTGTTAAAATCAAGTACGCTATGTACTTACAGTTCTAAAAACGCGCTGACGTGTAAACAGATAAGTCCACACATGGAAATTCATTTGTTTTATTTCGGCGCTTTTTTAACGCCCTTGAAAAAAAGCGTTCGTGCGAATGGTAGCTTAAACTTTGACGATAAATAAACTGGATCATGTATGACTGGCTTTACATAAATAATTGTAGACACAAACATTATAAATCATAAAACTTAAAACGGGATATCTACCTACCTACTATTAGATATTATTTGTTTAGAATTTTCCATATTTCGCTTATGTTGATCATCAAAGACAAACTGAAGTATCAGCAAACTTAAAACAAACACATAATAAAATATGTATAGATTTTCATTTTGATATGAGTAGGAGAATGAGTGCTCAAATATTAATGTGCGGTTTACTTTGAGCCGGCGATGACGGCCTAAGCTTTATCTTACGCATTAATTTAGGTGACGCCTAGTGTCAGTGAAAGCTAACAATAGATAAACATGCCTTTTGAGTTAAGCATGTAACTTTTTGTATTTAATCCTACTACTATTATAAAGGCGAAAGTTTGTATGTATGGATGTATGGATGTTTGTTACTCTTTCACGCAAAAACCACTGAACGGATTTGGCTATAATTTGGTACACACATAGTTTATAATCTGGATTAACACATAGGATAGTTTTTATCCCGATTTTATGTTCCCGTGGGATAACTTTCGAGTAGTAGCGGGTGAAGCCGCTGGCAACAGCTAGTACTGTTATAATTTTGTTAGCAATGACATCTACTTAAGTCGGATTTTTCTTCCTGACGCTATAACTCCAGAACGCACGATTGAAACGCCATTGTGACGCCATTCTGGCTAATAATTAGCAGACTCGACACCCTGGTGGCGAAACGGAGTTCGCCGGGTTTGCTAGTACTTAATAAAAAGATTTTCAAAACACGCCCACTCAAAAGCAAGTTTTATTTCGTGATAATCATCATCCTTTTTACCTTCATTTCTCCACTAATTTTACAAAGAACAAAAAGATTATTCAACAGGTAAATCAGAATAAAAAAAAACACTATGTTTGCTCGGATTACGTTCCTGCAGAGATCCGGAGTAATCCCAGAGGAGGGCTAGCAATTATCTACTTGTTTGTAGGTAATCGTAACATTATTAATTCAGGAAATCCCATTGCACTCCATTTGCTAGAGCTTTTGGAGTTGATAAACAAGTCATAAAGCGAAGAAAACTTGAGTAAATGTTTTGGGACCGTTCTAGTCTATGGAAGGAAGGTTCAAGTCTATGGAAAAAGTCATGTGATACGTATACGTAAGTCAATTATTAGCAAGTACAGTTAATGATTAATGAAAAATGTTTCTTATCAAACGACAGACATTTGGGTGGACTGGGTATTACAACGTCTTAAAACCAGGCTTGTTCCGGTGAGTGAAAGTGACAGAGCTATTCAAGTCGTCTAGCGCCATCTCGTTCACTCACTGGAACAAGCCTGATTTTATGACGTTGTAATAAGTAATACCAAGGTACTAGCAGGGTCTGGTCAAGGCTGTCCCTGGAAACGCGAATTATTCAAAATTTAGACCACGTTTCGTGTTTAGATAGGCAACAAGTTGTTTGTAAGAAGTAATCTCTACAACTATTGAATTGATTTTGAAGATTCTTTCACCATTAGAAATGCCACATCAGGCTTAGCGATTTTCAAATTGCACTTTTGTTAATCATATTATTATCTAGGCATGAAAAAAATACCTTACTGATTCCACAAAAAGAGGATCCAAGTGATCGACACAAACAATAAACAAGAATCGAAACCTCAACGTGTCAAAACGTGACATTAAAAATAAACTTGAAGTCATGGAAAATCATGTCAAGCTGAAACTCAAAACATAACCTACAAGCTACACAAACTTTTAAATACAACGGAAACCTAAATTTAAATAATGTCCGCTTGGTCCTGCTACCTGGGGACCAACGACCTTGAAGGTCTGAGGGCCCTGAATGATAAGCTAAACGCAAGGGTAGTGGAGCAGGTCAATGATGCACAGGAACTCGTAATGCTCAATAACTTTGCTCACGAGAGCAATGAGTATCATTTCAAGAAGTGTTTGCAGGACAGGTAAGATCAAACAGATTACTTTAACGGACTTTGTATCTTTAAACAAATAATTATTTTAATGTCAATTGTATTCCACAAAAAATAAGTTTTTAGTTTTAATATTCAACCCAAATTCTTGTCAAATAGGTACATCATTTTCTTACATGAGCACTAGAATTTTAATCCGTGGCACCCGTGGCACCTGTATTAACATCGCTCATGTACACACTCTACGCTAATAAAATTCCTTAATTAAAACTCAAAAACTGCTGAACAGATTTTGATGACACTTGCAGTATTCCTTAAGGTGAACGATTCATAGTAGGTACAACAAAAAAATAATTTTGAATAATCGTTCTACAATTGGCGGAGTACTCGCGTAGGTAACAAACACGCAAAAAGTAAAGAATAACCAAGTAGCCGAAATTAATAAAATGCTCACAAACTAAAAATTGCTGAACCAAATTGGATGAAAGTTTTATGGGACCAAACTGCAAGTAGGTATACTGCATCGAACAAAAAAATAATCACCCTAATCGGACTAAAAACCGCACGGAGTAATCGATGTACAGACGCCAGCACGTCAACCTACCCGAATCTGTCAGATTTTACCACTCAAAAATTAACCTTCTACTCTTGTGATAAGGTTTAAATTCTATTAAAAAAATCTGACAGATTGTGGTAGCTTGATGTGCTGGCGTCTGTACATACTTACATAAAAATTGAGAAACTCCTCCTTTTTTGAAGTCGGTTAATGACAGGCAATAATTATATTGCTACGTGATTGCCACAGTACCTCTTCAACTCATGTTTAGAAATATTAGATGATACTATAGCTAGCAGTAGGCTATAAATGGCTCTCAAAAGCTAATTATATGCCGTGGAGTCAATCCGTTACAACTTTTACCAATTGATTTCATAATGATTACGAGACTTGGTGACATTATCACCCTATGGCAACGTGTACACCGCTTTAGTCAAAACAAACTACTTATTATCCTCACTCAAAGTACGATATCCGTCATCAAATCATCGAGCAGCAGTTCCCAAAACACAACACCTCTATCGTCCGAAGAGCCCGCCTTTATAATGCAAGACAAGGAACTTTCTATCCTATTTCTCAGATCCCAAAATCCCTTTTGCTACTTCCCAGAATGTCCGACATTGCCTCCTGGCGCTGGGTACTAGAAGACTTGACGAAACGCCTGACTGACGCCGCAGAAGCTCTTTACTACGAACACAATGCACTTCGTGTGGTGATCGGTAGGCTGCAGAAACAAATAGACCAGTTCTCTAGGGACGGGTCCAAGCCTGGTGCACTGAGTCCGCTAACTGATTGCGTAGAGGAGGCCATTTTGAAGGTGACTGAAATGTGATCTTTACTTTCTTTTGGAGTATATTGATATACCACCGACGTTGCGCTGGAACCTATTTATATTTTTTTGCTGTGCTTGTACTGATCTGTATTTATAGTCCCCTCAGGAGTCTGATATTTATCAGGCGTTTCAGAAAGAAGATTCTAAATAGATGTTCTAAGAGGAAACTATTCCTCGTCCAGGCTAATACCTTATAGAGAAAGCGAGGCCAGTGTTCCAGCTGTGGAAACATAGCCTCTAAGTATAATTTAAATACTTTTCCGTTCTTAGCCACAAAAACCTCGAAATCAATGTTTATTATTGCTTCCGAAAAATATATCACAGTTTATTAGAAGCTAAGTTTTGATTAAAAACTCAACACACACATGTCGAGCCCCGAGAAAAAATTTTTGCCACCAAACCCTGACCGATTTTAAGACTTATTTTTACAAAAATACAGTTTAAAATCGGTCGGGGTTTGGTGGCTCAAAATTGTGCCATTAGGGTTTATTGGGGATCGGGCGGTTAAACAAGGTATTAAATCGTCTTGCTTTTATTTGTTATCACAGGAACACAATTTTTTACGTGATGAAAAGAAGAAATTTGAAATGATGGTACAAGCTTTGGAAAAGCAAACGAATTGTATTGAGCAGACAAAAACGAAGATAGCAACGGACATTTTTAATAAGAAGCAAGCTCTCAATGTTGACGAGGGATGTGCTAGAATTACTGCTAACACTCAATGTCGAGGGCCATGCGCGCGAAATAAGAAAAAAAAGTAAAAGTTCCTACTTATTTCTGCTATCTTTTATATCATATTTATCACATGTATCTGTTATTCCCGAACTGTTTTCTAGCTGTTTCTGAAAGAGGTGTAAGGTAGTATGATATAAGAAAAGAAGTAAGTAGTATGAGAAAGGGTTCTACTCTGATGAAGAAAGGTGCGACTGTGGAGCCTCACCACAAACGATGGCCCACCCCCTCGCTTGTACTTAGTGTAATCCCACCTGCACTTTGGAAACTGTCCGAGGCTAACACCTACGCCGTAAATGTGACAGAGTTTTGGTCGAAGCTTATGTTATTTCAAAATTAACACGACTAAGAAGAAGGGTTGTAGACTCGTAAATATAAGGTCGTCTTTTGCACAGCAGCGGGACAGTAACATTCATTGAATATACATAAATCAAAGTTATGTAACATTTTTTTAATTGTAAAAACATTCTTAATTATTTTTATCTAGAGCATTTTCAGTAAGTCGCTGGGAGAAGCGCTGCGTAGCGTTGAAGACAGCTGGACTAAGAGCGCTGAGAATGGCAATCTTCACAAGACAAGAGGTACCTACAGTGGCATTTAAATAAATCATTATATCATCGTCATCATCAGCCGGAAGGCGTCCATTGCTGAACAAAGGCCGTACCCTTAGACCACTTTTTGAATGACAATCTGGCACTTGCATCCATCGGTTGCACGCGAATCTCACTATGTCGTAGATCCACCTAATTTGAGGCCTGCATACACTACGACTTCCCGTTTGTGGTCGCCATTCTCTTAGAGAGAAGAGAACATTCTTCCCCAATGGTTACCAGTTCTACGAGTAGACAACCCGCTGCCACCTCAACGTGCAAATCATTATCTGCTAAGATTTACACATTTTTTAAATGATCATCAGGTGCGAGGAGCTAGGGTGCATCTTTCAATAGCTGCACAAGCCTACGCTACAAGAGTGGAATCCGCATTGAGGAGACGTTTAAACACGAACAAAATCAAATTGCAGGACATTTACTGGCAAAAAGAAGAGGTAAGGAAAATAGACAACCTTTACCACCGTCCTAGATTCTAACAAGACTTTTACAATTTCTTCACTTTCGAATCAATACATGGGTACAGAAATAACTGCATTTTCCTTCAACTTACAACCTTCATGCTTGATAATAAATTGTTGCCAGCCCGGAACGTACAGGTGGCTACAATTATATCGACCGCTTATGCCAATACGCCCTCATTGAAATATAAATGAGGCCTTACATTGCAACTGTTATATTTCAAACGTTACAAAAGCACTACAGGTGAAACACCTTTTTGGATTCTGAACCAAGTTTTAGAATCCTAAAAATGGCGGAGCAAAAGAATGGAATGACATTCTGGGTACTCCCACAGACCTGGCGAGACTTCGAAAACTTGAAGGAGGAATTAACTGCGACGGAACAGAATATTGAGGAGACGATGGAACAAGAGCGTGTGATTGAGGCCAGGATAGCTGACCGCGCCAGAAGACCTGGTAGGGAACATACCAAGGATGAAGTGGATAGGCAACTGAGGGACGAACTAGCGAGGTTGAGGAACTTTAGCAAGCACCTTCGGGACAACCATGCGAGCATTTCGTAAGTGCATCTTTATACAGTACGTTTTTGTGGGCCATTCGTTATTGCTTCCCAATTTAATAAGACATGGGATGGGTGAATGTTTGTTACTCTTTGACACAATAACTACTAAATGGAATTATATTATATAAAGCTCGATTACCACTCACTGACTGACTGACAGAATTGTTCTCCCAGATGGTGAAGGGGGAGGTGGGTATATTTTGACAGATTCGTATACAAGTCACTCTCGTGAGTATGGGAAAAATCCCAAACCTCCCCTTTTCGCCCCCCCTCTCCCCCCTCCCCATCGTATCTCGGAAACTAAGAGACCCATGTTTTGTTTTTTTACGGATTCGTATAGAGGGGCCTCGGAAACGTAAGAATCATTTTTTAGAGTCCCCCCTCCCCTTTTCCCCTACTCCCCCCTTTAGGAGGATCTCGGAAGTTAACAGACTTGCAACAGTTTTTTTTTCAGGTTCATGTCAAGGGCCCCATAGTTGGTCAAAATCATTTTTCAAAACTCTCTCCTCTCCCCCCTTCACCGCTCCCCCCGTCGTATCTCGGAAACTAAGAGACCCGTGTTTTGTTTGTATCCGTAAATTCGTATAGAGGAGGCTCGAAATAGTAAAAATCATTTTCAAAGTTCCCCCTTGCCCCCCTCCCCCCCCCCCCTTTAGGCGGATCTCAAAAAAGACTGGGAATATTTTTTTTTCAGACTCGTGTCAAGAGGTCCAGAGTATGTCAAAATCATCTTTCGAAACTCACCCCTCTCCCCCTCTTCACCCCTCACCCCATAGCGGTAAAGCGAAGCGTAGGGATGTGGTCACGATAGCTTTCCGGTGGTAGGTAGGTCCTGAGTGGAGCGAAGGTAACTCGCGGGTGACGACAAGCAAACTTACAAGTAACTCTCACTAATAGAGCAAAAGTACCAAGCCTCCCCTTTTTGCTCCCCCCCCCCTCTCAATCGTATCTCAGAAACTATGAGACCCGTGTTTTGTTTTTTTATGAATTCGTATAGAGGAGGCTCGGAAAAGTAAAAACCATTTTTCAAAGTCCCCCCCCCCCCCTTGGCTCCCTTCTCCCCCCTTCAGGCGGATCTCAGAAGAGATTTGGAATATTTTTTTCAGATTCGTATCAAGGGGCCCAGAGTATGTCAAAATCATTTTTCAAAATTCACCCTATTCCCCCCCTTCACCCCTCCCTCCATCGTATCTCGGAAACTAGGTAGCGTAGGGAAAAGGTCGCGATACCTTTCCGGTGGTAGGTAGGTTCTGAGTGGAGCGAACCTGCGAGACCGAGTGGAGCGAAGGCGGGAGGTGGCGAGCGAAGCGAGCCGGCGACCTCCGTAGCGTAACGAAGGTTGAGTGGGTAAGCGTAACTCAGGGGTGACGACAAGCAAACTTACAAGTAACTCTCATGAGTAGGGCAAAAGTACCAAGATTCCCCTTTTTGGCGTCTCCCCCCCCTCCCAATCGTATCTCAGAAAGTAAGAAACCCAGTTTTTATTTTTTTACGGATTCTTATAGTGAAGGCTCGGAAAAGAAAAACCCATTTTTTCAAAGTTGCCCCTCCTGACCCTTTCCCCCCCCTTAAGGCGGATCTCAGAAGAGACTTGGAACATTTTTTTTTTCAGATTCACATCAAGGTACCCGGAATTGGTCAAAATGATTTTTCTAAACTCCCCCATTTCCGCCTCTTCACCCATCCCCCCATCGTATATCGGAAAAACTATGTACCGGTAAAGCGAAGCGTAGGAGTGAGGTCACGATAGCTTTCCGGTGGTAGGTAGGTCCTGAGTGGAGCGAATCCGCGAGACCGAGTTGAGCGAAGGGGGGAGGTGGCGAGCGAAGCGAGCCGGCGACCTCCGTAGCGTAACGAAGGTTGAGCGTAACTCGCGGGTGACGACAAGCAAACTTACAAATAACTCTCTTAAGTAAGGGCAAAAGTACCAAGCCTCCGCTTTTTGGCCTCCCCCCCCCCCCTTCCCTATCGTATCTCAGAAACTAGGAGGTGTGTTTGGTGTTTTTTTACGGATTCGTATACAGGAGGATCGGAAAAGGAAAAATCATTTTTTTCAAAATCTCCCCTCTTCACCCCTTTCTCCCCCCTTTAAGTGGATCTATTTCCTTTATTTTCTCTTGGGGCCCAGAGTATGTCAAAATCATTTTTCAAAATCAAAATGGCGGCTGCGATCATTTTCGAATTGTTCATCATGGGAGTCATTGTCACGGTTTTCGAGGATGCTAAAGCCGATGGTGAGGTCAAAATCAAAATCCAAGATGGCGACACCAAAAAATTCAAAGATATCATCATGGATGTCGTTTTCATGGTTTTCGAGGGTAATAAAGCTGATAGTGAAGTCAAAATCAAAATCCAAGATGGCGACTGCGATCATTTTCGAATTGTTCATCATGAGAGTCGTTTTCATGGTTTTCGAGGATGCTAAAGCCGATAGTGAGGTCAAAGTCAAAATCAAAGATGGCGACAGCAAAAAATTCAAAGATATCACCATGGATGTCGTTTTCATGGTTTTCGAGGGTAATAAAGATGATAGTGAAGTCAAAATCAAAATCCAAGATGGCGGCTGCGATCATTTTCGAATTGTTCATCATGGGAGTCGTTTTCATGGTTTTCGAGGATGCTAAAGCCAATGGTGAGGTCAAAATCAAAATCCAAGATGGCGACAGCAAAAAATTCAAAGATATCATCATGGATGTCGTTTTCATGGTTTTCGAGGGTAATAAAGATGATAGTGAAGTCAAAATCAAAATCCAAGGTGGCGACTGCGATCATTTTCGAATTGTTCATCATGGGAGGTATTCATGGTTTTCGAGGATGCTAAAGCCGATAGTGAGGTCAAAATCAAAATCCAAGATGGCGACAGCAAAAAATTCAAAGATATCATCATGGATGTCATTTTCATGGTTTTCGAGGGTAATAAAGCTTATAGTGAAGTCAAAATCAAAATCCAAGATGGCGACTGCGATCATTTTCGAATTGTTCATCATGGGAGTCGTTTTCATGGTTCTCGAGGATGCTAAAGCCGATAGTGAGGTCAAAATCAAAATCCAAGATGGCGACAGCAAAAAATTCAAAGATATCATCATGGATGTCGTTTTCATGGTTTTCGAGGGTAATAAAGCTGATAGTGAAGTCAAAATCAAAATCCAAGATGGCGACTGCGATCATTTTCGAATTGTTCATCATGGGAGTCGTTTTCATGGTTCTCGAGGATGCTAAAGCCGATAGTGAGGTCAAAATCAAAATCAAAGATGGCGACAGCAAAAAAATCAAAGATATCGTCATGGATGTCGTTTTCATGGTTTTCGAGGGTAATAAAGATGATAATGAAGTTAAAATCAAAATTTAAGATGGCGGATGCGATAATTTTCAAAATGTTCATCATGGGAGTCGTTTTCATGGTTTTCGAGGATGCTAAAGCCGATAGTGAGGTCAAAATCGAAATCAAAGATGGCGACAGCAAAAAATTCAAAGATATCATCATGGATGTCGTTTTCATGGTTTTCGAGGGTAATAAAGATGATAGTGAAGTTAAAATCAAAATCTTAGATGGCGGATGCGATAATTTTCAAAATGTTCATCGTGGGAGTCGTTTTCATGGTTTTCGAGGATGCTTAAGCCGATAGCGTGGTCAAAATCCAAATCCAAGATGGCGGCTGCGACAATTTTCAAATTTTTCATCATGGATGTCGTTTTCATGGTTTTCGAGGATACTTAAGTTGATAGTGAAGTAAGAATCAAAATCCAAGATATCGGCTGCGATCATTTTCAAAATCTTCATCATGGATGTCGTTTTCAGGGTTTTCGAGGGTGCTAAAACCGGTAGTGAAGTCTTAATGAAAATCCAAGATGGTGGCTGTGATAATTTTTGAATTGTTCATCATGGGAATCGTTTTCACGGTTTTCGAGAGTGCAAAAGCCGATAGTGAGGTCAAAATAAAAATCATAGATGGCGGCTGCGATATTTTTCGAATTGTTCATCATGGGAGTTGTTTTCAGGGTTTTCGAGGGTGCTAAAGCCGATAGTGAAGTCCAAATCAAAATCCAAAATGGTGGCTGCTATAATTTTCGAATTGTTCATCGTGGGAATCGTTTTCATGGTTTTCGAGAATGCTAAAGCCGATAGTGAGGTCAAAATGAGAATCCAAGATGGCGGCTGCGATAATTTTCGAATTTTTCATCATGGGAGTCGTTTTCATGGTTTTCGAGGATGCTTAAGCCGATAGTGAGGTTAAAATCCAAATCCTATGATCGCATAGAGTGTTCGAGGGGCGGTAAGCGCGTATCTAACATGGACCTAAAAAAAAGGCGGACGGAACTTCACTAAGAAACAATTGAAGCACCCGTAGTAAGTCAGTGCGCTTGTCCACACAAGCCAGCACACACACATTCAGACCATAGTAAGTCAGCCGTCGGCCATTACGCTTCGAACATTCGAACGACACTCGCGGTTTCATACGGTGTTATTTTGTCTAATAAAAATCAAAGTTTGCCGTCATGTGTTGCAAAAAGTTGTCTAAACCATAGTAGTTCAATTTAAAAAGCCAGGGGATCACTTTTCATAGGTTAAACATGTCATTTTGAAGCTTATTTCTCGATTTTACGTCAATAAATTTTATAAACTTCTCGAAATCAATCAGTGTTGCAACTATTTCAAGGTTCAAATTATTTTAAAATTGGGAGATTTATATTTTGTTACTACTTATCGTTATTGTATTCTTCTGTATTTTTACAAATTTCCCCACGGCAAATGATGCATGGAAAAATGATTGTATAAAAATAATAAGGGAGTGTAGACATGGAATAGGAATGTAGACGTGTAGGAATGGAACATAAAATAGCTTTAATTAAATATTTATAGCCGAAAAATACTTAAACATTCGTTTTCATCACTTAAGTAAATATAAAGGATTTCTAGATGACGTCGATAGCAAAAGACAAGTCTACAAAAATTTGAATCAACAAAAGGGTTTGTAAAACTTTATTAAACGAGTTGTAAATATTTTAATATCCAATGTGTTTTAATTATTTTACCTTTATTTAAAAAAAAGATATCCGTAACAAAAAAATTGTAATTAAACTTAAGTTCAAGGGAGATCTTAATTAAATATTGTTTAAAAATGGGTAATTTTTTCCTTCATCTGGCATCCCTATACAGACGCACACATACATAAGCATCCGCCATTTTGATGCTTCACTGGTTTCTTAGTGAAGTTCCGTCCGCCTTTTTTTTTTAGGTAAATGGTACCTAACACAATAATATTTTCAAATATCATATTTTTATCTAAACTGACAAGTTTGTTTTGGAATTGAAAAATTCTTTTTGTCTTGGATAGTTTTTGTGTTTTCATCATGGGTGTAGTTTTCATGGTTTTCGAGGATGTTAAACTGATGGCAAGGTCAAAACGGGAATGTTAGATGGCGGCTGCGATAATTTTCAAATTGTTCATCATGGGAGTCGTTTTCATGGTTTTCGAGGATGCTAAAGCCGATAGTGAGGTTTAAAATCCAGGAGGGCATAAACGACGTCACCGAAGGCCTGCTGCGTGTTGTCTGCGAGGTGGGCTGTAAACTTTTTCGACCGATCAGGAATAGACGTAAGCCGGAACTTAATTACCAGCGAGACTCTGGCACTGATGAGGAAACGACGAGAACTCACAAAGCTACACAGGCTGAGAGTCAGATTCTTAACGGGGAGGTCAAAAAGCAGTTCATACGCGATACTCGGAGTGCAAATAACCGAATTATAGAGCAAGCTTTAGCTCGGAATAAAGGCTCGAAGGTATTTGCCAAGCCCAATACCTCCCGCTGTCGCCTGACAAAGACCAGAACGTCACAAGGTACCTCCGTCACCTCAAAGCCAGAGATTCTAGCTGAAGTCGAAAAGTTCTACGGAGACTTATATGCTCAAAAACCTTGCCCACCTCAGGCCCACGGCGCGGATGACCCACGGGCCAAACTGACACGTCATCTCACACGAGCTTCTCGACATTGACATGGGTGAGATTGGAATGGCACTCAGGCAGCTTCACCACAACAAAGCCCCAGGGGATGACAGAATAACCATAGAGCTTGCTCAAGGCAAGAGGAATACCTATCTTGACAGAGCTTATAAACTCTTCAATTCCGTCATCCACACTTGCATAACACCGGAGGCATGGCATGGGAATGTGGTAGTATTATTCTTCAAAAAGGGCGATAAAGCGCTCCTTAAAAACTACCGCCCCATCTCACTTCTGAGCCATATCTATAAGCTGTTCTCGAGGGTTATTCTAAATCGTCTTGCCCAAAAGTTCGATGATTTTCAGCCACCGGAGCAGGCCGGGTTTCAAAAAGGTAACCGCACCATAGATCACATACACACCCTTAGGCAAGTGATTCAAAAGACCGAGGAGTATAACCAGCCTCTGTGCCTAGCGTATGTGGACTACGAGAAGGCTTTCGATACCGTCGAGACCTGGGCTGTTCTGGAGTCCATGCAGAGATGCCTCATCGACTGTCGCTACGTTGAGGTGATGAGATGTCTGTATAAGGCCGCAACAGTGACCTTCTGAGTACAAGAACAGAGCACAAAACCAATCCAACTGTTTACAAACGCGTTGGAGGACGTTTTCAAGACGATTGATTGGAAAGGACGTGGTGTTAATATCAACGGTCAGTACATCTCACACCTCCGATTTGCGGATGACATTGTCATCATAGCAGAGTCTCTGCAGGAGCTGGAAAAAATGCTGAACAGCTTGAGCGATTCTTCAAGGCGTGTGGGTCTCGGAATGAATCTGGCTGAACCAAACCAAAGTCATGTTTAATAGTCACGTCACCCCGAGACCTGTAATCGTGAATGATGCTGCCCTCGAGGTTGTGCAAGAATACATTTATCTAGGCCAAAGTGTACAACTGGGCAGGCACAACTTTGAGAAGGAGGCAGCTAGAAGAATACGCTTGGGCTGGGTGGTAGTCGGGAAGCTACGTCATATCTTTGAATCATCGATCCCACAATCCCTTAAAACCAGGGTTTACAACCAGTGTGTCCAAACCGTAATGACTTACGGAGCCGAAACGTGATCACTTACCATCGGCCTGGTCCACAAATTTAAGGTTGCTCAGCGTGCAATGGAAAGAACAATGCTCGGGGTTTCTCTGGTGGATAGAATTCGTAATGAAGTCATTCGCCAGAGAACCAAATGTAGAACCAAATGGCACGTCTGTAGACGGACAAACGGCAGATGGAGCAAACATGTGCTTGAGTGGAGACCGCGAATGGGCAAACGTAGTGTAGGACGCCCTGCTGCAAGATGGGTCGATGATTTAAGGAAGGTGGCTGGCAGTGGATGGATGCGGCCTGCCCAAAACCGGGATGGTTCACGCTCTTTGGGGAAGGCTTACGTCCAGTAGTGGACGGTAATAGGCTGATGATGATATAAAGCTGATAGCGAGGTCAAAATCAAAATCCAAGATGGTGGCTGCGATATTTTCGTAATAATCATCCTGGGAGTCGTTTTCATGGTTTTCGAGGATGCTAAAGCCGACGGTAAGGTTAAAATCAAAATCCAAGATGGCGGCTCCGATAATTTTTGAATTGTTCATCATGGGAGTCGTTTTCATGGTTTTCGAGGATGCTAAAGCCGGTAGTGAGGTCAAAATCAAAATCCAAGATGGCGACTTCAAAAAATCATATTTTTTATATTGGATGCCGTTTTCATGGTTTTCGAGGGTGCTTAAGCTGATAGTGAAGTCTAAATCAGAATCTAAGATGGCGGCTGCGATCATTTTTGAATTGTTCATCATGGGAGTCGTTTTAATAGTTTTCGAGGATGCTAAAGCCGATAGTAAGGTCAAAATCAAAATCTAAAATGGCGACTGCAAAAAATTCTAAGTAAGAAATACTTTTCAAAACACGACCCCGCGAGCTGCTTGCAGCTCGCGCAACGCGCAAATACTAGTTATACTATATAAAGCTCGATTACCACTCACTGACTGACTGATTGACAGAATTGTTCTCCCAGATGGTGAAGGGGAAGGTGGGTATATTTTGACAGATTCGTAAACAAGTGACTCTGGTGAGTATGGGAAAAATCCCAAACCTCCCCTTTTCGCCCCCCCTCTCCCCCCTCCCCATCGTATCTCGGAAACTAAGAGACCCGTGTTTTGTTTTTTTACAAATTCGTATAGAGGAGGCTCGGAAACGTAAAAATCATTTTTTAGAGCCCCCCCTCCCCTTTTCCCCTTCTCCCCCCTTTAGGAGGATCTCGGAAGTTAACAGACTTGCAACAGTTTTTTTTTCAGATTCATGTCAAGGGCCCCATAGTTGGTCACAATCATTTTTCAAAACTCTCCCCTCTCCCCCCCTTCACCCCTCCCCCCGTCGTATCTCGGAAACTAAGAGACCCGTGTTTTGTTTGTTTACGAATTCGTATAGAGGAGGCTCGAAATAGTAAAAATCATTTTCAAAGTTCCCCCTTGCCCCCCTCCCCCCCCCCCTTTAGGCGGATATCAAAAGAGACTTGGAATTTTTTTTTTTCAGACTCGTGTCAAGATGTCCAGAGTATGTCAAAATCATTTTTCAAAACTCACCCCTCTCCCCCTCTTCACCCCTCACCCCATAGCGGTAAAGCGAAGCGTAGGGATGTGGTCACGATAGCTTTCCGGTGGTAGGTAGGTCATGAGTGGAGCGAACCTGCGAGACCGAGTGGAGCGAAGGGGGGAGGTGGCGAGCGAAGCGAGCCGGCGACCTCCGTAGCGTAACGAAGGTTGAGTGGGTGAAGCGTAACTCAGCGGTGACGACAAGCAAACTTACAAGTAACTCTCATTAGTAGGGCAAAAGTGCCAAGCCTCCCCATTTTGCTCCCCCCCCCCCTCGCAATCGTATCTCAGAAACTATGAGACCCGTGTTTTGTTTTTTTATGGATTCGTGTAGAGGAGGATCGGAAAAGAAAAAACCATTTTTTTCAAAATCTCCCCTTTTCACCCCCTTCTCCCCCCTTTAAGTGGATCTCAGAAGAAACTTGGAACATTTTCTCTTGGGGCCCAGAGTATGTCAAAATCATTTTTCAAAATCAAAATGAGAATCCAAGATGGCGGCTGCTATAATTTTCGAAATTGTTCATCAATTTTATCATGGGCGTTTTCATGGTTTTCGAGGATGCTAAAGCCGATAGTGAGGTCAAAATCAAAGATGGCGACAGCAAAAAATTCAAAGATATCAATCATGGATGTCGTTTTCATGGTTTTCGAGGGTAATAAAGCTGATAGTGAAGTCAAAATCAAAATCCAAGATGGCGACTGCGATCATTTTCGAATTGTTCATCATGGGAGTCGTTTTCATGGTTTTCGAGGATGCTAAAGCCGATAGTGAGGTCAAAATCAAAATCCAAGATGGCGACAGAAAAAATTCAAAAATATCATCATGGATGTCGTTTTCATGGTTTTCGAGGGTAATAAAGATGATAGTGAAGTCAAAATCAAAATCCAAGATGGTGGCTGCGATCATTTTCGAATTGTTCATCATGGGAGTCGTTTTCATGGTTTTCGAGGATGCTAAAGCCGATAGTGAGGTCAAAATCAAAATCAAAAATGGCGACAGCAAAAAATTCAAAGATATCATCATGGATGTCGTTTTCATGGTTTTCGAGGGTAATAAAGATGATAGTGAAGTCAAAATCAAAATCCAAGATGGCGGCTGCGATCATTTTCGAATTGTTCATCATGGGAGTTGTTTTCATGGTTTTCGAGGATGCTAAAGCCGATAGTGAGGTCAAGATCAAAATCCAAGATGGCGACAGCAAAAAATTCAAAGATATCATCATGGATGTCGTTTTCATGGTTTTCGAGGGTAATAAAGATGATAGTGAAGTCAAAATCAAAATCCAAGATGGCGGCTGCGATCATTTTCGAATTGTTCATCATGGGATTCATTTTCATGGTTTTCGAGGATGCTAACGCCGATAGTGAGGTCAAAATCAAAATCCAAGATGGCTACAGCAAAAAATTCAAAGATATCATCATGGATGTCGTTTTCATGGTTTTCGGGTATGCCAAAGCCGAAAGTGTGGTCAATATTAAAATCCAAGATGGCGGCTGCGATAAATTTTGAAATGTTCATCATGGGGGTTGCTTTAATGATTTCAAGGATGCTAAAAGCCGATAGTGAGGTCAAAATCAAAGTCCAAGATGGCGGCTGCGACAATTTTCGAATTTTTCATCATGGATGTCGTTTTCGTGGTTTTTGAATACCTATGTTAAAGCCGATAGTGAGGTCAAAATCAAAATCTAAGATGGCGGCTGTGATCATATTCGAAGTGCATGGGAGTCGTTTTCATGGTTTTCGAGGATACTTAAGCCGATAGTGAGTTCAAAATCAAAATCGAAGATGGCGGCTGCGATAATTTTCGAAATGTTCATTTCGGTAGTCGTTTTCATAGTTTTCGAGGATGCTAAAGTTGATAGTGAAGTAAGAATCAAAATCCAAGATGGCGACTGCGATAATTTTCGAATTGTAAATCATGTTAGTCGTTTTCATGGTTTTCGAGGATCCTTAAGCCGATAGTGAGGTCAAAATCAAAATCCAAGATGGCTACAGCAAAAAATTCAAAGATATCATCATGGATGTCGTTTTCATGGTTTTCGGGTATGCCAAAGCCGAAAGTGTGGTCAATATTAAAATCCAAGATGGCGGCTGCGATAAATTTTGAAATGTTCATCATGGGGGTTGCTTTAATGATTTCAAGGATGCTAAAAGCCGATAGTGAGGTCAAAATCAAAGTCCAAGATGGCGGCTTCGACAATTTTCGAATTTTTCATCATGGATGTCGTTTTCGTGGTTTTTGAATACCTATGTTAAAGCCGATAGTGAGGTCAAAATCAAAATCCAAGATGGCAGCTGCGATAATTTTCGAATTGCTCATCATGGCAGTCGTTTTCATGGTTTTTGGGGATGCTTAAGCCGATAGTGAGGTCAAAATCAAAATCGAAGATGGCAGCTGCGATAATTTTCGAAATGTTCATCATGGCAGTCGTTTTCATGGTTTTCGAGGATGCTTAACCCTCTGCCACTGAGGTGACGTTTTTGTATCTATTCTACTGAGGAGTAGTTTGTCAGACGTATATTCTGGGTGGCATTATAAAAAACTCTGTTCATTTTTTTATGGAAAATCCAATATAACTATTTAATTATGACGTCACACAATGTGTCAGGGTAATTAAATATGGAATGAAACTCATAATTAATGAAAATACTCAGTCTTATTTATTTATGACAAAATCTAGGAACTGTAGACACAGCTACCATTAAAAATTTAAAAAAAAATTAAGAATCATGAAATCAACAAAAGTAACTTAATAATGCTTTCTTCTAGATTAAAGTTATTAGAAAAAAAAAAAAAAAAAATCCTTAGAGTAGTTTTTCAAAAATCTAGCCTTATAAACTCCTCTTTACAATGAACACAAATTTGCCCTGCACACTGCCCGCAAATCGGTTTTTGTTTGATTTTTCGGCTTGCTTTGACAGATGCGACATAATTTTCTTCCGGCTGATGTTTCAGGCTCATTTGGGGTGGAAGGAGCAGCTGGTAAATCACGACGTATAGTCACCCGCAGTTCTATTTTACTGCGATGACGTCTGACAGACACTATGACTAAAATTAATTTGCTTGGCGTCTGTAAAATAGTATGATATTGTAATTATTCTAATGACTATACGTCTACCAGATCCATTTCGCTCACAATCTAAAAAAATTATGCAATTATGAGTTGTACCTATAAACTGCTGTACAGTTTATTCATTTTACTGAGATAACGCCTGGCAGAGACTATGACTAAAATTAATTTAATGACGTGACGTCTGTAAGACAGTATGGCATTATAATTATTTTAATGACGATACGTCTACCAGATCCATCACTTATTACTGACATTACGTCTCGTGGACACCAAACAGCTCTAACTCCATACGTACACATGCCGCAGCTACCGCCGCTACATTGGCTGGAGGCGCGTGCCCACGCAAGAAGGTACACAGGAACACAGAACAATGTGCCGCGAAATGACAACGTAGCAACGTCGCGGTCGCATAGATATTGCAGTGTCGTAACGACAGTGGCAGAGGGTTAAGTTGATAGTGAAGTAAGAATCAAAATCCAAGATATCGGCTGCGATCATTTTCAAAATGTTCATCATGGATGTCGTTTTCAGGGTTTTCGAGGGTGCTAAAACCGGTAGTGAAGTCTTAATGAAAATCCAAGATGGCGGCTGCGATATTTTTCGAATTGTTCATCATGGGAGTTGTTTTCAGGGTTTTCGAGGGTGCTAAAGCCGATAGTGAAGTCCAAATCAAAATCCAAAATGGTGGCTGCTATAATTTTCGAATTGTTCATCATGGGAATCGTTTTCATGGTTTTCGAGAATGCTAAAGCCGATAGTGAGGCAAAATGAGAATCCAAGATGGCGGCTGCGATAATTTTCGAATTTTTCATCATGGGAAGCGTTTTCATGGTTTTCGAGGATGCTTAAGCCGATAGTGAGGTTAAAATCCAAATCCTATGATCGCATAGAGTGTTCGAGGGGCGGTAAGCGCGTACCTAACACAATAATATTTTGAAATATCATATTTTTATCTAAACTGACAAGTTTGTTTTGGAATTGAAAAATTCTTTTTGTCTTGGATAGTTTTTGTGTTTTCATCATGGGTGTCGTTTTCATGGTTTTCGAGGATGTTAAACTGATGGCAAGGTCAAAACGGGAATGCTAGATGGCGGCTGCGATAATTTTCGAATTGTTCATCAAGGGAGTCGTTTTCATGGTTTTCGAGGATGCTTAAGCCGATAGTAAGGTTTAAAATCCAGGAGGGCATAAACCACGTCACCGAAGGCCTGGTGCGTGTTGTCTGCGAGGTGGGCTGTAAACTTTTTCGACCGATCAGGAATGGACGTAAGTCGGAACTTAATTACCAGCGAGACTCTGGCACTGATGAGGAAACGACGAGAACTCACAAAGCCACACAGGCTGAGAGTCAGGTTCTTAACGGGGAGGTCAAAAAGCAATTCATACGCGATACTCGGAGTGCAAATAACCGAATTATAGAGCAAGCTTTAGCTCGGAATAAAGGCTCGAAGGTATTTGGTAAGCCCAATACCTTCCGCTGTTGCCTGACAAAGCTCAGAACGTCACCAGGCACCTACGTCACCTCAAAGCCAGAGATTCTAGCTGAAGTCGAAAAGTTCTACGGAGACTTATATGCTCAAAAACCTTGCCCACCTCAGGCCCACGGCGCGGATGACCCACGGGCCAAACTGACACGCCATCTCACACGAGCTTCCCGACATTGACATGGGTGAGATTGGAATGGCACTCAGGCAGCTTCACCACAACAAAGCCCCAGGGGATGACAGAATAACCATAGAGCTGCTCAAGGCAAGAGGAATACCTATCTTGACAGAGCTTGTAAACTCTTCAATTCCGTCATCCACACTTGCATAACACCGGAGGCATGGCATGGGAGTGTGGTAGTATTATTCTTCAAAAACGGCGATAAAGCGCTCCTTAAAAACTACCGCCCCATCTCACTTCTGAGCCATATCTATACGAGTAAGCTGTTCTCGAGGGTTATTCTAAATCGTCTCGCCCAAAAGTTCGATGATTTTCAGCCACCGGAGCAGGCCGGGTTTCAAAAAGGTAACCGCACCATAGATCACATACACACCCTTAGGCAAGTGATTCAAAAGACCGAGGAGTATAACCAGCCTCTGTGCCTAGCGTATGTGGACTACGAGAAGGCTTTCGATAGGTACCGTCGAGACCTGGGCTGTTCTGGAGTCCATGCAGAGATGCCTCATCGACTGTCGCTACGTTGAGGTGATGAGATGTCTGTATAAGGCCGCAACAGTGACCGTCTAAGTACAAGAACAGAGCACAAAACCAATCCAACTGTTTACAAACGCGTTGGAGGGCGTTTTCAAGACGATTGATTGGAAAGGACGGGGTGTTAATATCAACGGTCAGTACATCTCACACCTCCGATTTGCGGATGACATTGTCATCATAGCAGAGTCTCTGCAGGAGCTGGAAAAAATGCTGAACAGCTTGAGCGATTCTTCAAGGCGTGTGGGTCTCGGAATGAATCTGGCGGAACCAAACCAAAGTCATGTTTAATGGTCACGTCACCCCGAGACCTGTAATCGTGAATGATGCTGCCCTCGAGGTTGTGCAAGAATACATTTATCTAGGCCAAAGTGTACAACTGGGCAGGCACAACTTTGAGAAGGAGGCAGCTAGAAGGATACGCTTGGGCTGGGTGGTATTCGGGAAGCTACGTCATATCTTTGAATCATCGATCCCAAAATCCCTTAAAACCAGGGTTTACAATCAGCGTGTCCAACCCGTAATGACTTACGGAGCCGAAACGTGATCACTTACCATCGGCATGGTCCACAAATTTAAGGTTGCTCAGCGTGCAATGGAGAGAGCAATGCTCGGGGTTTCTCTGGTGGATAGAATTCGTAATGAAGTCATTCGCCAGAGAACCAAATGTAGAACCAAATGGCACGTCTGTAGACGGACAAACGGCAGATGGAGCAAAAATGTGCTTGAGTGGAGACCGCGAATGGGCAAACGTAGTGTAGGACGCCCTGCTGCAAGATGGGTCGATGATTTAAGGAAGGGCCACCTTCCTTGGCAGTGGATGGATGCGGCCTGCCCAAAACCGGGATGGTTGGCGCTCTTTGGGGAAGGCTCACGTCCAGTAGTGGACGGCAATAGGCTGATGATGATATAAAGCTGATAGCGAGGTCAAAATCAAAATCCAAGATGGTGGCTGCGATATTTTTGTAATAATCATCCTGGGAGTCGTTTTCATGGTTTTCGAGGATGCTAAAGCCGATGGTAAGGTTAAAATCAAAATCCAAAATGGCGGCTGCGATAATTTTTGAATTGTTCATCATGGGAGTCGTTTTCATGGTTTTCGAGGATGCTAAAGCAGGAAGTGAGGTCAAAATCAAAATCCAAGATGGCGACTTCAAAAAATCATATTTTTTATATTGGATGCCGTTTTCACGGTTTTCGAGGGTGCTTAAGCCGATAGTGAAGTCTAAATCAGAATCTAAGATGGCGGCTGCGATCATTTTTGAATTGTTCATCATGGGAGTCGTTTTAATAGTTTTCGAGGATGCTAAAGCCGATAGTAAGGTCAAAATCAAAATCTAAAATGGCGACTGCAAAAAATTCTAAGTAAGAAATACTTTTCAAAACACGACCCCGCGAGCTGCTTGCAGCTCGCGCAACGCGCAAATACTAGTTAGTAGTATATTATTGGGCATTCTACCCCACCTGCCGTTCCTACGGCTCACTACGTTCGCCTTCGTCACTGGTGGGGTAGAATGCCCAATAATATTAATGAACACAGCGCAGTAAAATGTTGGTTCGGCGCCTATTCCACCTTTCAGTTCAATGCCCAATCGTTCCTATTCCAAATTCGCGTTTTAAAACTAGTCTTACCTGTCGTTCCTTCGTTCACCTCTGTCAATTTCAGCTGAAAATAGGAGGATACTTTTTGACGTTTCGTTTTAAGAAATACGAATTTGCGGTCCTGAGAAGAACCTTTTGTGATCACAACTCTGTTTCACTACACTACTTTACTGTCATTCTTTCATAGTTTCACTACACATTTCACCACTACTGAATTTATTCCTTATTTAAATCTACATGAAACGTGGTTAGCTAAACTTCAGGACAGATTGTCTCATGTCTCTCCACAAAATCATTCTATTTTCTGTGACCAGATTGGCTCGAGGACATCCGAAATTTTAATTTAATTTCGTTTCATATAGATGAAAATTTACACGTTTATTAAACAAGTAAATGCGTCGGCTGTCTGAACCGATGACTAAAATAAACTTGGGACAGATTGTCTCATGTCTCTCCACAAAATCATTCTATTTTCTGTGACCAGATTGGCTCGAGGACATCCAAATTTAAATTTAATTATGTGATTCAAACAAACGTCTCATGTCTCTCCACAAAATCATTCTATTTTCTGTGACCAGATTGGCACGAGGACATCCGAAATTTTAATTTAATTTCGTTTCATATAGATGAAAATTTACACGTTTATTAAACAAGTAAATGCGTCGGCTGTCTGAACCGATGACTAAAATAAACTTGGGACAGATTGTCTCATGTCTCTCCACAAAATCATTCTATTTTCTGTGACCAGATTGGCTCGAGGACATCCAAATTTAAATTTAATTATGTGATTCAAACAAACGTCTCATGTCTCTCCAC